>VZRW01009902.1:0-34048 GCA_013398125.1 Aegotheles bennettii | reverse complement strand
CAGAGCTCTTTCCCTCAGAGCCGAGTGGAGAGTACTTGACTTGTGGGGAAAGAAGGGGAGAAGAGAAAATGAGAAAAAGAAAACTCTTGGGCTGATGCTGATTAAAATCATTGGGCAGATGAATTACTGCGTAGTGTTTATGACTCCACCTTGACAGTTTTAGAGATTCAGAGTTCAGCTTAAGGAAATAGTAATAGTTTGCTGTTAATGTTAGTATCAGTTTAAATCTTTATAATGTGCAGTGAAATGCAATATAAGTGTCAGTAGTTAAAAGGCAAGTAATTAGCACTTTATTTCTGTAAACAGTTCTGTTTAACTCTTACCTTTTCCTTAACAGTTTCTGAGAGAGTTTAATCAGAGAAGTGGGTGAGAGAATTTTGAAGGACTCTAAGTAGTGGTAAAACTGGGACAGTTAATGCCACTGGAATAAATAGCTGTATTTGAAGGCCCTCTGTTTTGTGTGGGTTTTGTTTTGGGGGTTTTGTTTTGGTTTGGTTTTGTTGCTTTGGTTTGGTTTTTCTTTCAGGTAATGAGTGATTTGTGTCAGCTTTAGTTTGTTTGAGAGGGAGGTAAGAGTTATAATCTTTTTTTAAAAAAAACTACCAAACAACAAAAGTGCAAAACATTGCTTGTAGTTGATTCCTCTATGCATCCTTTCTTGTCAGAGAATAGATGCAAAACTTCAAGACTAGAACTGTCCTTCTGAGGTTCAGAGAAGTGCAGAAGTATTTATCCAGTTTAATAGGATATTCTTTTAGGATTGGAGCTGCAGTCTAGGATTTACAAAAGGAAAGAAAAAGGGAAAAAAAAGGCCCCATCTGCTTTCACAAAACATGACTAGCTTGCAGTGTTTAACAGCAAGCCTTCTTCAGTCTGAAAACAAACAAATCTGTTGGAGTAGTCAGTACCATATGTCCTTTTACACTTGTTTTTCCCCCTTCTCAAAGATGTTTAATTATTTCAGCATAAAGGGATAGCAGCTACAGATAAAACTGGTGTCTTCCCCAGTAACTGCTGTGTTACGGTGGTGGCCTCCTAGGGGAAGATGAGGCTGAGTGTTGCCTTCTAAGTCTATCCAGTCATTTTTGTATCATTTGCTAAACATTTCAAATTGAACTGAGAGTCATCACATTTGCTTTCAGCTCAGTATGTGCATGGCTTCCAGTTAACGTTTGGAAAAGATAATTCTGAGACATCAGAGTGGTGATTACTTGCAAACCCCGTCCTGAGTCTGCGAAGTGTGTTAACTCCTCTTGCTGCTTTAAACACACCCCAGGTACTCTGTATGTTCTTCTGGGGTTGTGATCGTTCTCGAAAGTGCAATTGATTTAAAACTGAGCAGTCCCAGCTTCTCAGCAGTTCTCATTGTTTTTTCATAGCACTCCACTGTACTGTGTCCTGTGGGCATTTATTGATAAATACTGGTTTAAATTGGAAACACTGTCTAGAACTCTTTCACACAGAGCAATGAGAAACTAGTTTATAGTGACAATATCGAGGAATGATAAGCAATACTTATCACCTGTCCAGCTGGGAACTGTGTCATCAGTGGGAATGTCAGGGGCTGAGTGTCCTTTTGGACTGATTTTGGAAGGTAATCTGTTTGCAATTGTCGCACTTAATACTTGTGCACATGGGGACAGTCTCACTGCAAATGCAGGCTGTATGTCAGATGCAGGTATCTGTATGAGAGAGTTTCTTTGAGACTAAAACTGGACATCTTCAGATTTATCAGCTTCAATAAGAACTGTATTTGTGGCTACCTGAAAACTACGGTGTTGTCTTTCTGCTCAGGCAGTCACACAAGGCAGATGGCCACTAGGAGACAAGCAAAGCAACTTTGGACCAAGCAAGTCTGTGAAAGGGCCTAAAAGCTCCTTGTACACTGAAACCCTAAATCATGGTGGTGTAATAAGCCTGGCTGCTGCTTCTTGTTGTTGCTTTTTGTTTGTTTGCTTTATGTAAAACAGACAAGGAGGGGGTGTTGCCCTTTAAGTCAATGACCATCTGTATGCATGGAGCTCCACCTGGGGTTGGATGAGAAGCCAACCAAGAGTTTATGGGCCAGGATTAAAGGGGGCAGGGACAGGGGACATCATAGTGAGGGTCTGCTACAGGCCACCCGACCAGCACGACTGAGCCCACGAGGCCCTCTCTAGACAGATAGGTGTAGTCTCACATTCACAAGCACTAGTCATTATAGGGGAATTCAACCACCCCAATACCTGTTGGAGGGAAGACACAGTAAGGCATAGTCAATCCAAGATATTCCTGGAATGCATTGGTAACTTTCTTCTCTAAATGATAGAGGAGCTAACAAGGAGAGGTGCAATGCTGGACTTTGTTCTCACCAAAAAGGAGGGACTGGTGAGGAATGTGAAGCTGAAGGGCAGCCTTGGCTGCAATGACCATGAAATAGTCAAGTTCAGGATCCTTTGGGATCTTGAAGCAATCCCTAGGTGAGGAGGGTGCATAGGAAGTTCACTGTCCTGGATTTTGGGAGAGCAGACTTTGGCATCTTCATGGATCTGCTTGGTGGAGTACCATGGGATAAAGCCTTGAAAGGAAGAGGGGCCCAAGAAAGCTGGTTACTATTCAAGGATCGCCTCCTCCAAGCTCAGGAGTGATGTGTCCCAACAAAGAGGAAGCCAAGAAAAAACACCCAGGAGGCCTACATGGATGAACAAGGAGCTCTGGGACAAACTCAAACACAAAAAGGAGGCCTACAGAGGGTGGAAGCAAGGACAGGTAGCCTGGGAGGAATATAGAGAAAAAGGAAACTTAAAGTCCTGATGGAGTTAAATCTGGTCAGGGACATCAAGGGCAACACAAAAAGTTTCTATAAGTATGTCAATGATTAAAGGAAGGCTAGGGAAAATGTGGGCCCTTTCTGGAAGGAAACGGGAGACCTGGTTACCTGGGATATGGAGAAGACTGAGGTACTCAATGACTTTTTTTTGCCTCAGTCTTCTCTGGCAAGCACTCAAGCCACACTGCCCAAGTCATGGAAGGCAAAGGCGGGGACTGGGAGAATGAAGAACCACCCACAGTGGGAATAAATCGGGATTGAGACCATCTTGGGAACCTGAAGGTGCACAAGTCTATGGGACCTGATGAGATACATCCACGGGTCCTGAAGAAACTGGCGGATGAAGTTGCTAAGCCACTATCCATCGTATTTGAGAAGTTGTGGTGGTCCAGTGAAGTTCCCACTGACTGGAAAAAGGGAAACATAACCCCCATTTTTAAAAAGGGAAAAAAAGAAGACCTGGAGAACTACAGGCTGGTCAGTCTCACCCCTGTGCCTGGTAAGATCATGGAGCAGATCCTCCTGGAAACTATGCTAAGGCACATGGAAAATAAAGAGGTGATTGGTGACAGCCAACATGGCTTCACCAGAGGCAAATCATGCCTGACAAATTTGGTGGCCTATGAAGGAGTTTCACAGCTGGTGGATAAGAGAGGAATGACTGATGTCATCTAGCTGAACCTGTGCAAAGCATTTGATACCATCCCACACAACATCCTTTTCTCTAAATTAGTAATGGACTTGATAGGTGGACCACTCAGTGGGTAAGGAATTGGCTGGATGGTCGCACTCGGAGTTGTGGTCAATGGATCGATGTCCAAATAGAGATTAGTGACAAGTGATGTTTCTCAGGGGTCAATATTGGAACCAGTGCTCTTTAACATCGTTGTCATCAACATGGATGGTGGGATCAGATGCACCCTCAGCAAGTTTGCTGATGACACCAAGATGTGTGGTATGATCAACATGCTGGAGGGTAGGGATGCCATCCAGAGGGACCTTTAGAGGTGGTCCTATGCCAACTGCATGAAGTTCAACAAGGCTAAGTGCGAGGTCCTGCACCTGGGTCAGGGCAATCTCAAGCCTGGGTGGAGAAAGGATTGAGAACAACCATGAGGAGAAGGACTTGGGAGTGTTGGTTGATGAAAACCAACAGTAACTGGCAATGTGCACTTGCAGCCCGGAAAGCCAACGGTATCCGGGGCTGCATCAAAAGAAGTGTGACCAGCAGGTCAAGGGAGGGGATTCTCCCCCTTTATTCTGCTCTCATGAGACCCCACCTGGAGTACTGTGTCCAGTTCTGGAGTCCCCAATATAAGAAGGACATGGAGCTGTTGGAACAAGTTCAGAGGAGGGCCATGAAGATGATCAGAGGTCTGGAGCACCTCTCCTATGAAGACAAGGCTGAGAGGATTGAGGTTGTTTAGCCTGGAGAAGAGAATGCTCCAGGAAGACCTCGTAGCAGCCTTCCATACCTGAAGGAGGCCTCCAGGAAAGTTGAAGAGGGGCTTTTTATGAGGGCATGTAGTGATAGGACAATGGTAAGTTTCAAATATAAAGGGTAAATTTAGATTGGATATTGGGAAGAAATTCTTTCCTGTGAGGGTAGTGGAACTGGAGAGAGCTCTTTGTTCATTCATGTAGGCCTCATGGGTGTTTTTTCTTGGCTTCCTCTTTGTTGGGACACATCAATCCTGAACTTGGAGGAGGTGATCCTTGAATATTAACCTGTTCCAGTAACTGGAACAGGTTACCCGGAGAAATTGTGGCTGTCCCCTCCCTGGCAGTGTTCAGGGCCAGGTTGGATTCTATGAGCTAGCATGATTCTATGATGATTCTATGAAAATACTGGCCAGGAGAAGAAGCAAATTCTTGGAGTGGAAAGGCTACTTGTCTGGTTATCTCATAATTTGGATTGAATGTAATATATTGGAATCCACATACGTATCTGGTGTGCTTGACAAGGTTGGGCTCTGAAAGGATAAGTGATATTTTTGTGCTGTAATTTGGTCTAAATGTATATGGCATCTTCATGTTGGACAAGAGGTTTTGAAAATCACTGGCAGTTGAAGCAGGAAGTGTGTTTGAAGCAGCTTATGAAAAATCTGACTCTCAAAAGGTCATCTTACCTTTCTTGAGCAAATTGGACAAATCATGTATGCTGGATGGCATTTTGAAGGCTCGGAATCTCAGCAGCTGTTTTTTGTTGTTGGTCACTGGGGACATGCCTGAATGTATTCAGCAGCAGTTGGTGATTTGTACCAGCTTTGTTGCACTGTCATTTGCTGGCACTGGTATAGGTAACTGCACTATGTTGCCATTCTTTCCAATGTGCAACTGAAGATTGGCTTTTTGAGTTAAGTGATCGAACCCAAAATGGCAAAAAAAAAAAAAAAGCATAATGCATACCTTGTACCATACATTGTTATAGACCCTTGCATGTGAGTATATTTATATGCAGAGCAGCAGCAAAGGCCCTGAAAACCTTTGTTGTGGGTTTATGTAAACATTCAATATAAAGAAATTAATTATCTGTACTCGGGCTTCCTTCGCACAAAATACACCAAATGCCTTTATATGGAGTGTAGCTGTTGCTTCCTGTAAATGTTTATAAGATGTTATTAAAAACGTATGTCCTCTCTTCCCACAGAGACCTTGTTTAGAAAGCTTGCTGCAAGGATGTTGCTATAGCTTTGCTTGCAAGAAGTGACATCTGTTGTACTAAAAATGGTAGTTTTGTACAAATGCTTTTGTTGCTGTCTTTTGTAAAGCCAAATAAAACTGGGATCTGCATTTGCACTACTAGCTCCCTGTGATGGGAGTGAGCCAAGAGTTGTTTGTGCCAACCTCCAGAAACTTTCCTTATTGAGACAAAACTGCAACCCTAATGAGATTAGCCATCTCTTTTTAACCCCTGGTGCTTACCTTTGATACCTAGAAAAATGGGACCTATGATTGTATGTAGGCAGTATAAAGAAATTACTTCATAGAGCCTAGTGGGTATGTGCTGGTAATGTACCTCCAGGAGCCTGACCTTTCTGATCTGTCACTCAGAGCAGGTCTCGCTTGCAGAGATAAACCACATTAGGCCAGGTACATGCTTGCTACTCCTGTACTTGCTCAGCTTCTTTGACATCAGTGTGAGTACATAGCTCTAGGGGAGGGTAAGCAGTCAGGGTCAGAAGACAGTGCCAACAGTGTCTGCTGCAGAAAAGACTTCTAACTATTTCTCTTTTTTTGTCATAATACACAGCTAGCTTTTACAGACATTAATGCAGTAAATCACTGTATTGCTTATCGTGATCTTTTTTTTTTCTTTCTTTACTTACTCCTCTGTTTTCTGACTATAATTTTCTTCTCTTTCCCCTGATATCCCAAAGATGCTGTTTGGATTTCAAAGGTGGAGGACAAGCTGTCTTTCAAGCTTTTTTATGGTGCCTTTTAATGAACCGAAGAGGTAGCTGTTGTGGAGGTAGTGATGTGAGAGCTGCATTTTTCCTTGTATTTTGTGCTGTGTGCTGACGCCACAGCAACAGGATTCATAATAAAGAATAGTGAAGTGAAGCATGGGTATGAAGGAGAATAGCTTGCAATGAGCCAAGGATATAAAAGCAACCACTGTGCCCCTTCTTAGGTCCTCAAAAGCAGAATACAGATAGTACTTCAGTGGCCATATAATGCTGTAGCCTGATTCTGTATAGTCATTTTACCCTAGGAAAGGTATTTTTCAGGTAAGAGAGTATGAAATTTAGAGAGATGATTCTATCCATGAGGGTGGTCTTACCTCTCTTAAGGAAGTAATGAAAGCCTACCCCAAAGCCTATTCTAATATTTCAGTCCTTTAAAGAAATATAAAAAACCCTATAAATAAGGAAAAACAGATGGGAAAGGGCCCAAGTGTAAGTTAACACACAGTAAAGCACTTTTGATGCACAGTTTTTGTGGGATTAAGAGGCAAATAGCTGAATAGGAGGAATGGAGAAGCAGAGTTGGGAGAAGTTTGCAGGAACAGGAACCAGAAAAAAGGAATAGCAGTCTGAGAAGGTATGTTTGAATTTTAGTGTCTGGATATGGAGACCTGGAGTTCATCTACTGCTGGGAGCCAAGAAAATTGCTACAGCAGCTTGGTTTGCTTTACAGACTTGAGGGGAGAGTGTCTCCTACAAGTACTAGAAATTGTGAGTTCAAACCTCACAAGAAGACGAGATGACAAGTACTCAAGATGGGAGAAGGGATGTTCCTTTGCTTGGAGAGAACAGGATGATACCCTGGAGCCCTGAAACGGATTTGAATTGGAGCCGCAGTTTTATTAGTGCCCAAATGAAGCATCCTGCCTCCAACCAAGACACCTCGCCCTTTTCTAAATAATTCCTTTTTGATTTGCCTCACCCACCCACTCCAGTGAAAGACTTCTTGTACTCTTAAACATGTATTCCAGCTAGAAGACCTGCCTCTAGCACAGCCTTATGTGCCTTTTGCTTTTTTCTGGGATTTTGCCAATGAAACTCCCTAATCTTCTACAGGCACATGGCCAGCAGCCAAGTTCAAAATGTGTTTAAGTCTGTAAACATGTAGCCCTATTAAGTGTGTGTAGAAGCAAAAATTTACATAGAGTCCTTAAAAGTTTTATGTTTATTCTTTGGGTAGTGTGTGATCCATTGGAATGGGGGGGGGGGAGGCATCTATCAGATGCCTACAAACACTCAGCATACCTTCTTGCATAGGTTTAGTCTCAGTTCAGTCCACATGTCATCTGTCCTGGTACTCTACAGAGAGTTGAATGGTTTATAGTACAAGGCTTTTTTCCTTGTCTTACTGTTCTCTTAGAGATATTGGAGTGTCTTTGTTCAGGTTCACAGACTAGATTTTAAAAAGACATTTAGGCACTTAAAGATGGAAAGCACATGACTAGGTGTCAATTCGCTGAACTAAACAACTCTGAAAATCTGTTTTATAGGACTGGATAAACAGAAGAGTATCCCTCAAGAATCGCTGCCAATTAGGAGATGTCAGTGAGTGAGACATATCTATGGGAGAAGAGAATGTAGTAGACAAGAAGTATGGAGCAAAAACAAGAGACAGGATGAGGTTCCAGGGAACTGGGAAGGGAGAAATGAGCAAGTGATTTGCAAAACAGTAGAGGAGAATAAAACTGGCAGGTGGCCAGAGCAGAGTGAGATTATGAAATAGCTGGAAGACTGCACGCAGAGCACAGCAGTAAAAAGTCAGCTCCCGTTTCCATCAGAAGTGATTCTAGGAATGAAGTAAATGGAAAGAGAAGGTTTGCACCAGCTACAGAAAGTACTTGGCTTCCAGAAAGGACAAGATCCTTTATTGTATCAAAATAAATGAAAATTGTATTGAAGCCTTTACCATGTGAACATATTGCTGAAGAATTAATTTGCCAAGGGGCTGATAGGACCACCTTCTTGCAAGTGACAGGAGTGATGGTAGTATCACAGGACAACCTGGTAAAATTTGATATGCACAGCAGAAGTAAATGTTTAAGATCATGAACTGTCTCTTTATTATAGCAGTATAAGCCCTCAAGGAGAATTACTGTAGAACTGTTTAATCTCTCTATACTCACTGGGCCAATGTTCATTTTTGCCTCCCACGGGTGTCCTGCAAATGGCATGCATTCCTCTTTGTGTCCTGTTCCATCTTTGCACAGGAGGATTATAGTGGTAAAGTAAAGAATTGGCCTGTATTTTGTTTTGGGGTGGTGGTATAAAAGTCCATGTGTTTAAATTGTTTTTACTAGCTATTCCTTCATTATCAAAAAAATGCCTGTAGTCACTGCAGTTGCTGGGGAAAAAAATGCCTCACTGAATAATCTTAAGTATCGGAAGAGGTACCTACTGAGGTGAAAGCCTATAAGTATGGAATTTTCTTTCTCTCCTGTCACGTGTGTGGCCCTCTTATTCATTGTCCCTTTGGGTCTTAATTAATGCAGGGCAGGAGGCAACTGGTTTACCTGTTTAGTGTGCTTGTGAAATCATAAGATATCAACTATGGATAGCTAATGTAATAAAGTGAAGTTCCCCAATGACTTTGAAAGTGCTCAATGAAACCCAATTGCTTGCAGATCCTTTATGAGACTTTAAAAAAATTAATGTTACAATAATTGTGAGTAAAAATCACCAGGTTGGTTTTTTTATTCTTTCTTTTTAACCTACAGATATTGATGATGTCAAGAAGCACAAACCAGGTTACTTAGAGGCTACGGTTGACTGGTTCCGATTATATAAAGTCCCTGATGGTAAACAAGAAAATCGGTTTGCTTTTAATGGAGAATTTAAAGACAAGGTGAAGATAATCCAGAAGTAAAGATGCATCTTTCTGTCATGTGGCTTAATACATCCTAGAATTTTTGGAATTGTAAAGGAGGAGGTTTAACAAAAAGAATTTTTATACAAGGGATCTTTGAACGCAATTTCTTAGGCTAGAAATAAACAATGTTTTATGTCTTCCATTTTATTCATGGAAAATGCACAGGTTATTAAAGGAAGCCTGCCGAAAACATTCAGTCCTAATCCTGATAAGACTTACACACACTTCTGTATGTTTATAGGGTGTTTTCAACATTTTCCCTGTCAGAGGAATGAACAGATTGTCTTTTCAGGTATTTTTTCAGTTCTGATTAACAAATTTTCTTGACATTTTTTTAGCTCTGTGCAGTTTAAGACAGACAATAGGTTAGAGATTTTTTTCATGTTTGGTATTTGCTTAAGATATGTTTTTCCTGGTAATTCTGTGTGAAAACATTTGAGCTGGTTTTGGTTTGAAGGCTGAAAAAATATTTTTCCCTTTTTTAGAAAAAAAAAATAAACGGTGTTTTAAACTCTCTACATTAAAAATGGCCAGTGTCTGAAAGGAGAGTGGACCTGGGAATAGTCCTTGCTGAAGAAAATACCTGGATTTTTCCAGAGGCAATTGAGTGTGATTTGAGTAAATGTGCTTAGTAAATTGTGTATTGCACACTCTCTGTAGGCTATTTTCTTCGAAGAATCACAGGTTCCTAGCAAATTATGTCTGTTTCAGCTAGTTCAGCATTGCAGTGTGCTACTGAAGTTATAAAATGCCTTCTGAGCAGCACAGACAACTTTACATGTGTTTTCTGGTTAAAGAGGTGCTCGGACTCCTTTCTGCACTAAAGCTGTCTTTTAAATCAATCAAGTGTGGCGTTGTAAGGCTTGATATCCTGATCTCTCCCCAGTTCTGCTAAGAACTGCTCTTAAAGATTTTCCTGCTCTGTAAAGCAGTGTTGTCTCTGTAGTGACAATTTAACAGAGTACATCCCTGCCAGGCTATTGGAGTTCAGGCTTGATGCACTAAAGGCCCCAAGAGCTGGTTTGGATCCCTTGAATAATTCTCAAGCATTTCTGTAGACCAAGGATGTGGTGAGGCAGCTGTGGCTGTGTTCCAGCAGCTCTGGTGAAGTTCACAATGTTCCAGTGGCATTTTGCCAAATGACTCTTTCTTTGTTAGGAAATGTGAATGTCCTGTTGGCAGCTTTTTGCAAGCCAGTCTAGATATCATCATCTGGACACTGAGTGCTTATTTTATTTTATTTTTTTGAAGCTTTTTCATCCCCATGCCACCCCTAATATTACTTTTGTTTTAAACAAACAAAAACTGTTAAGCAGCTGACATGTTATGTTGTTGCAAATGCTTAAGTATATGATTGGGCAATTAATGAAGTAAATGCAGAATTTGCCACTAGGGGGGAAATCTTAACTCTGACCCTGATACGCATGTGTAACAGGGGAGTCAAATCTCACACGTTTTATGCTATTTAGGACCTGGTACAGTTTTCTATAGCTGTAGGTGTCTGCTTAGCATCTAGTGCCCATTTCATTTTTTTCATGCAGCCTTAATGTTTTCTGACTGCAGACTGAGGGAAAGTGCTGAATGTGTTGTCAGTGCATTTGGCAGATAGTGAAGTTTGTTTCTTTCCATAAAAAAGGGTGCTACATTTTTCAGAAATTTAATGAGGCCTCGGAGGAGGCCCCTTAAAATAACACATAAAACAGTATGTTTTAATAAACTAGTCCAGTGGCTTTTTTTTCTATTTAATAACATTTTACATCATAAAATCTTTCCTTGATGTAAACTAGGATTTTGCTGTTGAGATTATCAACTCCACCCATGAATCCTGGAAAGCTTTGGTTCATGAAAAAGCTGATGGAGGCACTATTAAGTGGTAAGTATCCAGTCACCGTTTTTCCTTCTTTGTATTGTGCTAGTACTGGTAGTATTCAACATGTGATAGCTGTGCATGAACTACTTCGAATTTTTGATATGACAGGAGTACTTATGGTTTTGATTGATAATTAATTGATATTAGTCTTATGATTGACTAATTGCACCTTGTATGCTGATGATTTACTGGTAAATGGTTCCAAAAATATATTGATTTTATGAAAGTGACATAGATTACTGCAACTTTTGAGAAATGGCCTCCAGGGTCATTTTGGGAAAATCTCAGTATGCCATGCAAATCCTCTTGTCACTGTTTATTCCGTCCTTCAGTGCTGCATTGCTCTCATGCAAAATTCTTTAGCAGCTTAGCATTCCATATTTTTCAGTTGTTCTCTGGAGTAAAAGAAGCAAATTACTGTTCTTTACTAGCTTTTGGCCTGATCTAAATTAAAATGGACTTTGTTAAGCTCTCTGGACTGGTTTGTGTTGGCAATTCTGGCACTAGAGGCCCTGAAGAACAGGCAGGTATCTTTGCCTGGTGCTTTTCAAGGGCTGTAGATTGCCATTAGCTAAACCAGAGGACAAAGGCTGTGGGGGGAAGGTGTGCTCAGTCAGTCACTGTCTTCTACTTTATTGGGAAAATGTGACTTTCTCTTTCTTGGAACTGATTGAACACTTTAGCAGTTGGACAGGTTGGTAATTCTGCTTCAGCACGGCAAGAATACTGTAGGATAATATTCAAATTTTGGTCTTGATCATTCAGAGGCACTTTGAACTTCAAGTTGATGAAATTAAAAAATAATTAAAATTGCGGTATTGATTTGAGGAATTTAAATTCTTGCCTGTGTAGGACCTTAAAAACTCATGACCAAACTCACTTTTGCTGTGAAAAGACATATAGGGACACATAGGGAAACATTTCTGCAAAGTATTTGGTCCAGGAGTTTGACTGCTCTCTGGAAGCAGTAACAGGTATCTGCTGCTTTATGTGGGAGCAGAATTTTGACCTGTTTTTTCCTTTTTCTCATTAGATACTGCAGGTAGGTTACTGCAAACTAAGGGTGGCCTGCCACAGAATCTGGCCATCCTTCAAAGCACAAGACACAGGGATATCCACACAATCTGTGCTAGCCATCTAGGTATTCAGCTCCCTCAGAAAGTGCCAGTTTATCACTGCTGACTTTTTGGGGGGATTTAGTTTCTTAACTGTGGTCCTAGCTGCCAGAAGCACTGAACACTGCTTGCATTAATATGGAACATCCAGCCTAAAAATCCCTCAAATCCAAAGAAACAACACTCTCCCACACCCCCGTTCTCTTCCAGCATTAGTGTTTCCTTTGTGTTGTACGTCCTCATTTCTTGCAGATGCACATTTCTGAGCTCTATATGTGAAGGTGTTTTTTTCAATGGTGTGTGTCTCTTTTCCACTGATTGATAAAACATGTTTTTAATTTTCTTTTTTAGCACAAATGTTCTGGTGAGTGGCAGCCCATTTTGTTGCAGTGAGGAGGATGCCCAATTGATTGTGCAGTCGGTAAGGATAATATGTACATTTTTCCCCACTCCTTTTTTTTTTAAAAAAAGTGTTTAGTAGGAAAAGAAGGTTCAGAGCTCCAAAACTGAGATAAAGTAGCTAAACTGAAATGGTCCTTAAACAAAAATTTAAGGCATAAAGTAAAAGAAAACACAAATGTTGCAGGGGGAAATGTAAGCATTATAATATAAACCTTCTATTGGAGTGGTCTAGTTGTGCTTTCTGGCAGGTTCATTACTATTCTGGTGGGGGTTTTTTGTTTGTGTGTTTGTTTCCCTCCCCCACCCCCCCTCTGTGGTGCAGTTTCTTCTGATCCTGAATAGTAAGATGGACTGGTTTTTATACCTAGCCTGCTGTCTTCTCTGTTTCCCCTGTTGCCATGAGTTACCACCTAGTGTTAGAACTCATTGACTAGCTGACTGTAGGCCCTAATCACTAAAAGGATCCTTTGTTTGTCTACTTGCATAATTAAATGCATTGCTGTAAGAGAGGAGGTTGCTTTTTTGAGTGTTTCTTAAAGAATGCCTGTTGTATTCTGAAAATTAACATAAAATTGATCTGTACAGGTTTCCTGTTCAGGCAAGAAAAATGTCCTGCAGGTCTGATGCTTTCATGTGCAAATGCTATTGGGGAGAATTTCTTCCATTTTAAAATATACCAGTTTGGATGTCAGAAATTAAGCAAAGTTACCAGAAATTACATGGAGAAAAGTACCTCCAAGTACTACTTTTTTTTTTTTTTTTTTTTAATTAAAAAAAAAAACATATGCTGTGATCGAGCCTATGTTCCTGACAGCATGAGCGTGGCAGGTATTTTGCCCATGTACATGGCTGCCTGGGCAGCCAGATTTTGCCTCAGTAGTCACAGTAATTATGCAAGTTCAGGTGTCAAAGGAGATGCAATCCACAGTCTGGGCAGTTAACATTCCAACAGCGTTTCTAGTAAGAATGTGTTGTCCTGGGTGATTGTTTTTCACAAGCAAATGAGAACTTAAGTTGCAAGGAAAAGTTGATTGAAGTCATAAAGAAGTGTCAAACCTAACGTTTTCTTATTTAGATCCCTTGTCTTCAACACTTCTTTAAAAGTACCTTTATGGTTGCACTTGTGAATGTTTATTAATAGGACTGTAAGTTTTAAATGCAAGAAGAACTAATTTTGGAATTCAAATACGGTTTTTAGACATGTCAGCCACAGCTAAAAGCAAATATTTACCTCTGTGCTTTCAAATTTACAATAACTTTTAGTGCGCATTTAAATGCAACTAGAATTTCAAGTTCAAACACATTTAGATGGTGATAAACCTGCAAAGGAGTATTTCCTTGTGTGTTCTGTGCTGTTTGTACTTTATGAGGAGTAAATAATTATCTGTTTAAATCAGCAGTATCCATTATTTTGTCTCTTCATAACAGATCAACATTTTTCATGTTTTTTGGAGGGGAGGTTAGTAAAATCAGTTCATAAAATAGGTACCTTGTATCAAACTTTAATGTCTTTTAAATACTGTTCATATTGCATGTGATTTCCAAATTATGATAACTAAAGTAAAACGCTCTTGAAATATGAATAGTGGACAGTCAAAATCTAAATACAAGCAGAGATGTTGACTTGCACATTTTAAGCAAGTATCTTTTTGCCTAGTACTGCCCACTTTGATGATTGGGTTTTCATGTCTTTCAAACTGAAGTTGAAAGTATGTGTGTGTTGGCTGCAGAATTTTAATGGCTGTGGTAGTTTTAAATAAAAGCTGCCGGTGCCTGGGGTTTTTTTGGTTTGTTTTTTGAAACTAAAAGCAGATACATTTTCTTCTAATTTCTGTTTGTGTATTAGCTTCTTGATAAAACCAGAAGAGTGAAAGATGAGATAGAGATTTTGTATGCAAGTACAATGAGAAGCATATTTCAGCTACTCTAAGATTTCTGAGCTATTTGTGCAGTGAGAGCTGGTTCCCTACAGTTCTGTTTCCTGGGTCTGAATCCAATTATGGAATTTTTGAATGGGTGATAATTGCCTTGAATCAGGTATATATAAAAAAAAAACGAAGGAAAGATGAGAAGGCATCACTCAGTATTGTTATGAAACATTTTTTTGTGGTGGGTGAGAGAACTAGTGGAACCAAATGGAAAAAACAAATCCTTACCATAATGTGCACTAATCAGAATTTCATATATATTTTGATTGGGTAGTTCCCAAGATAGTCCTGTTGATTTCAGTAAGATTTATTGTGCTATTATTTGAGCTTTCATTATTTTACAGATGTGGGACTAGAATGACATGTCTGCGTTGGGGAATTTCCACTCCACTGAGTTAGGTGTGCTTGTGTACTGTCATCTGTATTGGTGGCAAACTCAGAGTGATTCTACAGCTGGTGAAGTTGCCATGTCCAGTCAATCCCAAAGACACAAGATAATCTGTGAATATGGAAACACATACTGGACGTTTAAACCAAAATTGCACCAGCTCCCTGCAACTACAAACCCAGCTGAGTTTTAATGCTAGGTGGTGAAAATTTCTAGTGTTTACTAGCCTCTGAAAATCATTTCATCTCTTTCTCAGCTTTAGCATTAGTACATGTTGAAAAATAAACCTAGGAGAAATAGAGCTCTATATAGCTGAAGGTGTTAGTGCTAGTATGTACTGTTTATTTCAGGTTTCTAAGTGTTGCCATCTGTAAAAATGACCAGAACAGCCAAACCTTTGTTTAACATTAATCCAGAGAACTTTTTGCTAACTTACTCTGTCAAGAAGCTGGTGAGGACTTTGCAAGTTGGAAAGTCTCTAAGACAATCTGTATAGAGAGCAGTGTTTCTCAGATTTAGCACATGATTATTCCTTTGTAATACTGGAAAGTGAACTAGGGAAGCTTTGCTAAATGAGGTCTCTTTGGATAAAATGCACAACAGTATCTTACAGGCAAAAATATTTAGCTTTTCCTGATAATTAAAAAAATTCTCCAGCATAATTTGAATCTTTGTGTTTACTAGTGTGTTTTGAATGATTCACATCTAAGCAGGAAAGTCTGTTAACTGCCTTTCTCCCTACTTGTTTTCTGTGAGGAGATTTACATAGAGGAGAAATTTTCTGTTCAGTGGCCAGTTGTGAAACAAAAGTTCGAGGTTTTTAGTCTGGGGTTTGTTTTTTTAAAAGTTATTTAATGTATTTGTTTTTAAAATAATATTCCAGATGAAAGGGTTGTGTATTGAAGACTCCTGGTTCCATGGGATGAGTTTTTTATCTATTCCTGGTGGGAAGATGCTGAGTCCTTATCTCAAAACTTTTTAAGCGAGTATCCCAGAAGTGGCAGGCACCTGCTTATACATGGTGAAGACTGGCTCTTCCTGCTTTGTGAGATAAAGCTTTGATTTTGCTGGAAAGAGAGGAGATGGTCTGGTGATAAGGCCTGAAAGGCCTGCATTACATTTGTCATACTGGCACATCCTTCCAGACCAGTCACAGAACCCCTGCTGTAGTTATCTTGGGTAAAGTAGGAAAAAAAAATACCATTTTTCCCTCCCCTCCTCACAAGCTTCAACCCGCTCTTCAGCAGATCAAGCCCTATGCCTGCTCAGATGCAGGCAGGCTCTCGAGGGAATTTCACACCAATGCAGCTCAGTCTGAGTGCTGCACTGTGCTAAGCCCAGCTGTGTATGTGGCTTCTGGGTTGGCCTGCTTGCCTGCAGGTTACCGCAAAGTTTTCATTATTGTCTTTTCATTAAGTAGTGGTACGGAGTTCCACCTGTTGGTTTGGAAGACATGGGTAGTCACTGTGCAGCTTTGTTCTCCTGAAGCTTCAAGCAGCTGTAAACCATGCTTTTGAGGCTGTTTCTTTTTTTGAATGGTTCACCTAAGTGATTACTCCTGGGATTAACTGCCTGGGTAAATGTAGCTGGGGTGGACTGGTGTCATGGCGAAGTCTTGCAGGATTCCTTGTGCTGAGAGACTCTGCTTCTTTCCCATCGGTTATGTTGGTTGGAAAACTTGTTGGAAGGGTAGTGGAGGATTGTTACTATACAAGTAACTGGTATCCTCATAGTGAGGCAGGTTGCTTTCAGCTGGTGTTACAACTGGCTTTAATTTTGACCTTTAAGTTATAGGACACGACACGCTGTGTGATTCTCCAATTGAATAGTGCTATATCCAGTTTTGAAATGTCAGATCTACATTTTAAAACAATTTGTCACTATCCACAGAACTGAATCCTACACTGTCAAAATGTAATTGTAAGAGAGTATAATTACACATTTATTGAAAAATTGTTGCATATATGTAATCTAAATTGTGTGATATGCATGTTAATATATATGTATAAACATGTATAGTAATGAATTGGAAAGGCATTTTTACTTTTTAATATCTAAACAGCAAATACTGCTATCCTCAAAGACAGTAGGAAAATCCCCCTTAGGTAGGGTTTTAATCTATCACTTATCAATGTGTTTTGTCATTTATGAGCAACCAAGAAAAATTTGTACAGTAGTTGAAGGGGGTGGGGGAGGGAAAAGTCTGTAAGGTAGAATATTGTCTGTGGGGGCAACAGAAAGTTCTGTTTTTATTAATATCTCAACTTCAGCAGTAAAATAACTTTGAGTTTGGGTGCTACCTGTGAAACTTTAACTAATATGTTGGTTTGGTGTTTTTCTTGTTTCTTTTAGGTACCAGTGTGTGTGAATGAAGATTGTGTTTCCCCAGGAGGTATATTTTTCCCCAGATGTCATGTGATTTCTCTAATGATTTGCTTTAAAAATTGTTATAAAAACTGTCTTGTTGAGAAAAGGTGGTTTTGTGCACATGAGAATGATATACTTATATCCTATCAGACTGTAATGCCTGTCCCCTGTTAAATAGAACATGAACAGAAATTAATGGATAGTTTGTGAGACAAGATTACTTTTGAGTGTGAAAGTGTAGTCCACATAAAAAGATGAGAAGACTACATTTTTCTGTCACTGATCATGGAAGGCAAATGCATGACATTTATAGTTTCAAAAGAGAGAGGCTGCTTTGCTTTAGTTTTTGTCATTCCTCGCAGTAGCTATCTAATGAAATAAACAGCTCCTTCTGCTTGAATTAACATAACCATACTTACTTTCCAACTGTAAGTTCTAAAGACAAAATTCTCTCTTTTCACTGTTATGACTTTTTTCATGTTAACAGAATGTGTTTTTCAAGAAATAAGAATGCATTCTACGTTTTCATTTTAGTTAATTTGTTTTTAAAAAAGAGATTTTTCTACTGGTGGGAACTATAGAGAAGACATTATGTGCTTTTTGAGATGGAGGGAGTTACAGAAACACTAAGAGAAACTTAGTCATGAGTCAAGTTCCAGATTGTTTGTGAAGCAACATCTGTGTATCCCATGTCATGGGAAAGCAAGTTGCATTCCATTTGCCCTTACATGGTGTGCCAATAAATAGCATTTATTTACTGAAGTATTACATCTCAGACATCTGACAGACAACTGATAATCTGCCTCATCTTTGATGTTTTCCAGGGATGTTCACATCAGTGTTGTAACTTGTTGCAGGATTGTTTCAGCCAAACAGTTCAAGTGAGCAGATACTGTTTTGAGGTTGTGCTTTACACAGGCTGAGGATAGAGCTTACAGAGAACTATTGTTACGGGAGGGAAGATAGCTGAAAGGGCAGAATGTTGCTTTTTCAAGTGTTTTTGTATGGCTGGTTTTATAGAACTAATGTAATACTTGATGTGGTTTTTTTGTTTGTTTGTTTTAGTTGATTCCTGGTACTTTTTTCCCAAGTGATTGTCAGAGTGTTCTGAAGCTGCATCATAAGATCTTAAAGTCATCCCTTTTTTGAAGACGGGCGAAAGCAGTAATTGTTGGGTTCCTGCTGAAACAACTTTTCAACTTGTGTAAACCTTCTCTCATGTAAATAAACACTAACATAAAATGAATGTTTCCTTTCTACGTCTTTCTTTGTGCAGGGCGGAGCAGAGGGAAGAGGAGGGTTAGCTTGCTTGTTTGTTTCTGAATCTCAGAACTCCAGAATTGCTCCTACCCACTCATGAAGTGTAGTATCAAATGAGATGGGAGATAAGGTGTCTTCAACCTTGTTCTCCAGATTTTGAATAATCGAGCCATCAGGTGCATGGAAGACTTAATTTATATCTTAGGGCTTGTCTGGCCACCCTGACTGTAATCCATTTCAAGTAGACAATAATCTTTATGTAACAGGCTTAGCAGTTTAGCATGTCCTGTAATGTGCAACGCTGTTCCCTGAGTTGTATTCACTTTTGTGCCCAGTTGTCTCTGCGTGCTCCATGGAGTTACGAGCAGAGCATAACAGCTTCACTCCAAAGAGTAATTCAACTAGGAAGGCCTAATGCCCTAACAACTGAAGTAAGGATGCATGTATGCTTTCTGTTCTACATCCTGTTTTGATAACGTGTTTCATCACACAGGAAGGACTTTTCTTTATGGAAAGCTTCTATTTTTAGAATTGTGAATGCCTGAAGGCTTCTGATAGTTCCTTATTCAGTGAAACAAGATTAATAAAATGTATAGAACTGAACTTTGTGCTTTCATGGTAAAAATATCTGCCACTTTTTCTACTGCAGGATTATATTGGGCCTGTCTGTGTTCATTAAAAATCAAACCAAAAAAAGCCAGCTGTTAAATAGAAAGAGAGGAAGTGATAATATAGACAGACAGCTTTATCCAGCTTGTCACTGAGACCAAAGGTGAACGTTGTCTGCTTTGATGATGACTGAAACAAAAGGTTAATATTGCTGACATGTGATGGAAATGGAAGATAAAGAACTGAGAAAGACTGTGGCTCACCATAGAGGACTAACTTTTCCTTACAAAGAATAAGTTAGTAGAGTAAGAAAGCTTTTGCCTTTGGGAATGTTTCTTTGATTTTAGGAGATGATTTTCCTTGTTTGGAGACTTTTACTTTTCAGTATTGTCCAGTGTATAAGGGTCACTTGGGCCTCAGCACTTACAAGTAGGTGGAGTGCTTCTGCCTTCATAAGACTTCTGCATTTATACATAGAGTTTAGGTATGATATGAAAAATGTAACATAAACCTCAGATATTAAGGACTACTACTTTTTTTTTTAGTTAAGAGATGTTATATCCAACATATGTTTAAAGTACTGATTTTCTATTTCGTACTTCAGAATTTAAGTATGTGCAGCATTGTACCTATAGATTTAATGGCTTTTTTTTTTTTTTTACACTAGAGTGAATGTTTTCCTTGTTTTTTGTTCTTAGGAACAGCTGGACAATGAAGGGCACTGTAAAATCAATTTATCTTCCCTATACAGTGGTCACTGCTGTCCTTTTTTTTTTTATTTTTTTTTTCTGAGATGTAGAATGAAAAGCAGAGAAACTAGAATGTGTTTTTTGGATCTCATCAGGAGAAACCAGTCTATGCAATAAACATATTTTGGCTTTTTTTTTACAAGCTAGGTCTTCTGTTTGTCTATATTTGTATGCCTGTATTGTATTTAAAGTTGGTTTCATTGTAGTGGGAAGCTTAGTGTAGCAGTGTCCATTTCTAGGCAGTTTTACGAAAAGAACTTTTTCATATCTGATTCTAATATCTCCTGAAAAGATGTCTTGAAGAGAAATAAATATATATTTATTCCCATCCCCCCCACCCCCAGCCCCGGAAATGAATCCATCTTAACTGCATTTTCTATATTGAATATGCAATGCACATATGTATATATTTCTTTCAAGGAGAACTTTGCATCTGAATTTCCTCTTTTTGTCCGTTTTGGAGGGAAAGGAGAGGTTACTTCCCCCCCACACTATTGTGAGGGTGACGGTTCTTTTTTACATATGTGAATCATTAGCTGCTGCTCAAAATAGTACCTCTTACTGACATGGAATCCACACTTCAGTCCCCTCGGTTGAAAATGGGGTTTAAGTTTTACTTATGTGGAAATAATGTTCATTATTCTTTGAAGTGTGGAAATAAAAGGATTGTGAAAATAGTATGCTATTGTTACTGTTAGGATGTTGTTTTCACGCTGTTAGTAACAGACATCCTCTGAAACCCCCCAAAAGAACAGAAAGCAAGGCACTGTTCATAGATGTTACACAAGGAGAGTGCTACTTACCATAACTTGCCTATGATTGCCACTTGTATTAACACTTGAGAGCCATGGCATAAGCAGTCCTAGACTGACCAAAGTATTCATGCTTCTCTGATTTTACTGGGATTGAATCTTTTTAAATGGGTTGTAGTTCAATTTTAGGCCAGTTAAAAGGCAAAAACAGTCAGTAGAGTGCAAAATTTTTTTTCTGCCCTTGCTGTAAAGTGGATTTCTTACCAGGTTTGATAACCTGGGTTCCACTGCCTGAGGAAAAGAGAGATCTGGGATTTAGAGAAGAAAAAGATGAATAGTTGGCTGGAAGAGAACAGAAAGAATGGAAGCCAGATCTAGAAGGTTCAGACAAATAGAAGTAATGAGTAGAACATGAAGTAAGAGTGACCAAAATGTTTTAAAACAATTTTGCCTAAATATTGCAGCAATATGTAACAATGTCAATTCCATGTGACCAGAGAGGTCAATAGGGTGCATTTGCCAAGGAAGAACGTGTAACTACCACACATGCTGGAATCACACCTCCGAAATGCTCAGAAGTAGTACTTTAATCTCTGGTTTTCTGGGTGGGGGAAAACAATGGAAAGCAGCAATTGTATTTATGGTTGAGTTAACTTTCTGGGAGTCTTTTGAGTTGTGTAGAGAGTACCTTGGCGCTCAACAAACCTTGACCGACTGATCCAAATGCAGTCTTTGATTTCTCACAGTTTAGTGTTCTTGTGCAGCAGGATACTGGATGTATGCAGTGCTCTCTTCCTGAATCTACAGGTGTGCTCTAGAGGGTAAACCAAAAAAAGCCAAGCTCACTGCAATAGATTGTCACTTTGTGATTATCTGTCGGCTTTAGCTAATTAGCTCATTTCTAACTCTTGTGGCAGAAGCTTTTAAGTGTTCTGGAGCTCTGGGCAGAATTCAGTGCGGCATGTTTTCTCTCATTCTTGATCTGATAAGTTACAACTGAATCAATCTTATCAGTGATTCAGTATGCTAAGTAAGATTTTTGTTGATTATTTGGTCTACTCTAAGTGTCAAAAAAGGGATTTGGCTTTATAAGGGAAAAATGCAGAGGCCAAAAAGAATTGCAGTATTCTCTGCATGAAGAACATGTCATATGTACCAGAACACTGTTACCTAGTAGCTTTTCCTCTTAGAACATCCTCATAAAGTTTCTAGATTGTTCACAGATGTCACGGAGTTCAATACTAACTTCTTTGTTTATTATCTCTGGAAAAACAATACTTGCATTACCCAGGTATTACAGCACGTATGCAAATTAATGTGTTCAGTTGCACTCCTTTGTGGTTTGCTTCTCTATATGTATTAATGCTTGCCTGGATATTAAGGTGTTTTTTTCAGACCTGAAGGTCTGGTTTGTTCTGCAGTGTTCAGTGCCATTAGATCGCTGGATGGTCCTGTAAGCTTCTCTTCTGGGATGAAGAGAGTAAACGTAGTCGCTGAAATGACTGCACTTTGTAGCTCTTACTGCACTTTGTAGCTGTTACCAGCTTTATGCTCACTGGTGCATTTATCAGGACAGGAATACTGGAGTGTTATGAAACTGGTTTGTCTCGTCTGTGTATCTGGCTGCTGTCTGCTGCTCTTATACCAGCTACAGGTTTGAAGTTTTTCTTCAGCATTTAGAATTTCATATTTTTCATATTCTGGCATCTTCCTGATGCCAGAAGTCGTGGGTTGGAATACAAGTAACTAAATTCTGCTTTTCCACAGTGTACCTTGGGGTCTAGGGCAGACCACATAATCTTTATGCTACCTGTAAAATGGGTAGAAAAGCTTATTCTGTGAGTCGTCTGATTTCTATCAAAGAGACCTGACACTTCTCCAACACTGAAAGGGAAACTCCTTCCAGTGTCTAAGAAAATGTAGGATACATTCAGCTTTATTTACAGTAAGGAGGTTAGCTATACTGACTGGCTTTTTGAAGGACTTGACTGAAGATGCAGGCTTTGCTAGTCAGACTGATTGGCCTGAGGGCTGTCTGATGGTATAATTATCTTAAGAGTGAAAAGAGCATCAATTGTGGTGAAAGTTCAAGGTGTAAATTGGCGTCTTCATCCTTGTGAGTTCTGCAGGAGACTAGACTTAATTCTTAAGCAGGTCTTTAAGTCCTCTAATAGCCTATGCATGGTGTCTCTGGAGAGTGGAAAAGCCAGTTTCAAAGTGTAACTCCTGAGCACCTGGGAATTCTGGGCATTTTAACTAAATCATAGGAGGCCAGGTTTGAGAGTTGAAGTGAAAATATCCTGCTAGCTCCTGCTATTTTGAAGATTTACTATGTTGTAAAAAAATCCTGTCAAGCCGAGTGGCATTTGGCAGCCTGCCTGTTCGCCCCAGAGAGCTGGCATGAGAGGGAAGGCACAGTCAGGTGAGGACAAAATTCCCCTGACAGAGCTGTTCACTGAAATTTACTTCTTGTCTCATTATTGCCTTGCTTTAACTAGACTATTTACATATGTGATGATTTGGGAGTCAAGAATTTAGGAATTCCTAGCCTTTTACTTGAGCAATTTTCTGACCCGGACAAACCACATAAACCTTTCTCTTTTTGTGTCTATAAATAGGGGGAGTATCTGTTTATGTTACAGTAATGTTGTGGGCATTAGTTGCATAAAAACTTTAAACATCAAGGAAGCCTTATTACTAACAGATGTGTCTCTGACCCTATAGGTTAGCAGCACAAGGCTTTTAAGTATTCAGACAAGAGGCGGTTTGGAATCCTGTCAAAGAGAGTTTCTATAGCTGTGTGTGAGTGGAAGGGTAATCCTGCAAGAGAAAATAGTCAGGGTAAGAGCAGGACAGCTGAACAAGGGTCATTGTGAAGTACGTATGAAAAGAAAGTTATAGTTTGTGCAACTAACTGGGAGAACAAGAAGAGAACGAGGGAACCCAAATGAGGGAAAGGGAAATGGCATCTCTTATCCTAATACAAGAAGAGATTTGAGATTCAAGTTTCCCTGGACCTAAGTGTCAGCAGAACATCTTTGTCTGTTATCTACAAATCATGTAAAGATGTTGCTCCCCAATTATAATCTGCTTCGTAAAAAGTAGCTCCCTGATTTACTTAGCTCTATCTTGAACTGGAATGGTTTGTAGGATGACCAACTGAAATGTAAATTAGCCTTAAATGTCTCTTTTCAATTCATTCTCTTGGAAGAAGTGACACAATTCTTGAAAATATCATAATGATGTTTCTGTGACGTGCAAGCTCATTGTTATATATGTAGTATACCTAATCTGAATCATACCAATGTGCTTATGGTCTGCCTGAAAGTATAATGTATGCAAATTGCACAATATGTTATATTTTTCACTGAATGTGTGATCTGGTGATCTCATGTAAAAAGTTCCTAGAGCTAAACTCTTGAGTAGAAAAGACAGGTAAGACATGGGAGAAAAATGAAGTGCTATTCCTGTTCTGCTATTTGAGAGAACTTCAGGAGCAGTAATTATTATTGGTTACTTACAGTGGCTGATATGTGGAGGTGAACTTACCAGGGATTTATCCTGACCCCTCAACCTCTATACTTCAGTATCATCATGGTATTGTTTGACAGTTATATGTTATATGGAATGATAGCGGCTGCATGTAACACAAAACAGCCATGTAAGCATGACTAAAGTTTAAGTGATAAATTTAGTACACACTAAATAGTAATAAGGTAGGATATTGGGACCTTAGATCCACACTGTTGTATCTTAATGTCTTGCTGGTCTATGTACCACATGTTGCCGAGGCCCAGGAAAGGAAACCTTGTGTTCACAAAGGAGATAAAAGTAAACGAAGTGTGACTCACCTTGAAGAGGTGCTTTTCTCTGTACTAAAATCTATCTATTGTGTCCTTTTGCCAGCTGAATCCAGAGCCTCTATGAACAACACCAACCAATGCATATTTTTCTAATGTGCAACCAAACTGTGAAGAGCTACTGCTTTCCAGGAGTTAAGCTAGCATCACTTGAGTTGTTTTTGCACACCCTTTGAGCTGGCATTTGGAGATTACTGACCTACACTATATTACTCTAAAACACTTTTAAAGCATAAACAGAACTGTCACCTCACAGCTGATGCCAGGGGTAGGAGGCTAAAATCCTTCCTTACATGAAGAAACTTCCACATCTAGTGCAGATGTACTGGGGTCTCATCTTTCTGCTGACTTCCAATCTTGTCATGTTGATGAAAGCATAAACTAGAGGCAATTCCTTTTGGCAGAAAGTATTTGTGTGATGGGACTGTAGCCATCATACAGTCTCAATGAGTAACTGTAATTGTTAGTAGTTTTCAATTAATAAGAAATTCCAGTTTAGAAGTCAGTGTATTTAGCTTTTTATTCAAGCTGATGATGTTTGTTTCAGTAAAAGTGTGGTATTTTGACCATATGCTCAAATGTTAATATGTTGTTATAGTTTGAAAGGGGCAGGCAAAATTCTTATTGGCTTTTGCTGCCAGGACCCAGTGAATGAGGGGTGGAGTTTAGGACCCTGTTGTGAAAAGGGGTCTGGGTGTCAGGTATCAGGTATCAGGTTCAGTATTCCACCCATTTCCTGCCAGACTCTATAAAAGCCAGGAGGACTGGGGGCTTCCCTCTCTTGCCCTCGTGGTCTCTCTGGCTTCAGTCTGCTCTCGGAGTCTCCTATCTGGGTGTCTCCTCTCTCGGTCTCTTCGTCGCTTTTTTCTCTTCCGCTGCTCTCTGCTGCCACGCTTTCCCTGCCTGCCGATCGCCACGTGGAGTCAGCACAAAGAAGGCCCAGCTTTGGTTACCAGCTTCACCATGTGGTCTGCAGCCTCCGACTGCACCGAGTGCTGGGGTTTGGACTCTTTCACCCCCATCGGCTTTGCAGTGAAGGACCTTTCAGCAGCCTGTATCACCAGTCATCGGAGCTCGGGTTGCATATATTTGTATATATGCATTTTCCCTTTTTCCCCACCTGTTACTCTTTCTCCCTGTGCCATTAAATTTGTTATAGCTTTTTTAATTTCCAACTGCTGAGCTTTTTCTTCCTTGCTCCCCTCCTATTCTCCCGGGGGGAGTGATAGAAACAAACTCTGTCTGGTTTGTGGCTTGCCCTGGCCGTTTGCCAAATCTGCACACATGTTTAATGCCAGCAGCAGAATATTTATGATAAAGAACATGGAGCCAAGTTAAACTCGATTGCAACTTTATTAAGTGGATTATGGTATTATCAGCAAAAAACAGCTGTGGCAATCAATTGAGTGATATCTTGCTTTTTTTTACTCTTTTAATTTTTCAAACAGGCTCAGGCAGATCTGACCTTGTTGGAAGTTGTGCTCTAATTACTATCTTAAGCCATAGTGAAGCAGGGTAGAGGGGGTTCCAAAAGGCATTCTGCTTGGACCTGAAACCCTTGTGAGGAAAAGATAGGAAAGTAAGCATATCCAGGATTTTACTCCATACCCCCTCCCTCTTGTAAGGGGACTAGAAAATGTTACATGCTTTCTTTTGACAATGCACAATTTAGCCATGTTAATTTACGCAGTAGTTCTGGAAGAGATATTTTACAGGTAAGACTGAAGCAGTTGGGTAGATTGTCCCCAGAAATCTGTGGATGCACAATATCTAACTGCTTCATGAGGTTTCTACCTCTCGGATCAGGCTTGCAGAGATTTGCAGGTTTGATTGTATAACTGAACCAAGGACATTTTGATAGAAATGGCTAACAAAGGGTTAACCAGACTAAACAAGTTAGCAGATTTGAGGAAGTGGTAACTCTGAGCAAGTCACGGCATGACAGTTAGTGATGGACATCTCGTCTGCTCCGTTGTAGCCAGGGGAAATGGTCTGTTCATAGATGGCGACAGAACTGAGACTGCAATGCAGGAATAAAATATCTTTGCTTTCTTTTAAACAGTAATGAAGAGGTTGTTGCCTAGCAGAGTCAGCTAGTGGTAGGATGATGTGACCAGGAAGCTCAGAATTTGAATAAGCATTCCAGCCTTCAAAAAAATAACCAAACCCCTAACAACAACCTCAGACCCTGGATGTTCATCATGCCAGTTTGGAAAGAGGATGAGGAAAAGTCTTTCTTTTTAAAGTTCCCCTTTCCATCTGAAAAAGAGAACTATCTGAGGAGCGCAGAAAGGAGAAGTTCAACGACACTTTTATGGTTTGTTAGCAAACACTAGGCCATTTTTTTTCTCCTCCTCTTTCCCCTCCTCCCCTTTCCCCTTCCAAACTTGTTAGTTCTAGTTAGGCCCATTCCAGATGATTTTGAAGGGGGGCTGGCAGGAGTTAGCATCATAGTATGATCCAGGCACAAGTGATTTCTGCAGAGGATGGACCTTAAGCATCCCATGTGTATTTTGTATGCAATATGGCTGCCCTCAGAGGAGTTCTCCCTTTTTGTTAAGACAAAAAAGCAGTAGAAGGGGTGCGCAAAGGAGAATGAAAAGCTGATATTGCACAGAGAAAAATTGATCTGTCACATGAAATTAGGCAGTAACAGAGACTAGACAGTTTTCTCTTTTCTGAGCTGATGTTTCTGAGGCTGGGGATGGTGGGTGTTCAGGCAAGGTGGGCGCTTGTGCACTCATTTTTGGAGAGCACAGACTTGTAGGAGAGATTGTTGGAACTGGAGTTGTCTGGGTGCTCAAGTTGAGAGGAGGCGATACACACTATGAAGGTGATATACAGGTTGTTTCAAAAACATGGACCCATTTGAAATGGACCTTCAATTGAAATGGGTCCATCTTTTTGAAACATCCTGTATATGAAAACCAGAGATTCTAAGACGACTGTGGAGATGAAGGATATGAGTAGATTTTTTGAGGGATATTTTCCCCACCCTGTTGGGTTACTGTTTTAATTTTATACTTGTGAGCAGGAGCTAATGAAAGAGTCCCCTCTTTGCCTTGTTTGTTTCACATCAGCTTTTCTGTATCACTTGGCAAAACCCTGTAACACACACATTGACCACAGCAGCTTGTTTCTTGTTCTGAGAATATGTTCAGACTGTGGTGATGCTTAGAAAGGGGTTATACAAATGGTAGCTTCAACTTCCCCAGTAATTTTAGCCCCAGCCACTGCTGAAAGGGGGATGAACTTAAGGGGAACAGTTGATTCATTCACTTCTTAAAGCCATCAAGCTCTCAAGCCATCTTGTGTTATTTTCCTAGTTACAGCG
Organism: Aegotheles bennettii; assembly: GCA_013398125.1. Lineage (NCBI taxonomy): Eukaryota > Metazoa > Chordata > Aves > Caprimulgiformes > Aegothelidae > Aegotheles > Aegotheles bennettii. The sequence goes on along the minus strand of VZRW01009902.1, from coordinate 6,272 downwards.
AGTTCTCAAGAAAAGATCTGTGCAATGCAGGAACTGACCCAAGAAGGAAAACAGTAGTTGGAAATGTCAGGAGGAACGGAAGAAATACTTCCATGTTTGCGGAAACGTTAACATTTGGTCATGCATTTACCGTGGTTTTCCAATATTTTCTTTTTCCCTTGTGGTCAGTGACTTTGTCCAATTCCTTGTAACGAGTAAGAACAGACAATGTTTTTTTTTTCATTAAGGTGGTCACATGTGGAAGTTAGTTGGAAAGCATAGTTCAGTGGTGCAGGCAAATGAAAAGAAGCTCAAACTCTAAGAAAATATGTTGGGGGGCTCAGGAGCTGCATAAAGATTAACTTAAAATGAAAATGTTATCCAAAACAAACAGCAGGCTGAAGTCTGAGTTAATTTTTCCTCTTGAAGTGGTTGGAAAACTGTCTCTTGCATTCCAGATCCCAAATTCAACATGCAATAATGCTTTGCGAAACTGAAGACATACTACAGATGTTGATTTCTGTATGTGATGTTGTGGTTATGGCAAGTGACAGATTTAAAGCATCAGGACTTTCAAGTTTTATTGCCAACTGAGTCATTTAGTGACTTTTGGGTGTCATTTTAGCGACTTTCTTGGTTAAGTACCTACATATGGAGCTTGATCTGGAGCAATGAGGAATGGCTGCAGCTTCCCTGGACTCCCCTTGACCTTGGCCAAGACCCATGCAGAGGGGCAGTGGCCCTTTAACACCCAGTGCCTCGCACTTGTGCCTGCCATCAGCAGGGGCAGCTAAGCTGCTGCCTTTGCTGGCAGTCCCCTTCCTTCCACTTCCTCGCTCTTCCTTGCCCTGCAGAAGGGGTCAAGAGAGTAACCACTGAGCTCCTCTCCCTTGCTGCCTGCGCCAGGATGGGGACAGGGTAGTAGTGCAGTGTGTCAGCTCAGAGGGCTGCTTTCCTGGAAGCATGCTGCTTCCTGTGGAGGTGTGCATGGAGATGGGAGTTACTGTTGTTGCTTTTTCTTCCCCCCTGATGCAAGACTTTTGGTTGAATGTCCTGAAGTTTGTTTTCTTGATACTGAAATGAGTTTGTGACAAATGTTTCAATACTCTGAGTGGAAAAATGCTATTTGAATCCCTAGGAAACTTAAGGAGGCGAGGGAAGAGGGAAGGGAAGATGGGGAGAAATGACAGCTTCACCCAGATTAGCTTCTGAGTTAATGCCACATTAATGCTCAGTCAGAGGACTGAGCACAGCTGCATGGTTGCATGGTCAGGTTATCCACATCCTCACTGACCAAATAGTTTCTTGGTTACTTCAGAAGGACAAGTCTGGGGAGGAGGAAGACAAACTGCTGGGACCCACTGTCATGTGGTATGGGAGAATCTCTGGTGCTGTGCTTCATGCTGGGACATGTGAAAATAGTAAACAGTGAAATACTTTTGTGCAGAGCCTGGTTCTGTGGAAAACCAGGCTTACAGGGCAAAGCAGCACAAAGAATTTTTGTGCAGACAAGTAAATGTCCAAAGGTTGCTAATTTCCACCTTCAGCGCTGACTTTTTTCATACAAAGAGATGTGATGGCAGGTCCGGGACTGCTGGCAGGCTCAGAAAGAAGCGTTCAGCTGTATGGGCAGTATTTACTGTCCCCATTTCATCCAGAGAAACAACTGTAGATGGGTCTGGTCCTAGCGCTTATCACATTGAACTAGCTTTGCACATTGTGCACAGTGTGCATACCACAGTTTGGGAAGTCCTGATCTAGATGAAGAGAAGCCAGTGAATTAGTGCTTCCAGGTTGTTTAAAACTACAGTGCCGTAAGCGAATGCTGCTTCTAAAAAGGAGTTGTTACCAGTAAGATGCAGCAAGCTGGTAGTGGTGTTACTTATCTGATTATCAGCAGAACTGCTGAATCAGACTCTCTATTTGCATTCTCTAAACCTGGTCCGACAATAAATATAAAAATCGGGTAGAAGGGGAAAAGCAGACAGGGAGGTGGCTAATTTAGTTCTGTTGCTGTAATCCTTTGGTTTCACAGAACACATCAGAAAAGGATGGGAGAGACACAAGTGCCTGGATGTGGTGACGGAGCAACTCCTGTAGAAAGTGTGTGAACCTGAAAGCCATGGGGTCATGTGACATCAGCTTCACTTCCCGTAATTACAAGGAGAGCAGAAACTGGAATAATGGGTCAGACCCTGGCTAAAGGTGAGTCTGTCTTCTATGAGGCAAAGAGTGTCACAAGGGGATTGTCGTGGGCAACAGGAACAGGTGCCTGAGAACTGGAGGAAAGCAAATGTCACTCCAGTCTACAAAAAGGGCAGGAAGGAGGACCTGGGTAACTATAGACTGGTCAGCCTCATGTCCATCCCTGGAAAGGTGATGGAACAACTTATCCTTGGCATCGTGTCCAGCATATGGAGGATAAGAGGCTCATTAGTAGCAGTCAGCATGGTTTTACCAAAGGCAAGTCATGTTTGACCAACCTAATAGCCTTCTATGAGGAGGTAACTAGGTGGATAGATGATGGTAGAGCAGTAGACGTGCTTTATCTTGATTTCAGGAAGGCATGTGACACTGTCTCCCACAGCATCCTTACAGCTATACTGAGGAAGTGTGGTCTGGAGGATCGGGTAGTGAGGTGGATTGTGAACTGGTTGAAAGGAAGAAGTCAGAGAGTTGTGGTCAATGGGATGGAATCTAGTTGTAGGGCTGTGACTAGTGGAGTCCCTCAGGGGTCGGTACTGGTCAATATTTTCATCAATGACCTGGATGAGGGAACAGAGTGTACCCTCAGCAAGTTTGCTGATGACACAGAACTGGGAGGAGTGGCTGACACACCAGAGGGTTGTGCTGTCATTCAGCGAGACCTGGACAGGCTGGAGAGTTGGGCAGGGAGAAACTTAATGAAATTCAACAAGAGCAAGCGTGGAGTCTTGCATCTGGGAAAGAACAACCCCATGGATCAGTATAGGTTGGGGTCTGACCTGCTGGAGAGCAGAGAAGGGGAAAGGGACCTGGGGGTCCTGGTGTACAGAAGGTTGGCCATGAGCCAGCAATGTGCCCTTGAGGCCAAGAAGGCCAATGGCATCCTGGGGTGTATTAGAAGGGGTGTGGTCAGTAGGTCGAGAGAGGTTCTCCTCCCCTCTATTCTGCCTTGGTGAGGCCGCATCTAGAGTACTGTGCCCAGTTCTGGGCCCCACAGTTCAAGAAGGACATGGAACTGCTTGAAAGAGTCCAGTGCAGAGCCACAAAGATGGTTAAAGGAGTGGAACCATTTCCCTTATGAGGAGAAACTGAGGGACCTGGGTCTCTTTAGCTTGGAGAAGAGGAGACTGAGGGGTGACCTCATTAATGTTTATGAATATGTAAAGGGTGAGTGTCAGGAGCATGGAGACAGGCTCTTCTCAGTGATGTCCAGTGATAGGACAAGGGGGAACGGGTGCAAGTTGGAACCTAGGAGGTTCTGGGTGAACATAAGGAAGAACTTTTTCACTGTGAGCGTGACAGAGCACTGGGACAGGCTGCCCAGAGAGGTTGTGGAGTCTCCTTCACTGGAGACATTCAAAACCCGACTGAATGCATTCCTGTGTGACCTGCCCTAGGGTGTCCTGCTCTGGCAGGGGGGTTGGAATAGATGATCTTTTGAGGTCCCTTCCAACTCCCAACATTCTGTGATCCTGTGATGATGAGACTCGGCCAGTAGTGTAGGGCAGGATGCTGCCCTACCATGTCAGGGGTGGCCACAGCCACTTCTGTGGAAGAAAAGAAGTGAGAAGCTCCTCACTACTGTTACATTTCTTTACCATTCTGGAAATGCTCCAAGACTTCAGTACCTTATGCTGAATGTATTTAAAACAGCCTTAGTTGTTTCATGAGGCTGTTATAACATGCCCACTATGCTATTTTTCATGAAAGACTGCTATGTTTTGGTAAAGGAGAAATGGGATTATGTGAACTTGAGAGATCTCGACTAAGTTGGTTGTAAGTGTCTTCTTCTTCCTTCTGCAGCATTTTCTTCTTTCTTAAAAAAAACAAACAAAACAAACAAACAAAAACAAAGCAAAAAAAACAAACACAAAAACACCAAACAAACATCTGAAAACAAACAAACAAAACCCCTGAAAACAAAGGTTATTTTTTTTCATTCGGGAATTTTTAAATATTTAAACTGAGCAGCTGTTTTTTCTGCTGTTGCAGATATTAAACAGCAGCAAGAAAATCCTCCACTATGACCTGCCACAGGAAATAATTTTTTCTTGATCATGGTGTACAGCTGGATTCATTGCTTCTCCTGCAATAGTAATCCTTAACTTCTTTACTGGTTACCTGCACAACAGCTCATCAAAATTTTAAACTAATGATAAAAAATGTGAAATTGCAGATGTTTAAGTGCATCCTTGGGATTAGTAAATTATGGGAGTTACAGTGAATTGCTGTTAGGAATTCATTAGGTGTTTGGAAGGGACCTGCTTGGAAGATACTTTTCCTTTTTAAAAAAAGCTAAATACTTTTGACCTTTCTCCCCACTGCAATGCAAGCGACCACCTCATAACACCACTTTACTTTCGTTGCTTTTTTTGTGATAATAAATAACATTTACTTTTCAGTGGTTATTCTTGAATAATGTAGATAAAATTCTAATAGCTTTTTTCAGACCCCATAAATCTGCAGAGTAGTTTGTTCTTTAGTAAATAGGTCAGGGGAAGTGCAACAATGACAAGGGTGGGCAGAAACATTTTGGATCCTCTGTGTAACTATATGTATGCTGTGTAATCACTTAAAACACACAAATGCCAAGAAGCCCAAAAAACTGGTGGCCTATAGAAATGGCCATGTTAAGAAATGGAAATCATGATTGAAATTGCCATGTTTTATGTTGTTACTGTCAATAAAGGGGCTGTTGCCAAATTACTTAACAAATAGCAGACAAACCGATCCTGAAAAATCTTACTCTAAGAATACCCTTTAGGCTTCCTTTACTTGGAGACCAGCATGTTTATTTCTGGCTTGAATCTGCTTATTGTTTGGATTAAAATTTACTTTGTATGGTCAACATAGTTGAAAGCAAGAAGATTGCCTTCTGACTCCTACATTATCAACACAAGAATAATGCAATCACAAATAAAAAGGCAGGAAATAACATGGCATTACTTAAAAAGAACGTAGAAGTTTCATATTCACAGATTTTTTTTTTAAGGTTAACTGTTACTTTCCCTTCTCTTTCTACTGCTTTCAAACTGAAACAGAACGCTACCCCTGAAAACCACCAAAAACTCAGGAACAAACAAACCACCCCAAAAGCTGAGAAGCAGGCAGCTGTGATCTGTAATTGCTGAGACAAATAAAAGAGGACTTTTACTGTGACATTTCTAGAATCGTATTTGAGATGGGGACTGTGGCTGAATTGTTGCTGCATTACAGAAATAAAAGCACGTGGACATACTGAGGTAGAGTTGCCAGACCCAGCCAGACCAGAAACACAGTGCACTGCAGTTATGCTTATATTCTGTATGTGGCAGTATAAAATGTTTTCTGGATGGTGTCTATATTTTTACATGTACACCAGCTGAGGCCATTTCAGCTGTCTGATTGGAAGTCTGAAATATGATATGAGGAGCAATGGAAACAGCAGAGCTGTGAGGAGAGGACTTGGAAAGAGAGCAGTGCTTTGCACCATTGTGTATACATTGAGAGCAGTGTGATAGCCATAGCTTAAAAAGGTGCATTTTAACAGAGAAGACTAGATGTCCTCTATGCCATGCTTGTCTCTTCCCTTTACCTTTTACAATTTTGACATTGTAAGTTTTTATAAAGAAAATTAGGGTATAAGAGCATGAGACACCTTAAAGAATCAGTAGGTGAATACCAGTTCTTGGAAGGTAAGCACAGCCTGTCTCAGAGGACTTGTCGATTATCCAAGAGCAATTTGATCTCGTGCTCTGCGTGGTTCGGTGATTTGACACACAGTGTTGGCATTGTTTTTTAGGGTGTTTCATGTAAACCAGTATGAGCTGGTTTATGCTGTTTAGACTGTAAGATAGTTCTCCCATTCCCGCAACTGAATCTAAGAATTTCATTTACAGTGAATGCTTTCCTTGTCTCTGAAATCTTAGCTATGATCACAAACAAAACAGCTATGACCTTGGTCTTTGATGTGAGGTTGTCAGAGTTTTCTTAATACAAGACAGGGGAATACTGCCTTGCCTTACTGTGAATAGTTGTTCCCCATTATCTTTGGAAATGAAATCTTTTCTTAAAAAAGGATGGTGGTATCCCAGAATCCCAGAATCACA
>VZRW01009901.1:615680-703697 GCA_013398125.1 Aegotheles bennettii | reverse complement strand
ATGAGGACCAAATTCTGGTACAATTCAGACTTCTAATTAGCTCCAAACCTTAATGTTTCAAATCAACTGGCCAACTCATAATTGGGCAGATGATGACAAGAGCAGATTTGCAAGAACTGAAATTACTTGTGTAGAAATCTTCGGCATAGGCTTTTGGTAATGGACTTTTCTGCTTGCCTGCAACAGGGAATAGGGGAACTCATGGTACACTGCAGGTAATGGATGGCTGGTGGGAAATTAGGTCTGTTAACTCCTGTCACTGTACGGGAAGGCTAGAGAGGCCATGAGTGGACCAATCCCCTCTGCCTTTCCAGTTCTCCAGCAGGACAGATGAGCTAGCATTCAAGTGATGATGAAGGGCCATGGACAGCTCTGCTGCTGGCTGAGGAGCAGGACAGGAAGGCATGGTTTAGTCCTTATGCTACAAGAAGCACAGGTGGGAGCTGTGCTTTGGTGGGACTGAGAAGCCAGGCTGCTTCCCGGCCTTACCTCTCTACATCTCAGAATCAGTCTGGTCCGCTGGTACTATCCAAATGAACCAGCCTTTCCTGATTAAAAACATTCTGCCTCTCCTTCAAACATGTCATTGTTATGAGGGCTGGGTGACAGTTAGACCTGAAGCAGCAGGTCTTAGCTTTCACAAACTACCATATTTTTTTAACTCTTCCTTAAAAAAAAAAATAGAAAAATTCTCCTCCCATCTCTCCTGACCCGTGGTGTTTCCTTCCCATCCCTGTGGTGCTTGTAGTACTGGAAGATAATCTTTGTGTGAAACCTTCAAAATTTTTACTATTATTAATATGACTACTTAAGAGTATTTTTTTTAATTATTTGAAATCATTCACTCCCATTCAAGGACTGTAGCTGGAGTCACATTTGAAGATCAATGTTTATGTAAGGAGAAAGCTGTATTATGGTTGCTAGATCTGAAATGCTGTAGATGCTGTAATGCTGTCCACTGCAAAGCTGGCACAGGAGGGCTCTCTCTTGCTATGGACCCAGCACCTCATGCACGTAACCTCCCAGATCAGAGCTGCAAGGATTTAGCAGTAATCTCTGTGGACAGACACAAACACTCATGTTCAACTGTAAGCCAGAATTACAGCAGTATTTATTACAGTGCATTCAATGTCCAAGCTAACACACTGAGTCTCAGCTGCAAGTGTGGGCACATCAGTGGCTTAATTCAACTTTATAAATTTTAGACAGGCACAGGTTTTTGCCTGTCTGGCTTGTAGGGTGGGTGCAGCTATTGCATGGAAATTAGTGTTCATCTCTTTAGTAACCTAGGGTTTCAGAAAAAAGGGTTTGAAGGCTGCCATTGGCCTGTGCAAGCTAGTTCTCTATAGAAAGTGATTTAACTCAACAAGAGATGGAAAGCTAGCCTGAATATAGCACTGTAGCCCACATCTGAGATGGGAAAAGAGGAGCAGCTCTTCATTCTGAAGTAAAAAACCCCACTTGTGTACTTTTCTGTGTAGTGAAACATCTTCAGTGTACTTCTGCTGTGAAATCTCTACAATGCCTGATAAGGTTGTCTACAGGGAAAAATATGGATTGGACTTTGTTCCCATGGGTGTGGCTGTGTTTTAAAACAGAGCACCCCTGCTGCACCTCACACCAGGCTCTGGTGTGTATATTTTGTTGACATTCATACCTATGCTATAGTATTTGCTATTCACAAATAAAAGAACATACCTAAACTTGTGCTGGTAAACATTTATACCTCTTTTTCTCTTTCCCTCCTCATCTTTCTATCTGTATAGAAATCACGACAATAGAGAACCCTACTGCCAGCACAATTCCAACTTCACAGTAACCTCTGTTGATATAATGATTTGAGATATTCATGGTTATAGCTATGTCAGGCTCTTCACAAGCTTCAGTTAGTAGAATAGCTCCACCAGTTCACAAATGACTTACCAGAAAATACAAGGGATCTTAAATTTTAGTTCTGACTCTGATTTATTCAGTAATTTAATCTCTTAATTGGTATGCAGAGTATGTCCCTTTATTTAATGAGCTGTGTGGTGGCCTACACTGGGTTTTAGTAAAGATCTTGATGCATGTGATGCTCAGTTTCCAGCCAGCACTATAGGCTCACCATGTGAGAAGTCAACAAGTGCTGAGAGAAGGTGAGAGAAGAACAAAAAGCTAGAAGGCTAAAAGCAGTAAAACTCTTTACCAAGCTTGAAGTATAAGACTTACTCTTTTAGTAATGTGAAAAGCTTTAGAGGACTTTAGCTTTACCTGGGTATACCCTAGCTGTGGTGGTGTGGGGGACAAGCTGGTCTGTCATCTGTCAGCTTTCAAGCTAAAAGTTCAAATTTTTCAATTCTGCTACCACCACATTCTGGGATTGCTTCCCAATATAGCGGGTACCTGATGAGTCTTTGTTTCAGACCAGTATCTCCACCAGAAGTAGACTTTAATTTTTAAAGCAATATGTAGCAATGTCAGATTGTGGGGGTCATAATTGGTCTCCTGGTTGGAAACTGGCTGGTGGATTCAAAACTGGAGGGAGGGGAAGTTTGCAAGCAGATGGGCTATGATGGCCCCATGCTGAGAGAAAAAGGACTTTCATACCTTGTGCAGTGAGGCTGGTGGACAAGCAGGAAAGCCCTGGTGGGAGCACCCAGTGGAGCTGCCCAACAGGGCATTGAGCTGCCACAGGAGCACTGGGCACCATGTCCTGGCTGAGGCAGCACTGGCACCCTGGCAGCTGTAGGGTCTCGGGGGTGGTTGTCCTTGTTAGGGATCAAATCTCAGCAGGGGAGCCTGGCAGGGATTTTAACAGCTTTTTTACATTGCTCTGGCTCTCTCCAGGCATGAGGGGTCCCAACAAGGGTGTGAAGACTGTTGAACTCATTTACACATGTAAATTCTGTGCTTGAGACTAAAGGGATAACCCAAAGATTAGGTGTGAGCCTATAATGCTGGGAATTAGTTACTTCCTAAAATGTAGGTAATGATCATTGCTGTGAAAGCTGAGAAAAATCTGCTTAGTAAGCAAGCACTATGAAAAAGTCAAAGCCTTAAGATGGTTTAATTGGCTTAATTTACTTCCTGTTACTTTAAAATATGCCTGTTTGAGCCTTGACATTACAGCACTTCAAGATGCTCCCTCTCTGATGCTGCATCAAAGCAGTGTTGAAGCGAGAGGGGCTGTAGTTTGAAGTGGCAGCCCTAAAAATTACGGTTCTCCTCTTGCCCTCCTTAAGTCCCAGCAGCAAAATCCCAGCCCGATTAGCAGACTGATTTATTTTACATAAAAATAGTAATCTCCCTTCTCGCTTGTCTCCTCCCAGTTGGTGAATTCCATTCCTGACATCTGCAATTTCATCTGGATACTGTTCTATTTTTTTCCACACCCCACCTTCAATGCGTATCGAATTGCCGGGTGCTGTTAAGTATCTGCTATATTTCACTGCAGAAGTGGGTGCATTTGGATGATGAATTGAGTATTTCCTATATATGAATAATCTTCAATATCCTGCTTATATCCTTTGGGGTGAAACACATTATGGGTCACATTTTAAAACTGTTTAGGTGCTTTTCTCAAATCAGGGATTGAAATAACAAAATCTTTCCTTCTGATACTGATTTTTATTTATTATTACCATGTCATGCTTTCTAATTAATTTATTTTATACAGCAGTAAAGGAGAAAGATTAAGACACGGTATGAAGCCTTGTACCCCTCAGTACACCCAAGCTGAAGGCCATCTCAGGCGTGTGTTGGCATGACCATGGATGTGTAGAGCCAGGCCTGATGGCAGCAGCCAGAATTGCACACTGTGGGATATCAGTGGAATGGTAGGAGGGCAATACTTTGAGTACCTATTGTTTTAGTGAGTGAAGCAAATTGCTTTGCCACGCTTCTCATCTTTCAAAGCTCGCTCACTCAGATTTCAAAGCTTGTGAAAAAATAGTAGAAGTTTCAGAACAATTTTGCAAAACCTCCAATTTTTGGCTTTTTTGGTGAAGTGAGGGAATTTGCATGCTCCTGTCTTCGTGAGCTCTGGCTTGTCAGTGCATCCTGGTCTCTGTAACTAGTCCTTATGTGTCTCCAGTTTCTGATGCCAGAGGTGGCACTGCTGGGGCAGAGTTCTGCCACACCACTGGGGAGGGGCAAGGGGAAAGCAGGGACAAGACCAGCCCCGCTTGTGTGCTAGGTGCTGCCAGAGGCTGAGAGAGCCCTGTGAAGAGACTGTACTTTGCCAGGGTGAAGTTTTCTTGCTCTCCTCCCATAAAGTACAAGTAATTTCCCAACTTTGTTTATTTTAAAGCATAGTTGGACCTTAGACTAAAGCAAGAGTGAAACCATTTTTCTTGTCCTGGTTTCTAATAAGCTCAGGTGAACTTGCAGAAAGCTCCCTTGAAGACCCTATTGACTGGATGAGCATCACATTTCATGTTTGCTGAAAAACTCTGTCATCCTCTTGTGATCAAAATGACATTGAGTATATGAATGGGGTCATCCAACTTGCCAAATAATTTGGAATAGAGAGTGAAAAAGCCTTTCCTTTTCAGAGGATACTTAAAGGTGAAAAGGTAGAGAGCAGCAACTCCTAGAATCACTTCAGTGCAGAGGTGGTGTTTCAGGAACACAGAATGAGGGACCCAGAGCTGTAGTAGGACTGGTTGAAATGCTTTGTGCATCCCCAGAGAAAAAGGGGGGAGAGAGGGAGCGAGGAAAAGGGAAAGAGGCATTATATCAAAACCAGGTGATCTTTGTCTAGTATTGAGCTGAAAGTTTTGCTCAGCATTAATCATACTTGAAACCAATTTTCATCCTCCTGTATTACTCATTTCAGGAAAAAGGGCATTTGGAAAGAAGAAAAATGCAAAGAAACTTGACTGAGGTATTCAATGCTGTATGTAGTGAAAACCGACCAGTTTTTCCTTTTCATGTTAAGTCCTAATATAGCAGCAACCTGTCGTTCACTAAAATTAATGGCAGGTACATTTAGAACAAATGAGAGGATATCTTTCTTCACTCAGCATGTCCCCAGCCTGTGAAATTCACTACCACAGCAGGTCATAAGGACCACTAGTGTACCTGGAAAAGCTACAGAAGATTACGTCCAAATACCATCACTTATACTTGCTAAAATGAGAGTGATCTAACCACAGCTTATGTTCAGAATCTTCAGTGATCTCTGAACTAACCAGGAAAAAATTTGGTCCTGTGAGTGCCCCAAGGTGGCAGACAGATGTTCCTATAGTTTTATTATTTTTGTGGCTTGTGAGTTTCATTTTTTTTTCTACATAGTTTTGTTTTATAAACCATTGTTTTTCTAAAAAGATGGTTGAGATTTGCTGTTAAATTTCTATTTGCCAGAAAGTTTTTTGCATCATGCTGTAAACAGCTGCATGAAAATTGAATATAAGATGCTAAAGATCGATGGGCACAACTGATTGCTGTTCCAAATGAGAATACCAAGCACTAAGACACTGAGAAATCAAATTGATGACCTGTAAAAAATAAGTTCCGATTAAGAAATACCAGGTTGAGAGAAATTCCTGATGACAAGGAGACAAGGGAAGATTAAATACTTTGGAGACTGAATGATGAAGTTGTTGGGTTATGGATAATTTTGAATGCCCTTTATAGTCTGTTACAGCTCATCAGATGTATGGCTGGTCAGAAAACAACCTGTATGGTGGCCAGGGATGTGTCAGCACTTGGGTGGTTACTAAAAAATTTGTGTTTGTTCTATGGCTCTTCTGCATAGGCAGGCACTGGACATTTATGCATTCTGCTTCCCCAGCTGCAGCCCCAGCAAAGGAGTATCTTTGAGCATGCACAGAAATAATTTCTATAAGAACAAGCATGTTCTTATAGAAAACATTACATTATTATCTTCTTGAATAGTAGTTTAGTTTATCTTATTTTAAGACATCTAATTGGGATGCTGTACAATTAAGAGTATTGTTTTATACAGACTCTCCGAGAGGAGCTTATGGACGTTTTGGTGCCTGGTTTCAAGAATCTGACCCTGCAGACACTTACTGGCATGAATCTTAAGTATATGAGTAGAGCCATTAAGGTCAATAGGACTTTTTGCATGACTAAGGCTCAAGTAAGAAATTATTTGCAGGGCTGAGCCCTCAGCTTGTTAACTCTTTGGTAGACAATACTTATATTTCTTCTTTGTCCTAGGTATGCTACGGGCTCTCTGAAAGCCAGACCATGGTCCACATTTTCAAAAATGGGAGTTGTGTCGGTGCACACTCAAGGCTTTGTCTCTTCATGTGTTTATGATAATTGCGAAAGCAAAAAACCCAAGGAGTATAGAGGTAAGTGAGCAAACCTGGCTTTCCTTTAATGCCTCTTTGTAATTTTACTTGGCTTTGCTTCTGGTGTACTGCTTCTCCCTCCAGCTGTATCACTACAGCAAAAAGACAGTGGTAAATCAGGCCTTGATTTCTAGAGAAGGTGTCTGTAGCTGAATTTTGGTCTCAAAAATGGCCTAAGAGAAATACAAATCAAAGATAAGTTCCTTTTCTCTGATACGGATTTTCATGTGATTTTTACTTTATGTTTTCAAAAAGAACTGTCAGCGTGTTTGTTCAACTGAGTATATATGATGTTATAATTGTTTTGTTTAGTACTGTAAATATTATGTGTGATTAATCTTGTTCATGCTGGAAAGGTATTTGAGTTTCTTATCAGACAGTATATATTTAAGGTTTGCTTTATGTGGAGAAAATGACAAATACTGTAGCTGAGGGAACAGAAAAAATGGGAGCTGTGCACTAAAAAAAAAATCTAGATTGGAAATTGGGGAACAGTGCTGCTCTGCTGTGCTCTGGTTAGGGGTGATACTGCGTCATGGAGGGTCAGAGCTAAAGATTGCTGGCAACTGTCACATCCAACCTGAGATAACAGAGAAACTAGAAGGAGCCAGATGAGCAGGATGTGACCCTAAAGGCTAAGGAGAATAAGCCAGAGAGCCTGGAGGAGGCGTCTTCCCCAGAGTTTAAATCTTTTGTAAATAGCTTGTTCCATCACAAGTACTGATATCATGACCCTGAGCTATTGAAGTTGCTGCTTTCAATAGATCCTGGAGGCTCCATTAATACTGCTAGATCATTCACACAGGATGACATGATATTCCTTTCCTTTCCATTTTTTTTTGTACTTCCTGAGCAGTGTGCACTTAGAAAAAGAGGAAAAAAAAACCCCAACCACCCTTCTCCAAGAGTGCATCTACTTAAAATAATAAATTGCACCCCATTAGGGTTAAAATAAACACAGCTACAGCGCTGCCATACTTTTGGGAAACACCGCTGTTCTATTTTATTTTAATACTGCAGGACTGTTTTGCTCTCACTCCACACCAGCCTCACAAATCACTAGTGCAGTGCTCTCACTAACTTGTCTGTATTATGTTCATTTTCTGGGTGGCAATAAATATTAGAATAAAATAAACTAAAGACTGCTGGCTGGGGCTCTGTTAGCTATCTTTATGGTTTCCACGGCAGCTGAATGACAGCTCAGGCTGCAAGCAAGCGGCCCCTTTTCACCAAGTAAATTTAGCCTTGGGAAGGATGAACATCTAACTCTTGAGCTGTGATGGTTGATGCCAGTCAGTAAATCAGTCAGATTTTAATTATCGGACACATGACAGGGAGCAGTGACAGGCGGCAGTCCACTGGAGAGCATTCCTTCAAAGCAGCTTTAAAAACAGAACAGCACTTGAAGAGGAAAACCAAGTGAACAGAATACAGTCACAGCTGAATTGCAGGACATTAATAGCATGATGGAATTCCCTTCCTAATAATTTTAACTGCTTCTTGGCCACAGCCTTCCAGACCAAGTAGATCTAATGCAGCTTTATTGGGAATTTATTTTTTCTAAACCCCCTTTATACAGACCTGTGGTTTTTAATAGAGTTTCACACAGTTACTTGCATAAGCAGCTGTTTGGTGCAAAGAAAGCAGTGACAGATTTATAATGCAGCAAAACCTGCTAATTGGATAGATGAAATTGCATGTCTGACAGTGGCCCCTCTATGAAAATTGGTAACATACCTCAGAATGATTTGCGTATGTAAGAACTTGGTTATTTATTATATTTTGCCTTTTATGTTAATCCTATGATTAATTCTTGGGTAATTACCTACAAACACCTCCCTGGAAGCCTCTTTAGATAATAAGGACTTGGTGGTTAGTGAAAGGTTACAGGAATTTTACAAAATCTATTTAGAGAATTCTCAGGATATTTAGAAACACTTTATAGTTTCAATGCATATTTGGGGGAAACTGGGGAATTACTAAATATTAGCTAGATTTTTTTTGAAAGAGCTATTAAAGGAATCAAAGTCATCTTTGGAAATTATCACTGAGCTAATAAAATCTTAAGGAAAAAACATAATAATAATAATAATATCAACAACCACAAAGCTATTCAAAATATATTAATGTGCTACCTTTCCAAATGGGCAGCATGCCATTATTTGTTAATTGCAATATGTGAAAAGGAAACTGAAGTGTAGCCTTAAACTGTTCTGCTGTTTCTCTTGTGCTGGTTTAAATTCATTGTTTAGGCTCCCATGCTGAAATCAAGAGGAAGTCTTTGATCAGGCTCGGTCGCATGGGATGCTGTACAAACCTTCACACTATAGCCATGCTGCTGTAGTTCACAGGGCGCCACACACGTGAGACAGCCTGCTTCCACTCAGACAGACGCATTTGGTGTACCACAGGACACATCACACAATTTAAAGCAGAGCTTAGACTCTGCTAAGAATAAATGAAGTTGTGAAAACAAAAATAATGTTTGACTTAATCTCAGTGAAGATCAATAATTTTTCAATGAGTATCCCACAGCCAGATACAAAGAGGCCATGCTTTAGAATTGGACCGTTCTTCTTCTATGAAAATAAATGTCTTTCCTACTGTTACAAAAATCACCCAGCATCTGTAAATGAACCCCTTTTCCCAATGGGAATCATACTGTGCACTTGAACTGTGATTTGTTTTTGATGTTCTAGGCTAGGCTTCAAAAATAATTTTAATTTAAAGACTTCTGTGAGAAGAGCTTTATAATAGGAATGCAGGTTTCTAACAAATAGATAACTGCTCAGCATTGTTGGAGTTTCCTGGTAATCATTTTCACAAAGCTAAAAAGCTTCATTTTTATTATTTGTTTTCTAAAAAGAAATCTGTAGATTGTCAAATGTTCAAGTTTCCTTGTTTTGTTTTGTTTCTAAAAGAAACAGAGGAAAGGAAAAGTACCATTTCTTTTGAATGCCTTTATTTTCCAATCAGGTAATTCAAACATCCTCCCTAGCTGACAGGAACAGAGATTTAACCAGTACCTACCCAAAACAGACCTGTGGAGGACTTGTCAGCTTCCAGTTGTCCACAGCTCTTAACGCATAGAACATTCAGTTAGTCCTGTTTAAACAAATCATGGGCCAAGACCGAGGACAAGGATGAGAGCCTGCTGTGCAGGACATTGTCCTATGCATTCCGGCTATATAATCTGACATTCATGGGAGTGCCATTTCCCCACTCAAAGTCGGTGGAAAAAGACAGGAAGTGCAGTAATACAGGATAAACCCTTTGCTCTGGCTCTGTACCTAACTTCCAGCTGCTAAGCTGCACTGGAAGACAGTTAGAAATACATTAAATACTTCCCAAATGCTCCTTTCCCAGGAAAACAATTGCTGCAATTGCTGCAGTGATGTTTTCTGGCTGTAGATCAGAGGGAATGATGGTGTGTGTGTGTGCTTGGGAAAGGCGAGTCATCCTGCTGATAGTGAATAGGGAGAGACTGTCCCTGAGACAAAACCCAGGAAGTATATGGCTCAAGGTGAGGGCATTTGTGAACATCTAGGATTAGTTAGTTTGGGAGAATGATTCATGCCTCATTTTATGCCACTTATAAATAAGGATATATTATTTGAGACTGACATTATTGAAACATGGAGCAAAATCTGGACCTCGTGTTAAGTTCACTATAGGATATTCATCTAGTTGGGATGAGTTGTTTTATTATGTTTTTCAGATGTATAAAACAGGTTATTTGGGTGACTTAAATAGTAAACTGTAATTTCTACAGAAAACTGATTTGTAAGTAGACAGCAATATATGTCAGTGTTTTACTGTGATTATTAAATGTTACAGGAAATGCATCGCATAATCCATGCCCTTTGTGGTTTTTTATTTCTGTGTGAACAAGAGGATGTTATGGCTGCAGACAAAGAAAGAAATCATCCACCACTGAATTTGATGTAAAAACACCACCCTCTTTATAAAACAACACCTTCTGGCTAGGGGACAAAAATGCCAGACAAAGAAATAGCCATTTCAGGAAGGTGGGAAGGTAATGAAACAACAGAAAACAGATGAACTAGGTCTTTTGCTAGCATAAGTCAACATGGCTTCACTGGGATGTGATCATGTAGAAAACTAGTGGAACTCAGAGGCAATTCCATATATTACTGGAAGCTTATGACATCCAGAAAAGAGCTTTCTTTACGTAGGATTTAATAGTAAGGAAAAATTGTGTGGATTTCTAAGAGAATCACACTGCAGTGAATGGCAAAGTGATATTATTCACTAATACCAGATAAAAGATAAATTATGTCTTACCAAATGTGTCAACCAAATCCTCTCATTACAGGCAGTATTTTCACAGTAGTATTTTCCTATTCCTGTGGTTTTGGTTGACAGTGAAATATATAATCATATACTTGAGCATTCAAAGAACCTGCTTGTGATTTGCTGTTCCTGATCTGTGCAGAGATAAGGGTTTCTGCAAGTTTTTCTTCTCTTGCAGTATTTTGCAATAGGTAACTAGAGAGAAACATGTGAAATCTAAGATCAAGCCTCTAATTAAAACTAGACTGGGCCTAACTGCCAAATTTAAAATTGAGCCTGAGATTTCCAGGCAAGGTTTGGTTTAGTATATCTAAAGGATCCAGGAGCAATATCTGCATGCAGATTTAGATCTGGGCCTCTTTCAGGTATCATTCTGCTTGAACATGTACTGGAGAGGGAAGAAGAGATGCAGTCATGTAGGGCTGGGCTATTGCCCATTGGAAAGGGCAGGGTAGCAGCCACTGCCTGTGACGGAGACTGATGCTAAGTATCCTGACCTTGAGCCATCACATTGGCCAATGCAAACCAGACATAAGTGCTTCTATTTTAACTATGATTTGCAGCCATTTTGTACCATATAAGCAAATGCTCAAGGCACATGGTAAAGGAGATCAAAACGTGTTTGGTTAACAAAATGTTTCCGGTGTCTGTTGCTCAGGTTTTTCATTATTTTCCTCTGCATCTCTGTCTCTTAAAATATGTTTTTGAAATTAAAGTATGTTTATAAATTTTAATTATCTAAGTCTAGTAACAGTCTTTGAGAAGTAGCAGCTCTCTTCATTCACCATTAAATGCAGCTGTTCTTTTAGTAGTGAACAAGAATGCTACTGAACAATTTTGGGCAGGAAATAAACACACTCTTAGGCAGTTGAAAGTGTAGGTAGGCAGAGAGGAGCTGGAAAGTGGCCAGATGGCTGATGCACAGAGAAAATGGCCACGAGCTCTGGTTTACATCTTATCTGAAGGCTTACTCCCTTCATACCATGCTTGGTCATATTGGCCCATAAAAGAAACATAAGACCTCTTGAATCACACTCCCCACTTCCTACAGCACCCAAGCGTTTTTTGGAACTACTCTGTTTAGATGTAGACTGGACATGACCCCACTTCAGTCTGAATTCTTATAAAGTCTTAAGACTTTAAAAATCATCTTGAGAGACAAAAAACCAATTATAGACTGAAACTGGAAGTTTTGAGTTTTATTGCCATCCTCAACTACATCAGCTCAAAAAGTTTCTCCTCGCTCCAGGCTTATCATCAAGTCAAAGGCTTACTGTTACCAGGATAATCTACTTTACAGACTTGGAAGGATGAAGTATCTGTGGGGATGCATTTGGCTGGGGGACCCTCTTAACAAATCTGAGGTCAGCATTAGTACTTTCGAAAAGTGGAGCTGAGATTTTCTGGTTCTTAACAGGACAAATACCACTCTTGTTAATCTAGATATCAGAAAACTTTTGGGAACCTTAGATTTAGAGTGTGAACATGTAATTGTGCAGTGGTAACTCCACTTTTCTTTGGTTAGTCTCATGACAACTTCAGATGGCAGAATGCCAGGAAAAATAACTAGAATTGCAGAAATCTTCTGCCCTCTACAACCTGTGCTCAGTCACACTTCAGTGCAGGAGGAGGTGGTAGCACACCTACAGCAGGAAAATATCCACTGTATACTATCCAAAGAAAAGTATTTAAATTTTTCTGTTGCTATTATTGAAACAAAAACTTTGCAGAAACAAGAGCAATTGTATGCTGCAAAACTATGTATACCTGAGCATTTAGAGAGCTTCTGAGAAAGGAATAGGTGCCAGAAGCTGTCTAATATATTTTTGGGTGGCATTAAATTAGCTTCACTTGCAAAAAAAGAAATTATTTTGTAGAGTAAACTATATCCATCAATGGAAAAGAAGTGGTCAGATGGGAAAGTATGATGTGACTGGCTTAGGCAAAAGGCCTTTTTTTCCCAATTACAATTAATTTCAGTGGACTTGGGCCTACAAGCCCCTGGCCTTGGGCACTTTTCACATCATAACAGTTGTGGGGAGGGAAAATGCAGAGATGAAATGCAGCCATTCAAAACTAGCCCAAAGCTGTTCTAGCAAATAGACAGACTTTTCTCATTTTCATGAAACCATTGAATATATGAATTTCACTGGATTCACTTTCTTGTGCCAAAGAAGTCAACATAGTTCATCCTGGCATGTTCAAAATTGGAAGGGTCTGATTGACAGAAGAGGGAGATGGCAGATTCAGAATATTCAAATCTTACTGTTGCACAGTTCACTGCAATGTAAAAGGTACACACACAAAGAAATACTGCTGACAGTCCATCCATTGCACTGTGCCATATACACATACTTTACATTCCCTTTAAAATAATTTTTGTGTTTTTCTGTTTTACTGCCTCATAATTACCTTTTAAACTTCATATTATATTTTCATATTTTAAGCTAGATTCCTCATGGGTCGTTTCTAAAAATTAGAGCCATGCAGTGCTCCTCTTCTTTTAGGGAACATATTTAACTATATTTTCTCTTCCTGTAAAGGTCTCTCTCACTAAGTTTTAATTTCAGTTTTTGGACTGAGTGGATCCATAAATAAAACTTACCTCCAATCAGGAATATTTCTTGAGAAAATGTGAGATTTCAACTTGGAACTAACAGGCAACAAATGTACGAACGCAATAAATAGCTTTTGACCAAAAAGCACACTTACATTGTGCATGGAAACATGGTGTACAGATGGCCAAATTATCCTTAAACAAACTAGGGTGTTTAATGGAAGCAGTTCCCCCCCTCCCCATGGTGATGTGATTCTTCATACAGGTACTTTACCCTATTTTTCTACAGAATAAATGCCCTAAGACTTGCCACATCTCAGAGAATGGGCTGAGCCCTGAAAACCCAGTCAAGTTTTTTGTGAGACTGGACAAAGCAGTGCCATTCAAGGCGAGAGAGATGCTTGATATGCATGTGCCTCTGTGACGGTATTGGGCAATGATACTTCACAGCACCTCGTGTAGCTCCAGTCTCTGCAGAGACTCTTATCCTGTGCAGCTCAGCTCACTTCAGTAGTTCATGAAGAAATGGGGCAAACATCTGGTGCCTGTTTGTTCTCTCATCCTCTTTCCCAATGCATCTGCTGAGGGAGTGTTTGCTTTGAAACTTTTTAATATAGGTACATTGCTGTGTATTTATTTCAAAGAGGGCCAAGCCAAAGGCAATGCGTTGCACTTGCTGCAGAGAGATTGGTGACAATCCTCAGTTGCTGTGAGACTGCAGAATCAGGGACCAGAACCCATGGAAAGATGGTAGGAAGAACCCTTCTCTTCTTTGTGCATGGAGACCTTCCCTGGGTGCTCCCCTGAGGAGGAAGCTCTGACCTGCCCAAGAAGGCCAGCTCAAAAAGGAGGTAAGTTGGGAAACGAACAAATCTCTTCCACTCTCCCACCTGTATGTGGGAAAATGGCTTTCAGGTAGGGTTCTGGCAGAGAGCTCGATGTGAGTGTGTTTCCAGGGAGCGTGTGGGAGCAAATGAGCAGAAAAATCTTAGATTTCTGTTAAATCACATGATCTATTTGGTGTGGGAAAGGAACATCATTTTTTTCTCAAGGGGAATGAGAAATCAGTCACAAACTTCATCCCAGTGGAGGCAGTTCAGGCAAACGAAGCATGAGGAATCCATGTGTATAGATGTGTTCCTTTGAGGTTCCCCTTAGCTGACCATACAGCTTTCCTTAAAAGGGGAAGCCATGATTGGTAAAGCTTGTAGGTAGGTTTTGAAATTAGCATCTCCATTCTTGCATTTCTTAGCTCCGAGGCACTCCCCAGGTAACTTGAGTCGCAACAATGTGAGTCCTCAAAGCTCAGTCCAGCAGTCAAACATCATCAGATGATGAATGAATCCTGTCTGAACACCAGCTTCATAAGGAAAGCAGGTGAGTCCTGGCTGGTCCTGAGCTTGGTTACGAATACTTCAAACAGTGCCAGCTAATACGTCTTCTCATCTCCTGCTTTATTTGCCATTAAACAATCCTTCCTGAGGCTTTCTTGTGTTCTCCATAGTCATTCATTTGAACTGCCATTCTCTTTGTCAAGTTGCAGGATTTTCAAACGCAGGTTAAAGCAGGTATTTCCCAAAGCAGATAGTGCACATACTTCTGGGAGCTCTGTGTAGCATGTACTCTACTAAGGTCTAGCAGCTCTGGTTTGTTGTTTGTCTCATTTAAATCTTATGATTAAACATTTTATCTTAACCCTTCTAAAAAGCCCTCCTTACAACACTAAATAGAATCCTTCACATGAAAACTTTCCAATGAAAAGAAGGTTTCTGGATATGAGACTTACAGTAATTAATGCTGCTTGATAGAATCTATAAATGTACACTGTAGCAATGCTATTTGCTTTAAGTACTACTTTAAGCAGGAAAAGGCAATGAATCCCCCTTCCAGTGTCTGATTTTATGTTTAAGAGCTAATGAACTGAATTCTTCGTAAACATTGGCAAAAGATGCAAATGAACAGACAGATTCTCCAAATGCAAAGGGACACATGAGAAAGAGCTAATTTTACACAATTGACTCTCTAACCTTTTTGGATCAGTGGAATTAGAGGCTGATTAATCTGCCATGATTAGCATTTATTGAAGCTTTTGACACTGCCGCATTGTTTTTCTTTTCCTTTTCTTTTGTGTCTGAGAGTTAACAGTTTATAATACATTTAGCTGCCAGTCCATCAACCTGACAGGGTCATAGCTTTCCTTTATGGACTTTTAAAATTAATAACAGACAGTTCTATTTTGACATGCCCTTGCTTCTGCAGCAGAACTCGGCTGTTTAATTGTAGAGCTGGCCTCTTGTGGCCAAATGCTCCCAATGTTTAGCAAGGGTTGGAAATATGGATGTTAGGAGAAAAACTGGCAGATGGCTGACAAGGCATTTTTACTCATAACACACCAGTAAAACTTTAACTCAGAAGATTTAGTACTAGAGCTTTGCAGTCAGCAAGCTGCAGCCATATGCAGATTTTTTTTTCAAACTTCTAAACTGATGGTTTTGCAAAGTGTGCATAAGCAGCCTTTATTGATTATGATGTTAAAAATTGAAAGCGTCAGTATCATTTAACTTGAGACACTTTTAAAGAAAAAAATGAACATTCATTTTCATTATGAATTCCTGATAGGCCAGACATTAGTAAGGTCTATGCTCTTTATTTTTAAAACTAAAGCAGGGAACACTCTTACTATGCTTTTTTCTAAAAGAAATGTTGTATATATGAATCAAACAGCACCTAAGATATATACAGTAGCTGTTGGTTGTTACACATTCATGGACTCCAGATGATGTCCCAACCCATGAAAGTGACTTGTTAGCTGGATATAAAATCACAGACACCATAAGCCTGGGTGATAGCTTCACAGCCTAACTTTCAGACACAAGTTAGTATTTATAACACTCTCAGTACCTATCTATCACTGCAAAAAGCATGTTAAATAACTTTAAAGGCCTGACAAACCCACAAAACTAGGAAATGAAGATTTATGGGTGCACAGTCCATGAATTCATTCTATTGTGCCCAGGTGTTACGGCACACACAGCAATGACATATGTTTGCTTTAGTTTAACTGTGAAGTGATGCAGGTACATTATCACAGGTATTCTGCAGTGGCCAGGCAACACTCCCCACCATTTTTTCCATTAAATGCAGCCAAACTTTGTGCTTGATCACGAAACATGGTATAAAGTAGCTGCTTGCTTACATCCTTCCTCTGTGCTTTTATACCACAAGACATTAATTCACATATATCAGCTAGTTATAAGCATACTTTGTACTAAAAAAAAAAATAGAAAATGTTTTCTTTAGAAGCTCAAGAAAAAATTATCTTCCTTAGTCTTAGCTCAGAAAGAACTAAATCAGATAATTTTATTTTATTACCCAAACATATTAATTTTCTAGTTAAGCTGAGTCTCAAATTTGTCTATGTAAAAACATTTGTAGGTAAAAGAGGAATAGTTATGCACCTAAATATCATTGCTCAAATAGCAAATGAGTCTACAGTTAAATGGGTGATGTGCAGGTTTGCAGGCACATCTCTTGCACTGGCCAGGGTAGCACTGCCTCCCCTGACAAAGTTTTAACTGAAATCCCTTTTAGGAAGAAACATTGGAAATGGAATTCCCTTAAACCCTCAAGCACAGTGGTGCAATTATATCATAAATCAAATTAATTAAACAATGTTTACATCTATCAGAGCCTCCAAGAGCTCTGATAAATTTTGCCCTGCCTGCAAGTCCAAGAAGTGTTTGGTTGATGCTCTCAGGCACACGGTGTGACTCTTGGGGTGTCCTACACAGGGAGAGGAGTTGGACTCGATGATCCCGAAGGGTCCCTTCCAACTAGGCATGTTCTGTGATTCTGTGAAATCAAAAGGAATCCAAAACAGAGCAGGTGGGGACCTGACCTTCCCCAAGTCCCAAGGTCAGCCTTACAGGATATTTCTGAGAAGGGTATGTAGCACTCCTGACAGGTTTCTAAGAGCCAGCGTGTCTCTGCTGGAGCCCTCCTGGTCTCCCCACACCTCCAACCCCCCAAGGAGAGGAAGAGGAGCCCCATGCACCAAGGAGGGCTGAAACCCAGCCTTTTAGTTGAAGTCTGTCATGGGGAGAAAGGGCAGGAGGAAGTGGGGTTGTGTAGGAGGAAGAAATTCTTTGTGTAAAGCAATCAGGAAAACCAAAGGAAAACCTGTTTTCTGAGACATCAAAATGAAATGGGGACAGTATTTTGAAAACACTTTGGGTTGCAGCAGCAGTGCTGTTGGCATCAGCAGATCGCCTGACTCCATAATTTCATGTTACCAATTACTGCAATCGAATTGATTACATGATCTAAATCCATGTGTATTACCTGAGCGTGTGGCCCCTGGTGTTTTGAACACTTGTGCATAAAGATTGCTATAATTCTTGTTAATAGTCATTGCAGTTCATCTATTGCTCATCTATAATCTCTTGAAGATATAATAGGAATAATTACCATGAGGCACAATGGGGAAACGGAGTCTAACACCCTGACTGAGGCTGAATCACACCAGAGCCTGCATTAGTCAAGCTTTGACTGAGGAATGCCTGAAAAATTCCAAGTGAATCAAACCTGCTGAAAAACCTGGCTGAGTTCCCTCCTTAAGGAAAACTTTCCAAAGATTTACCCTGCTTTTTGCCACAGAGTTATTTCCTCCAAGGAAGATACTGCAAGTGCAGGAGTTCATTTTGCCAAATAAATATTATCCAATGCTAGGGAAGTATTGGCATTTCCAAACCTAAAGCAACAAAATCCATTTAACACCAGGAGTCAGGATTTCTTGCTCCCGTAGTACCCTGCCAGCTCCAGCCTGTGCCAAAGTCACTATTGCCAAGGGGATAATGAGGTAATGTGACTGGGTGATAAAATTCTGGCTTTCTGGCTCGTTGCCTGAGATACAAGATGGCACACACCTATGTTCATATGAAAAGGCAGTGTGGGATCTTTTAGGAGGCTTTCCAGCTTAAAAATAATGTATCAGAGAAAAAAAAGAACCAGGAATTAGACAGATAAAAATGTCCTTTAACTGCTTATAAACTGAAAGAAAACTCCACTTGCAGAATACTGGCCCATGCCTGTCTGCATTAACTAATGCTTGTTGAATGTTGAATTACAACAGAAAGCCTATGTTAATGCATGTGAGAGCCACATGAATATCAAACAAATTCATTATGATCAGTGCTATTACAGTGAATACCAAATGAGTTCATAATGATGGAACAATGAAACTGTTACTGATAGATTTTATTTCTGCAACAAATCCTCTGTATAAGGGTCCACTCCTGTAGTATTAATTCTAATATGACTGGATCTGAATATTAGCATCATCAGATAAATTATACCTTTCAATATTCTGAACTATACAGCTCAACCTTTTTTTTTTTCCCACCAGTATGTATTTTTTTAAAAATCTCAATTTGTCCTCAAAGTTTCATGACTATTGTAAGGGGGTAACACTTTATTTTAAGTATCCAGTCATTAGGAATTCATTTAGTATTCATTGCAATAACACTAATACAATAGAATCGAATGAATAAGAAATTCATCTAGTATTCATATAGATGTGATATGTACTTCTAAAAGAGTTCCACTCTAATTCAGCATTGGTTTAGCATTATTTAATGGACACTTTATTTTAAGTGTACTGGTAATGACGACTTAATTTCTACACTTAGATATTTAGATTTTTTTAATTTTTTTTTACAAAAAGGTTTAAGATATGTGGCAAATTCATCAGTATATGATGTGAGCATTTCAAACCAATACAAGAGCTTCAGCTTTATGAAAACAATTAAAAGAAAATCTGAACATATTTTTTTTTTCCTGATTGGTGTTGATATATTTACAGAACATGCTAGTTACAGAGGTTGCAATAATTATTTTATAATAAAACGCATACCTGCTGTTTGAAGAACTGATTTTGTATCGGAACTTAAAGCACAAAAATATTTTTGTAATTAGCATGAAGGACTTTTAATGTATAAATTGCCATTGTAAGAACAAAGGCAAGTCAAGCTTTCCTCGAGATTATGATCTTCAAAGTCAGAAAAGAGCTACATCCACGTTCAACTGTTCCATACGGTGTAAGTAAATCGAAGAAATGCCTCTATCCAGCAAGGGCAAAGCCTTATAGATAACCTCTCCTTCCTCTTTAAGCTTACTCCCTACCGTCCATTAGCAATGGTTTCTAGCGAACTGCAGCCACATCCCTGAATCTGATAAAGTTATTCTGAACCCAAAGGGATTATGATCATTTGCCTATAATTTCTGGACTTCAGCAACCACACAAATGCATTTATGAAGTACCAACTATCCTTTCAGCTAACTCTTCATTAAAATGTATTTAGATGTCCTTCAAAAAAAAAAAAAAAATCATCTTACAGTGAAACTCAAACTGGCTGATTCCCAGGCTTACAGTTACTTTCCTATCAAGAATTAATGCAATATCATGCACACACCATTACTGAAAAATTCTACGCTGTTTTTTGCCAAGTGTTCCTATATAACAGTTTTATCACAAGTCTGACAGCCGCCATAAAAATTCCAGGCATTCTATATCAACAGCCCTCTTTGTACTAAGTTATTAAACATTAAATTTTTATTCGTCATTTGTATTCGGTTATGCAAAATAAGCTCCTTGATAAGATGTGTCTTCTTAATTGGGCCCTTGATGCTTCTTGGATCGGAGTTGTCAGATTAGCTGGAAGAAGAGGCTCTGCATTGAGCCAGCTCGCTACCAGGAGACCAATAGCTTTGTAACAACGATATTAAGTTAGAGGGGCCAAATGGAGGGCAGCACTAGGCTCAGGTGAGACTCTACATCTGTGCATGTCTTATGCTCAGGCACTTTTCTCATAGCATCAGCAGGGCTGATGGAAATAGATTTGTTTGTTGTTTACAGCATGCAGCTGTGGATGCTGCTGCATGGGAGTTGTATAAGATTGAAGCAAATTTGTACTGAGACTAAAATATTGAGCTTTTCTCCAGTCAGCAGTCTCTGGAATCTTATTGTTGAAAACTTTATCTAGTTGTAACCCTCCCCAGGGTGATTTTCATTTGCAGCTGCCCTGCTCTGTCTCTCACCGCCTGTCCCACACTGCCTCTGCATCAGCCAGTGCAGGAGTAGGCTCCTGGTGTATGAGGTAGTGGCTGGGCCAGACAGCAGTAATGACAACTGGGTCACGTGTTTTGTATGCTGGGTTTTCTGGAAAGCTTTTTGGTTGCTACAAATCCCTCTGACAGCTGTCATTATGAGACATCATTATTTTCTTCCCTTTTAGCTAAAAACTGAAGAAGGGCCTCAACATTTAGTGTGGTGCTTGGTGACAAAGCATAATAAGAAATCTCTAAGCACATGAAGGAAATAATAATAAAAAAACTCATGAAAATGTAGGATTTATTATTTTCATAAGGTAGACCAATTCTAACAGAAGTATAGTACATTTATGGACTGGTGCTAGAAATTTAATTGATTAATGCTTCTGGTATTTGTTTGAATGAATTTTCCTATAATTCGGAAAAAAAATACTCCCTCATTTTATTAGTTATTTTCTGCGTTACAGCCAGACATGGAGACCTCACCAACATCAGGATCTGCCGTGCTATGTGTGGAGGGAACACAGCCACTGCCTTACTAGAGCAGCTTGGCCAAGAGACTGTGAAGTGAATCATGTTTCCAGTTTGCAGATGGGAAACCAGAGGTAAGTGGTATCACCAAAGTCGCACTTGGAAGCTGTGGTGGAGCAATGCATTGAAGTGGAACTTCTCACATTTCACAATGTGTCCTAACCACAAGACCTTCCTCTTGTCATAATTGAAGAAGACTTATTTAGCATTTAGTAAAATACTACATCTCAGGTGGTTGTCTGACCTATCAAAGCACATTGCTATTTTCCCCTGAACATTATAAATCCTTCTGTAGTTTTTATTTGGACACTTTGATTTTTCAGATTTTTGGCACTAAAATAACTTAGAAATATTGGCATAAAATACTATGTGGATTTAATAACCTATTGCTGTGAGATTCTTTTGGATTCTTATTTAGGAAAGGTTTTGACTTAATAGCAATTTTTTTCATAAGTAATCTTTTAAATGAGTACAAACCCTAATCTAATGTACTGGTGTAAATTTTCATTTCAGTACATCTGCTGTAATTTAGCTTATGGGTGAAGCCAAGGGATAGTGATCAGCCTCAGCTCTTTTATTATTTTCTCTTTAGCCATGGTGATTTTTTTAAAGCACTTTATGGGGCATTTGAAGTTTTGATATTTAGCTGTAGAAATAATTTCTTTAGAAGGAAGGCATAACAATGAATGTTGCGTATTGACCCTCTGCGTACTCTGTCTGGTTTTGAATGAAGGCCTTCTGCAAATCTCCCCATGTTTTCTCATAGTTGTCCCCACGCTGGCTGTATGACTACAAGGCTGTTGTGGATCACTGGGTATTGCAGCAGCAGGACAGAGAATATTAGTTTGCACCTAACATGCCTTGTGCTTTTAGCTGGGACAAGGGTCAAACAGCAGAAGCATGGTGGGGGAAAAAAAGCAACTGTGATGTCCAAAGACATTACAAAGACGTGTTGAGACATCCTTTCTTTGTGTTATAGGTGTGAAGGGCTGCTTGCTTTCTTCCAGGCTAAGGACATCTGGTCCTCTTAAGGACACTCAGTGATTGCTTCCTATCCTAAGGCCACCCATGCCACACCTGTGTTCAGCGACAAGAAAAAGACATGAAGATCCTACCAAGGCAATAAAAGCACTTGGTGGTAATGGGGAAGATGTAGTTGGTAAAGGCACATGTTCCAGCATCAGCATCTCACACAACTCAAGGGAAAAGGGAGGAGTCAGTGTTGGTAGTGCCCTCTCCATCTCTACAGTCAACTGTGAAGGGAGGGAGGAAGAGAAGGAAGAAGGCATGCTTTTCCAGCATTGCTCCATTGATTATTTGGTGTAAACCTGTTATTCAGAGTGTTTTCATTGGAGCAGGGTAGAGCAGCTTGTTTACTCAGTGCTCCTCTGCCTGGGACCCAGCGGGTGTCCCCAGCAGGCAGCCACTGCCTGGCACAGCTGGAGCAACCGTGTTGACACTGCCAGTGCTGCATTTCCTAGATGTGGCTCCAAACCTCCCAGCATCAGAATTTTAAAGGATTTTCTGTGCCTAATATCCAGATTTCAAATATTGTTCTTCACCTTATTGTATTTAGAAGCCGAACCTGTAGACACCTCCTGCAGTTCAGTCACAGGCATGCACACACTGTGTGTGGCTGGTAACTGTCTGACTGTCCCTCCCTTCCATCTCAAACTCAGGGTGAGGGACACTTGGTTCAAAGGCTGACAGCCAACTAGATGATGTGCACCAGTGGAAAGTGAGTGTTGCTGTGGCAAGGCAACATGCCAAATGTCACAATCCAGTAGGTTGGTGGCAGAGTTAGCCCTTTGTCATCAGTCACAGGACCATCTCAGTTGTCTGAGGTTGCACTTTTTCTGCAGCCTTCCCTCAGAACAAGTAGTTTTAGCTGCCATATAGCTAGAAATGTAAGACTCCTTCCCTGAGACAGAAAGATCTTCCTCACAGCACTTGAGACAGTTTTTGAGCCTTGTTTATAGAATATTATGAAGATTTCAAAAGGAAGAAGGGGAGAGAGTCTTTAAATTCTGGGGGGAGCCTGCTGTTATCTGCAGAATTAAAACCCACAGTCCAGACTGGCTAAATAGATACTTTACATCTATAATAATTCTTTCAAGAGATACCAGCTAACCCATGTGATTTCAGCAGCCATGGCTCCAGCATCTGGCTGTGTTTTGACGTTTCTAAGATGTAGAGGTATTGTGTGGAATTGCAATGTTTTTGCTCAAATGTCAGTGATAATATTCCTGGCATGCTCAAGCAGTGGGTATTCCTGTGCCTAGATATCTCATTATCTGCAGATGCCATAATGAGAATATGAACGCTGTCGATCACTTTGAGACACTTGTAAAAGCAATAACATAAGAAAGCTTTCTTTGATTTTCTCTTACTGCTGTGTGTTGGTTGGCTGGGAAATTCATTGGGATGTGAGGAACTGAGACTTTGTTTGGCCTGTTCTTTACAAACGTGAATCTGTCAAGTCTCGAGCCACACTCCTTAAATACCTCCAATTCATCTTCCCTTCAGAGGGGGCTAATGGCACACAGGGAACTCTCCTGGAGTCTCTCAGACAACTGTTACCTGTAAGACAGATTGTGGGGGACATGCAATGGCTCATCCCAGATATAACACCGCTGATGCCAGATCATTCTCAATTATACCATTAAGGTTTATGGACTCTCCCTCCCTGTTTACTTGAAGACTACATAGACAGCTCTGGTTCAAAGCAGAAAAATCATACTTTACAGCCCAAAAAGTATTAGAAAAGCTTGAAGTGAACAGGCTATCCCTGGAAACCACCTTTTCATCCAGAAGGGCTTTTCCAGTCTAGATGTGTGAAGGTTTTTAATAAGCGTTATGAAATCCCTACAGATGTAGATACAAAACATCTGCAATAGTTGACAGCTTCACAGATTTATTTAAGTTATTTCTGCAAAGCATGTTCTGTAAGTAAACATCTTACAGTTCCTAATTATCAAAAGGGGAAATAGTTTGACTAGTCTCTCCTTATTTTTTCTCATTTCAGTTTGACATCCATGAAATATTGGGTAGATAATATTCATCTTCCTTGACTTTGATGTCTAAAAGTTAGACAATTAAGTCTGAGCTAGTTACCCTTTAAAGTCAGTGGAGTGAAACAGGGCGGTTTTTGCTAAGACAGTCTTAGCATTGGTCAAATGACTTGGATTTATAGTCTCCACTGATTATAAAAAAAGATGTATCTTAGTGACTAGTGCGGGCTAGATACCTGACTTTACATGTTTAATGCTGGGTGAGATTGATTCCACCTGCCACTGGCCAAAATATTGCTCCGTGCACTTGTGTTTCCTACACATCTGACAAATAGCTCCTCAAAGGCAGGGTGGCTCTCCAGGGCACTGGCCCTGCCAAGGCTACACCGCCAGTCTGGGGGCTCACCTCACCTGATCATGCTACAACCCAGCCCAGCAAAATCTCCCAGGTGTCCTTGTTAATTTACTGTGTATTGGTGCTGTAATTATAACTGTGTTAAGCTGGATAAAAATCTAAGTCAGGGTAGGGAAGCCTCTCTCTTTCCATAAGGAAAGATCTCTGCATCCTAGACCAAAGTCACTGAGCAGGACCCCAACCTTTGGGTCTGTTCTGTTCGTGCAGGAGGAGGTAAGGGCCAAAGAACTTTATGGAGAGTGCACTTCTGCATGACCGTTTCTGGAGGCTGCTAATGTATTCCTCACCTCTCTTTTAATTAATAAATTAATGATTTCAGTGCTGATTTTGCAATGCCCTTTTGAGTGTTGGAAAGCATGATAAACAGTAATAGTTAACATATGGGCGGAAGGCTTAATAATGGCTTAGGATAAGGACTCTTCACAGATGCTGAGGAAGGTGCCTTGGGTGGCCACGGATGGGGAGGTGACACGGCTGGGTAGCAGAGCAGAGGTGTTGGACTCCATTGCTGGATGGATACTTGGCCTGCTGGGCAGCTTCTGGCGTATCAGGATTACTATTGCAGCCCTCCTAGGTTGACCACACTTGCATAAATCTGTTGAGCTCTTTTCTGCAAAATGGTTGGACTTTCATTCTGGACCTACTTGAACCCGTCCGTATTTTACACCACTCTTGCTACACATTTTTCGAACACAGCTTTTCCCACCTTATGCTTACATTTAACATAAACATAATGTAGCATAAAGGTGAACTTGATTTTATCATTTCATCGGGGCTCCACACTGAAATTCAAACACAGTGTGTGTTTTCACTGAATTCATTTTACCTGTATAATCTCACATTGTAATGGTATTGCCTTCCAGAGGGTCACTGCAGCCTTGCACTGAGATCATTTTGTCATTGCAAGCTTGTGTGATAATAGGATTACCATAGGCATGTTTTGAAATTGTTGCAAGATTGCTGTGAGGACATTAAGTCTCTATTCAAGAGTTTGCATCACTGAGTAGCACAAACCAAGCTAGAAAACCTGAGAAATGTAAATGTGTTACAAAAAGGAAGGCACCTGATGTATCTTGCTCATGAAAGGAAACCATTTGTGTTCCTGGAAGTTTTGCAACAGGCATGAAAGTAAATCAGGAAAGAAATTAAATATTTATTGCAGGTCAAATTTACATATACACATGAAAGTACATATACAAAAACGCAAATGGAGTTACTATCAGTGCCTATAGAGGCAAGTGCTTATGCCAATACCTAATTAAACAGCTGCATATTGCACCACATTTTATCAGAGCAATAATGGTGTCTGTCTGCTAGGGCTGCCCAATTCTGTCAGCTTTTTTATTCTTAAGTAAAAATGTCCTGTTACTAGCATTACTGCTACAACAATGGCTGTCCTTGTATATATACAATAATGTATGATTTATTGTTTGAAATACTGGTAACTATTATAGCAGCAGTTCTGATCAAATAGGAAGTGACCAAACCCATAAAATTAGTGTCATGGAAATAAAGAATTCTCACAGCGTACTCAAACTTTAGATAGGTAGTGGGAAGTGTTTCATTTCTGATTATCATTTTTGATGCTGTTTGTGTTCTTAAGGCCTATTTAATTAAAGAGCTTGTGGCTCCTTTTGGGAAAATAAAATAACTCCACCCAGAGACGTGTAGTGTTTTCTATTCTAATTCTGTCAGGTCCTTGGGTTTGTTTTTGTTTTTGTTTTTTTTTTATTACAGGGGATATTTGCAATGTGATATAGTTTAGCAGTGTTATTTAAAATATGGCTATTTAGCTTACCTACCAT
Source organism: Aegotheles bennettii (assembly GCA_013398125.1). NCBI lineage: Eukaryota > Metazoa > Chordata > Aves > Caprimulgiformes > Aegothelidae > Aegotheles > Aegotheles bennettii. Next base: position 677,655 of record VZRW01009901.1, on the reverse strand, counting down.
TCTGAAAGCTAGACAAACCTTGGATCATCTTGAATACTTGCCCATCCAAACCTCAGTAAGTGACAGATTAGTTTAGCAAAGGGCCTTGCCTGGCCGTCCCAGCTGGCTTCTATACTCATTTCAGAAATATGTTTTCATCAAAAGCTCTTCAGCTGACAACTGAGTTGGGGGGCAAATAAAACAAAAAAACTCTTGGCAATTTAATTTTTCAATGAAGGCTTTGACAAAAAAAAAAAGAAAAAGAAAAAGGTTTTTTCATTATTAAATCCTGCTCATCTTCAGCTTTATTTTCTGAGTAACTCTTAAAGGAACCTCTAGCTATTACCACTGATTCCAGCTCGGAAACCACCAACCTTTCAGAGACCTCAAGGGAGCTGGTTAATGAAGGTCACTACAGCATGAGATACATCTGGGGTGGTAAGTTAGTGGCTGGAGTTGTGGGACAAGGACTCTGAGTGGCAGATATTTTAAAACCAATGCTGCCAAGGGCTGCACTAATTGAATCATAGAATAATTTCTGTTGGGACTTCTGGATGTTGTCTACTCCAACCCCTTGCTCAAAGCTGAGTTTAACTTGGAAAATGCTTCATCGCTTTATTTATTATCTGATCTAATTTTAAAAATATCTCGCCTTGCCTTCAAGGTTATGATTGCACTTTTGTAAATGAAGTTTTATACTCATTTGGCAAAAGTGCAAGTAAAGACCTCGGGTAACCCACTGCAAAGCTACTGGCGAGACAGATCCACAGATTTCCCATCCTGTCTCGCAGCTTTGTGCTTTCCCTGTTAGGCATGCTGCCTCTCTACAGTACAATTGTTTATTATTTACATGGAGGTACAAGGTCCATCAAAGCATCAAGTGATCATCACTGTGGGCTCATTTTTAATCTTGGTATAATTCAGAGTTGTGTATGTGTGTTTTCAATTAGAAGATTTTGACCCTTACTACACAAATTAGAAGAAAGAGGTTGGTTATTAAAGCAATGTGGTTTGAAATTGCTTTGGTAGGTGCTAAGCACATCTGTGACTACATCAACTTAAGTTTACCTAAAAATATAAAGCTTCAAGTGAAATGTTAGAGAGACAAGGAAAAACAATGTTTTCATGTGTAAATGACATATGCTGGACAACCAAAATAAAAAAACAACTGCATGTGTTTATATTCTGCGCTCCTTCTATTTTGCAGCTCTGCGTATACAGGATCGAGGTCTACAGTTGCTGACCACTGCTTTGATTATCTGACTGTAACACATAATGCTTCGTACCCAGAGAATGTATTCTAGCAAGCTCCTAAATTGTATTTGGACAAAGAATAATTGAACACTGGACAGAATAACAAATGCTATGGTCAAGTTTGCTTCATGGGTTTATCGTGTTGTATTAACATGATAGAAATATGAATACTTAAATCTTATCTCAGGTATAGTTTATAACTGCATTAATCATTTACTGTATTATATATTTTTCATGTCACTAAGATTGTAAGGAAAAGATTCAATTTTCCCAGTGCAGTCAGTAGAATGTGGTTTAGATAAGTTAAAGGCATTGCATTAAACTGTTTCAACATGGCTTTCTCTTATAGATCCTATAAAAGGATGGGGAACATATATCAAACAGCAATAACCAGTATATTTTACTTTTTTAAAAAAAGTCATATAGCAGTGCATTTTCCATTTTCATTAAAATCAGATAAATGAAGTTACTAAGTTTGCCACTTACAGGTAAATGTATTCAAATTGACACAGGCTTTTTTACCTACTTTATTTGCTTAAAATTGTTGAGGGGAAATGTTCTCCTATCAATTAAAGTAGCAGTTTGATAGAGCCTGAAATTATCCAGAGATATAAAGAGCGACAACAAATACCCCCAGTACACCCAACAGTGTTTCACTTCCCGTGTATTTACTGGTGATGTGGAATATGAACCTTCAAAAAAAGAGAGTGACTCACCAGCACGCATCTCTGAGATTTCAGCACACCACAAAGCACTCCCATTTTACACCACATAAAAAAAGAATATGTACCAGCATATGCATTATGCACTGCTAACTGCCTTTTTAGATCATTATATGAACATTGCACATTCATTGCCCATGAATTATACGTAGATTCTAATTTGCAAGGGAGATACTGATTCATTTCCTCAAAATCAAGAGGTGGCCAAAGATAAAACCAGGGGGTGCAGAGGCGAGGGATGCCGGGGAGGCTGTGCCGACCACTGCAGGCTGAGCGCAGGCAGGGCAGTGTGGCTGCCAACCTCTGTGTGAAAAGCCGTAAGTGAATGAGGCAGCAGTATTTACGGGTCTGTAGGAGCTTGAGCCATATGGGTGAACATTGATTGGGTGGTTAAGTCCTTTTGTGGTGCCTTTTATTGCTGCACTGGTATGTGCCCACTGGTGCTCACACCATGAGCAGCTGCTTCTGCTCCATGGGGAAAGGTGCAGGGGATTGTGTTTGGCTGGGCTCGGGTCTGATCGGGATCAGGGGTGGCTGGGGATCAGGTCTGGTGGTGTGCCTGGGACTGCATAAGCGCAGTACGGCATACTGGGGTGGGCAGGGCAGGCAGTGGGCACTGCAGGGCCTGCAGTGGCTGGAGCATTCAGGTACATGGACCCCGGGTGCTGGGCATGGGGTTGGAGCAACAGCGCAGAAATGCTGTGGCTGGAGACGAGTTCATTGCATTTCAGCAAACTTTCACAATTGCTCATAGCCATCTTTTGGAAAGATTTAATTAAAAAAGAAAAAAAAAAAGAAAATTACACTGCTATAGCTGTCATGCTTTGCCATCATTCATTATTAATTTCTTTTCAAAAGTTTTGTATCTGGGAAGCCAATTGAAATACCAAGATCCTCATGCCATGACCATTCTTTTGCTACAAAATTCCCTGCAATAGTTTGTATCTATCTGTTGCACTACAACATTATGCTCCATTTGCTTTATGACTGTAAAAATAAATAGGATATTTTAAATATATTGTAAAATAATAACTTATTTTCTGGTCAGATTTCCTCTAATTGAGATCAGCTGAAATAATCTTAATGAAGTTGTACAATATGGAAGATTCCCTGCCATGGAGGATTTATATGGCTAGACTGTAAGTGGTGAGTGAAGTGTTTGCCAGCACTCGATTAGTAGTTCCTGTGTCATTACTGGATTTTTAGAGGTTTTTTCTTAAACTGCTTTGAATTACAGTGTCACAAAATGCTAAATCAATTACATATGTGTCCTTGTATCTACCCCATAAGGATACCTGCCATGATTTTTTTATGATCCTTTTAGACTTCTTGTTTACTTCTGTGAAGTGAAGGTCATAACACAGTGCAACTTATTTCTTAAAGTTTAGAAAAAAATCAAAACAGCAGGCCGTAGAATAGAAAGGTGAGATTCAAAGACACAAATCACTTCACAGTCACAAAAATTGCCAAAAAATAGCAGCTTGCAGCTGTGCACAGCAGGAACAGAAAACATTAAACACATGTTAAATAACAAATAAGAGACTTAAATATAGCTAAAAGTGGACCTTATTCTGAATAAATCATGTAAACTGCATCTTAATGGTTCTAAGGAATGTAATAGATCATGTGAAATATGCTAAATTTGTATTGTTAAAAAATCAATAGTTAACCCCCTCCCTTTTGAAAAGGGGACTATTGAGTCCATGAGTAAATATTTTGTCTTTAATTTTCTTTCTCTATGTACAGCTGGATTTGTGAAATTTCATTTCAGTTAAGGGCAAAGCGGGACTTGCATTCAAAGCAGTTTGGGTTTTGAGTGTGAAACTATTTAACATTCTCTTTACAGAGGCTGGACTTTTAATGAAATTGTCCTTTTCCCCTTTCTTCTGTTACAAATGCAAAGAATGTGGATTATCCCATTTTTTTATATACTCCTGGTAAAGTGTTTGAATTGGTCTATCCAGCATCATGCATTCATTTGTGGTGTCTGTGAAAGGGCAGCCATTGCTCAATGGGCACGGCGAGCCTCATCCCATCCTTTCTACCGTCTGGGAACGAGCGAGTGAGAGCGAGGGGGAGAGGAGGGGAAAAAAAGGATCTCTTCTTTTTATGAGAAGCATGAAAAATAAATCACCAGTTTGAGTATTCAAATCAATCCTGCTGGCAACTATCTTTCCCTTGAAATGTTTGTTGCCTGTATATTTCTGCCTTCTGAATATTTTCAAGCCTTTTTGCTTGCCTTCCGCACCAAGGGTCACGTTTTAGTTTTCCTGTATATATCTTTTTTGAGATTAATGTACCTTAATGACATCATTGTGTGTGCTGATGGGAAGATCCCCAAGTTTGCTTTTCCTTCCCATCTCAGTTGCACTTCTGAACAAATCAGCTCTCGGGCTTTGATGTTTTTTCCTTTAGGGCTATCTTTCTTACAGGCAATATAGCTTACCTATACATTTAGCGAGTGTGCAGTCTCTCATTAGATGCATTTTTGTCATCAATAATAAGTTCCCAAGGAGCCTAATGCGAGGGGTAACGGATACAGTGTGGAATGGAGCCATTGTTTGATAATGCAATATCTCTCATAGCAATGTAAATAAGAGGTTGAATACATTTCAGGGCTCCTTTGTGTTCCACATTATTAGATGGTGCTCTATTTTCAATCTGAATATTCATAATATGCTCCTAGAGTGCAGCATCGAAGTAAGTGGCTTTGAGGAAAAATTATTTTTTTTTAAGTGGAAGAAAAAAAAAAAGAAATTAGGAGTGTTCTAATGAGGAGCAGTTGAGTAGTATGATTTAACATACTTCTGAGGTTTTTATCAGCCTGGAGCCGTTCTTTCTTGGCTTGTACACAGTGCATTTACATGGAGCTCTGTTTGGATGAGTGCCTTCCAAAGTACTAAATGCTCTAATGTACTGAAAAGCGATAAATATGGAAAATGCACACATGCATACACACACACACAAACTGCAGATACATATGCAAACACATATACACACACGCCCTTGCAGACACACTCGCCCTCCCCTATACAAATGTTTTCATCTCTCTATGGATAGATGGATGAAATTTCAAAGGCAAAAATAATAAAATTGTGCATAGTTTATTTATTTATTACCTGGCATTGCATAATACTGAAGTACTCTTTAAAGGCATGTTCTCCCACCCCTCCAATGTGGGACCAAAGAATAAGAGTAGGGAAAGGGGAAGAAAAACAATGAAAAAAAACCCCAAACAGCAGAATAAAGCTCGTGCAAGTGTTGTCACTGCCTCCCTGACCTGACTGACCCTGCTAACCTGAAAATGAGGCAAGGAAGGGTTTGGCTTTAACCAGCACAACAAGCTGTGTTGCTGGAAATTGGATACTGTAAATGCAGGCAATAAGCTCTGGGAAGCATGTCACTGTTTACCAAAGGGCTCTTTGCAGTGACCTTATGAGCTAACAACAGTGATGGGAGCAGAAATGGTAATTGTGATTTTTATAGCACAGTCTTTGCTAATTTCTTTCAGTTCATTCCTAAAAAAACTTAGACCACAAAAACAAGAAATAAAATTGTGAAAACGAAGCTGAATAGGTTAATGAAATGACAATAGAAAAGTGTCCTTAATGGGGATACAATTGCTGCCTGAAATATTTATTACTTACATTTATTTAGATCCTTCACGAAAAAATGTGTCTGTTTTCCTATACTTTGATTTTTGCTCTGAAGTTTCGAGGAGTTTTTGTGCTTTTTCATCTAATATTCCTCCTCTAACTCTCCCAATGCGATTCATTTCTTTAAGATCTTGTTTTATTTTTAAGTCATCAATTACTCAAACTTTGTTGGCCTATCTATTCTCTGCCATCTGGACCCCATACCTTATTTTAAAGCATGTTCAAATAATGACAACCTTCTTTTCTCAATTAATTTATGGGCTGTGGGGACCATTTTTCATTTGTTATCATGCACTTCCATTTGATCTCTCATATCTTTCTTCTGCATCTGCAACCATAGTGTATAAATCTTCCTCTCAAGCATTGTCATGGTGCCCAAGATATATAGGTGTAACTCCCTATTAGTTCCACAAAACTGACCTTAATTTCTAAAAATGGTATCAGATGCGAATAAAGTTTGGTAAGATGATTTGTTTTGATTTACTTTGTACCACTTATCTTGGAGTTTTCTTCCTACTTTTCTTTTATCTAATTTAGACAGTATAGTGTTGCAAGCCCAGTTGCACGTTTATCCATTACCTCCCTGCCAATGCTGCTCAGAGAGATGGTGCTGTAAGATTTTGGATGCGAAGAATAATAAAATGACATTTTTCAGTAACCTGCAGTAAGTATGCAATTTCTTTTTGCATTTAAAAATGGTAATTTTGTTGCGAATAAAATACAGGAATTTTGTTGGTCTGATGGAGGTGGCATTAGTCTGGTAAAATGAACAGAAACAGACAAATCCAAATAGCTTTCATTTTATTCTGCTGTGTTGACAAATGATAAGACTTAAAAATCCAATTCTCCCACCCAGCACTTACAAGAAGCTGGTTTGGACTGCTGAAGGGCTGTGGCTCACAAAACAAAAACCTCTTATTTTGTTATTGTTACGGGAGGGAAGGAGAGAGTGTGTGTGTACATGTGCGTGCGTGTGTGTACGTGTGTTTTGTTTTACATAAACAGACTTCAGTCCAAACTAAGGATTGCTAATTAAGCAAAAAACCATGACCAGATGTTTATTAACACCTCTCAGGTTCATGGGATTTGGATAGTGTGCAGTTTTCATGGACTAATTTGAGAAGGGAAATACCTTTATTGGAATAATGGCCAATTATAATTGCCTACTTTGCCTATTTTTCTTTTATCTGGTGTACGGGGGAAAAAAAAATAAGCCCAACCTATCATCCTTGTGCTATGGATATTAATTCTGCACATTATTGGGTACATATTATTAATAATAAATACGTAATAATATACAGATGAAAGATTCCTCAGCTGTTTACTTTACAACAACTTTGTGTGTGTGTGTGTTATTAGTTTATCACATGCCAACATTGTTAACCTATTTATATGTAGCTTGCCACTAGGTTTGCCTCTGCCAAAGCAATGACGCGTCACTTTGATGCCAAAAAGCACTGAAACAGGAAGAGCTGCTGTTGGGTCCCAGCATGGTGACTTCATCACAGGCCTCAGCTTCAAACTGTGGAGTAATAAAACCGAATAGCACAATATAAAACTCCATGTTTCATAAGACAAATATTGCTTTACGCATTCATGTCCCTTGTACTATGTTAACTGTAGGAAGAAATGGAATACAGTTTTAGTGACCCCCTGGGACCTATAAAGGCTATTTCTGAGTCTGAATCTTGCTGTTTAATTTAATCATTTATTATATTAATATTCAAATGGGCTGCATCTTATTAGCTACTGCAAAGATGTTAGTGTGTCTGAAATAAATACCTAATTATGCTTTTGAAGAGAGAGGTTCTAAAGACTTTTGTACATTTGTGCTAATAGAACAGTTCATTTGCAGATTTTTTCTGCAGAAATCAGCAGTCTGAGCGTTTTGGGTTTTTTTCCCCCTCCTTACTTTGAATAAAATAAGAACACAGATCAAATATACCATTGTGATGCCTAAATAGCACACATGAGTTTTCCCCTTTGTACTGTGAGACTTCATTCTCCAAGCGAGTGAGTTATACAGTAGCAAACTGACCAGTGCCCTCAGCTTCTAGCTCAATAACACATTAATAAAAATAACTGCTTTAACCAAATGACCATGAAATTAAGTATGTTCTTATTCAAATTAAACAAATGGATATGCTTTTGAAAAACATTTTTGAGCCTGACATGGTCATGTTTAAAATACATTGACATTTTATTGTTTTAAAAGCCCATTATTATTTTTTCTCTTGAGTGCAAACCAGAAAAGATGAGGACTTTGAATATCACATCTTCAAACAATGGACAGCAGCTTCTTGCAAAAACACATATTGTGATTTTGCTTCAGTTGGGTAGCAGGATACAGGGACATGGAGGAAAAAATGTCAGTGGATTTCTAGTGCCAGCTGATCTGCAGGATCTCCAGGAAAAACCTTTACCTAAGTCTGCATAAGGAATACCTGAACTGCAAACGCTATGTACACAAATGGTACTAACACATTTTAAACTACGTGCACACAGTGCATTTACAGCAGTGCAGAAAATTAGTAATAAATGCAAACGTTACAGTCTACAAAACTAAGAATTACAAGTTGCTATTTTTCAAAAGATCACCACAACCAAACTTGGAATAATCTCTTTTTTTTTTTTTTATTTTTTGAGTCTCTAAATCCAAGGTTCCTACTAATACAAGATTATTTGCTTTCATAACTGTTTGCTGAATAAATAACGGAGTTAATAAAAGGTTAAAGGACAAAGACTGCTGGAAGCTGAAGTCCTCATTTTATCCATAGAAAGCCAAGTTAGTGAGCTGCAGGGTGAGCTCCTCCAAGATGACCTGCAGGTGGGCTTACCCTCACACAGCTGCAGTGCTGTGAAAGCCTTGCCAGAGCATCTCCTGCAAGTGAGGACAACGATTATCACAGTTATTACTGCTGGCCAAATTATCAGCCTCTTGAACCCGAGAGGGTGAGGTTGGTCAGCTCCCATATTTACTCAGGGAAGTTTTGTCTAGTGCCTTTAAGCCTTGCTACTGCTCATGAGAGTGCTACCTGAGAAGGCTGAGACTACAGCCCCACTCCGCAGTTCATTCCTTAAGTCTCCCAGAGCTTTGGGAGCTGCACCTTATCCCATTCACCCCTGACAAAGTCTTCACTGTATCGAAGTCCTCCTTAAAAACCTGAGAGTTTTGCTGTGTGGAGAGCTTCAGTCAGTGACACCTCACCATTGCAGAAGACTTAAATGACAATTATTTGGGTACCTAAAACCATTGGCAGGACTGCAAGGAGGATCAGTGGGTAATGCAATGCAATGCGTAATATTTCATAACCACTATCATCATCTTAGTGATGAAATTATTGACAATGGTCATCTGAGCTGCCTTGTGTGTAAAACAATAGCCTTGGTAGTTTTCTAATTAATGGAAATAATGTTTCTCTCAATAAGTAGCTGATACATCTCCCTGTTAAAAAAAATACTTAAAAATATATGTTGTTAGCCAGTTTTGGCTTCTTTTTTTTTCCTGCTGAGTACGTAAAGATAAGATTTTTCACCATCGGTTTAATGAGTGGAAGCAAAGGGAGGGCACCAATAGTTAACCTTATATTACCCTTTGCTGAACAGACACAGTATCAATGTAGGGGTTTAACTACCACACTACTAAAACCACATATTCCTGCAGTTTTAGACTAGCCGTAGGAATGCTGTGTATATGTTTTCCTCATTATTTGGATGTGCTGTTTGAGTGTTGTGATCAGTGATTCAGAGCACATGATTCATCAGGAAGACATTTGCTAGGCAGACATGTGAGGAGCTGTCTGCCTCTTCAATCTCACTGACAGGGCAAAAATGCTGATTTATAGTAAATCATTAAAATCTGCTTATTATTGCACTGCTTGTTCCTCTTCCCCACTTCAAGCCAGCATCTTGATCTGCATCATGTCTCTTACAATTTTATACTACAGCAAGCAGTTATTTAAACAAGAGAGAAATGATCCTTAGTCTTTATTAGTGCATATGAAAGGATATTTTGTTTAAAGAAGACTAATTAAGAAAGCAGACTCTATTTTCTTGCTCAGTTTAGGGAAAAATAAAGATTTAAAACATGTGAGTGCAAAGAATTATTACCACAAAACAATATTTTAAAATTATTACTGAATAGCTTGGGTTTAAAAAAAAAAATTGTAAAGAAGCAGCCCAAATACCACCAAAAACATTTGGAAGGAAATAGAGGTTGGATGGTTATTCAGCTTGTGATAGAACTCAAGAAAGACACAGCTAAATATTATGTGACTATTGGTGGAAAGGGAAAAAAAACCCCTTGAAACCAGCACTGGGTGCCAGTTGGGCACAGTGACAATGGGAACATTAAAATAATTTTCACAAAGGGGGGAAAAAGTTTTGTTTACTTTGAAAAGAGGTGGTTTTATGAAATAATACAAAATGTAAATACACTGATAGAAAAACAAAGAAACAATACAAAGAGGTCCATATTGTGTATGTGTTACTTACAGTAAAATTTTTAATTTGATGCCTGGGGACAGAAATCCTTGCCACTGAATTACAAAGAAGTGAATAAACTGACTCAAAATTAATCCATACAGATCTGTCCCCTTAATAATACTAATTCCAGAGAACAAAGCAGTGCATAATGCATTTTAAATTAACTTGGAAAATGCATAATTTATATTTGTTTTATTTCTTAATATTTGAACACAGGTACATTTTAGAATGCTAAGGACAAGAAAGGAGAGGACAGATTTTGTCCATATATGCTCAATTTAAAAAAAATAAAACTAGACAATATTTTTCAAGCTCTCTTAGAAAAGGACTTCAGCTGTGAAATATTACAGAGAAAGGATAAACACAGTTAGGAGAGAGAAAATGATTTTTAACATGCTGTGAAATGAATATGTTTGGTTAAAATATAAAAAGGGTCCTAATTCCTAATAAAACATTCTGAAATAGATAATTACATATTAGTTTGGATCAAAAATAATGTCCTTACTCATGAGAAGCAATTGAGAGATACACGGTGGGGTGCCCTGTCGGGCATGGCAGGCAGATATAGAATACGGTATGCAAGAGGGGCAGGGGTAAGGCACTGCAATGCTCCATTCTGTGAAAAACACACAGTACGTACAGGAAACAAGACACAAGCCCGCTTCTTTATTAATGCTTTTCACCTACACATGTAGCACTGTCACCTGCTCTTTATATAAATCATATTATTTACCATATGGGTGTGCAAGTGGAAAACCAGACATCCTGTGTGTAATCTAGAAAAGCCATGCCTGTACTTCAGAGATGCATTGGTCCTTCGTCTGTTGGGATAGCTCAGCAGGTTAGCTTCACCTTCTCCAGCCCAAAGGGTGAACCTTCAGTTACCCAGGCACCACATTACCATGGGGAAGAGGAAATCATTTCATATGCTGCTATATCGGTCTCCTTCCAGGATATGCTATTTGGGCTAACTCATAGGTGCTTCACTGCCCCAATATACTACGTCTGTGCTCTTGGATTTGAAAGTTTGAAAGTTTATTATTCAGTTTGAATAAAAAAGAAAGAAGGGAAAAACAGAAGGATTGCTGCTACAGTACAAGCGTAGGTGCAGATGGCAATGGAATACAAAGAGAGAGCACATGGATGTAAGGAGCCCTAGTCTGAAAATTGGTCCGCACTCTTTTCCTTCTCCCCCCTCCCAGAGTAACTTTGGATCTAATAAATTGGGTGTTTTGAGAGGGTCAAAAGGCAATTGGGTTGATGTGTACCTTTTACATAGCCATATATGCAGGCATCGGGCATGCCTATGTGTGGGGCAGGGGCATCTGTACTTCCCCTCTGGAGTACCAGCCTGGGTGGCTTCTGAAAAGAAAGATAAGCTTTTATAAAGACAAAAATTTTTGCAAGTATTTTCACTCCTGTATCAAGGCTATTGTGCTGAGTGAGGATGGAAACCTGCGTGACAATAGCAAACTTGTACCTGGTTGACTACATTTATTCAGGGTAATGGTGGCTCACCTGGTATTTACAATAGTGGTGGTACACGTGCAACTGGTAATTAGTAACAATTTAGACTATTTCTCTGGTGTAGATTTCAGTTATTAATACTACCAATTGTTAACTCTGTTTGTGTAATTATCATAGGAGCATACAAAGGGCAAAGAATGTATTTTATTGAGATTTTTCTAAATAATCTTTATGGTGTTCAGAAGAGGTGAAATTTGTCTGAGCTCAGTCTTGCTTACAACACAGAAATTTAGCCCCCAGTTGCTAAGTTATAAATCTTTCTGCCAGATTGGGTAGAACATCACATTACCTTGAACTAAATTCGTAAAGAATGACCATTGTCCTCACAGCTGTAAGAAAAAAAATGTAGAGCTTGTCCCGAAACATGGGTTTTAATAGGCTGTTCACATGAAACTAAAAAGTGAGGAGATAAAACCAGGCCAACACAAATTTATCCAAACCGATTACTTCCATAGTGACAATTTGTTAAATAATGACTTTACTAGAAAACGAAATTGATTACATTTTGCACACTTTTAGTATTTTAACTACCTGGAAAAAAATATCAGCTTATGTTTATAGGAAAACATTCCTAGTTAATTCCTTCCTTGTGCTATGGTTGCGAGTTATTTTCAATAACTCAATTTACAGGCTAGCCTTATCGTGGGCTAATGCAAATTAATGCTTTGAGTCATAAGTGTTTCCCTTGGAAACAGTAATTTCAAGTTAATGTCTCTTGATGTGAAATGGAGTGCAGTGTCACAAGCTCTCTCTCACCAACCTACAAATTAACTTCTTTTCTCTCTGTACAAGAAATACGGATGGTGTCCTAGCTTGCTTCCCATAAAAGTTGTACTCTTATACATGTATGTGTCTGTGTGTCTGTGTGTAAGGTTGCTCTTTAATGACCTGGTTATCCTGGATTTTCACTGGTGCAACTGAAACTGTGTGAAACACAGCCATTGGAAACAAAAGAAAAAAACAAATTACTAAGATTTACATCAGCACGCTAATACAATGATGATTCATGAAAGATAATTGTTGATCCCCAAACCAGGCCTGTTTGGGCAGGTTGGTTTGGTTTGTACCAAGCGATTGGTAAGAAAGAATTTGCAACTAGCAACTATGAAAAGGAAAAAACAGAATTAAAGTAAGAAGCAAAACAAAGAAATAAACTAGTGAACAGAGGGGAAAAAACATGTTTCTTCATGTATTAATGACTTTTTTTGTGACTTATTTTAAATGAATCAACAGTTGAAAAATTCTCCAATTCAGCATGGCTAGATTTCCTTCAAATATATTTGTTTTTTTTTTCATTTTCAGTCCCATCTTTTTAACACAGCCTGCAGAACTCCAGCCTTATGGTACTGCACAGAGAGAAATCACAACACTTCTCTCCATCCTTCCAGCCCTCTGCACGTGTCGGAGCATGGGCTTTTCATTCTCATAGTTAGGAGACACCAAGACCAGGGTAAAGTCTGAACTACTAATGGCGAATTCAGTTACCATAGAGTCAAAGCAGACTAATTCACCTGGCTGTGCCCTTGATGGTGTCTTCCTGTAGAGCTCTCGTATTATTGAAAGAATCTGTGGTTTGGACTTTTGGCTGTTTCTTCTCACAAAAAAAATCCCTTTTTCTTTGCCTTCTTATTAGTCCTGAAGTCAATCCTCTGATTTTATTTGCACCTACCTTCTGGAATTTATTTAAAAATAAATATAAAAACACAACAAAACAACCAACCATCCCTTCTCCACTTTTCCTTTGCATAAGATAACTAAGTTATACAAAACAAGCTTTGTGAGCAGAGAAATTTTAAATATCCCATCTTATAATATAGAATATTTTCTACCTTTGCACAGCCCTGAACTTCTTTTAGAGATACCCAGCTCCCTGTCCCACCATATACAGTACTTGCAGGCTGCTACTCTTTGACCTTCACAAAATCCCACAGCCTTCAGCAAACTCCAAGGTGACACCAGTAGTACTACTTACTTTCTCCCAGCAAATGGAACTAGTCTTCAGACTCTTAAGGAATAAAAAGAAGTTTAAAAAAAGGGTGGTAAATAGCAGTTAATGTAGGCTGCCCACTGAGCATCAGACAGGATGTCCCAACAGTCCTCGGAGCTTAAGGGAACACACAGCTCCACAAGCCCTGGGACAGCTATGGGAAATTATGTGGTGCTGCCTCGCATCACCAAACCCTGCACAGGCTGCGGGTCTCTTAACTCACGGAGGAAGGAACTGGCTTCTCCTGAAAATTCATGGGTAGGATGTGTTCAATGAGAGGGAAAAAAAAAATCTAAATTGCATACAGCTCTTGCTCCTGAGAGAAGTAGCTATACATCCTTGGGAAATATCTTCCCTCATCTTGAGTACAGGCAGGAGAATGGAAGTAGAAGTGCCAGTCAGCAGCCAAAGGAAGATGTGGCATTTCAGAGGGAGGGGAATCCAGGGCAATAATAAGATCTGAGATAGAGAACAAGGTAGAATCCTAGAAAATCAAAGGAAGAAAAAGAGAGGCTGCAATGAAACAAATTAAGAATGGAGGACAGAGCATTCATAAACAAAGATGAACAAATAAGATGGTAAAAGCTAGGGAGGAAAAGGAGCAGCATGACTGATTTTTAAAAGCTAAGGTCCTGATGTCTGGAGGAGGAGGAAGGGAACGAAGACGGTGGGGCGAAAAAGGAAATAAAGACAATCTGGGCTGATGGAAATAGCAGAGACAAAGAAAACAAAGCATATCTGAATGAACAGCAGCAGGAGTGGAGAACACAAATTCCTTCGGGAGGAGGGGAAAGAGAGAATAGCTGTGTACTCTGGACAGAAAGGGATTGCTTGAGAAACCATTGGCAAAAGACAGCAAAGTTTCTGTTTATTAAGGCAGATTGTTTAATGATTTTTTTCCTAATGTTTGAAGCAAATTATGGGACACAGAATACTAAAAAAAGATGAGGAAGAAAGAAAATGTTATGTTTAGGCTGTGCAAGTGAGCTTTAGTTTTTGGAGTGTTTTGAAATAACACATACCAAATAAAACTGCGGAAAGTATAATAGCCTGTTTACAAGATCAAGGCACAGAAGCAAATCGAATGAAAGGTTAATAAGATCAGAGTTCATAAATTAAGGTTTAAATTCTCTTTTTCTTAAAGAGAAAGATTTAGATGAAAGATCATGCAATCTATTTTAATTGTAGGAATAATTAGATGTATGGAAGACCAGAAGGGATAATATGTAATCATTGAAAGGACCTGGTCTTCTTGACCAAGAAAACGCCCTTCCAGACAAAGTCAAAGACATTGCATACTCAGGAATCAATACATCTTTCTTTAGTTGAGGAAGGCTCTTATTGTCCATGTTGATTCATGTTATCCAACTTTAAATGGTTTTACTTCATCAAAAGAAGAAAAATTATTTTTTTTTCTTACTTTTTCTTTTTTTTTAATGTTGCCACAGACAATTAATTCTGGCCAAGAAGCAAAGATTCAGATACTAGCAAAAAGACCAGAAAGGCTGCTGGGGAAGACTCCATTTAGTACTTTGATTTAGAGACTTGAAAACAACTGAAAATATTTATTTTTGTGTTGCCAAGATAAATAGCATCATGTTTAGAATTATATTTGCAATCAAATTTATGAAGTCTAAAGATATCACTTTAATGTAGAAGCATCACTTCTTTCTTTTGGAGATTTTTTTTTTTTCTTGCGTTAGGTTTCTTAAGAGTGTGCAGAAAAAGATAGTGCAGACTCAGCTCTTAAAAGAAATTATAATCTGACAGTATCACATTTAAATCATGTTACATTGCATTGCAACACCTTGATTTTCTTACAACTCATGGCAATTCCCTAAGGACCATCACTCTTTAGAGAAAATAAGAGATTTCATCAGTAACAAACCCACAAGAATTCTTGCACTGTGGAATGTTTCTTTGTTTTTGTTTTTGTTTTTTTCAATGACAGTTTACACACAAGAATATGGCTGCTGATGTGATAATTGAGACTCAGTAAAAATATTTTTCTTTCCACAATTACTCCTTTTGGACTTCACTCTGCAGAAGGCTGAGACAAAAGTCTTGGGAAAATGTCTATGCCCAAAAGATAGGAGAAAAGCAGCTGCTGTTTGAGCGGCTGTGCTGGATAAGCATGGGGCAGAGGGACCTGCCCTCCACTCTACGCCGGGAGAAGGTGCCATACCAGTATCAGTAGCATTTCTCTTCTGAAAGGCACCTGTGCTCATGGCTTTCTTACCTGCCTTGCAGCACTCCTCGTTCACCATGGGGCAGGGGAGAAGCACCAGGACAGCCACCAGCTTTGTGGGGAACCTCAGCTCCTGGAGCTTCACTTCCCAAAGCTTGCATGACTCCTGAGGGTCCAGCCAGCCTTTAAATCTGAATTCCTTCAGAGAGCAGACTGATTTGGCTTGTCCATCTGCATAGCCTCCAAGAAAGGAGAAATTTCTAAGTAAAAACTGGTGGAGCCTGAAAGACAAGTCTGTGCTACAGCATGGAAAAAGATGATGGGAGAGCTGTGGGCTGTTACTGCCATGTGAAGGGGCTGGCAGCACTCGCTGGTACATGTGGGGACCAGTCAGGTGCCTGCGCATCCTCCTCTGCCATGTCCCAGCAGTTCCTGGAGACTGGACACACCAGTGGAGGTTTCCCAGTGTCTAGGAATAAATGCATCACCTCGAGGGGTGAAAAGCAATATTAACCAGGGACATGGCCTCCTTCCTTCTTTGTCAATGAAAAAGCTTGTTTCAGGGATTTTGTTTTTGAACACAACAAACGGTAACTAATCGGTAAATGTTACTTTGCATGCACGTATATCACTGGATTGCTCCTGCTCCTGTAATGTGATATCATACATCAGAGTCAAGAAGGATTAACAGCTCTGTCAAATGTCATCAGTGAAAACTGTGTATGTACAGTCAGCTCCGGTGGAAACACTTCTGAGCAGGCTAAGTTTAATTCAAATAGTTTTCAAAAACATCTCCAATTGTCATAAATACGAGAGTCCCTGGAGAAGCAGATGTTAGTTCTACCAAAAGCAGTAAAATATCTTAAGAAAAAATAATCATAAATGTGGGCAAACTTTACTGGTTGAATATTTACTAGAGAAAGACCAAAAAATTTACTGTGGATGTCATTTGGTGTTTAAAAATGTGTGTTATTTAAAAAAAAAAAGAAGAATATTCTCTTAAATGTCTGTTATTTAGTTTTGAAATGAAAAATATCAAATAGTTAAACTTTATTGTGTGTAAAATTGTTTTTAGATCATGATGTAAATGTTACATCCAGGAAAGCAAACTTAAAAAGCAGCTTGCTGCAGAAAGGTTCAAAACACCAAAGCCAAACATATGGGTTCTAAGCTGATCTGACTGTAGCAAGTACCACGTGCCATCATCCATAACTGAGCCCTCAAAGAGGGAGGCCAAGATCACTGTGGGGTTATAAGCCTTGGTTCTGATATTGTGTAAAAGTAGTATATTTGCTTACTGAATTTCTTCCTTCAAAGGAAACCAAATTCTAGAGATAGATCATAAAAAAAAAAGACTGGGACTAATTCTGTGTTTTTCTGGACTGGCTTTTTTCTGCTGTCAGTCTTGGAAGAGACTGGGATGAACTTCTACTCATGTAGATCTATGTGCATATCGAACTCTAAATGTTAGTCATAGTGTCTATAAATCAAAGGAACATCTCAGCATGTAAGTAGGTCTTGGTGCTTGGTACAGCATCACTGTACAGGTAACTGGTCCCTTGCGGGTCCCCTGAATCCCTTCCCCTTTCTTTACAAGGTATTTTCTGTAAGACTTGGAAGTTCGCCTGTTGGTTTTAAAGACTGGTGGTATCTCATTCATATAATCATCACAAAAAAGCACTACTTTACTTTAACTTTCTGATAAACCAGATCACCAAAGGCAAACGTTGGCTAACTAGAAAGCAGAAGTATTAATGACATGCAAGCAGTATCAAAATGGTTGATATTTTATGCAATATAAGAAAAACATGAGTAAATCCTTAGCATTCTTTAATTTTGTTAAGAACTTTTTTCTTCAAAAATCTTAGATGCCAAACTGAATATTTAATTACCACATCTAAATGATAATAAAATGTACCAGTAAACTACAATACTACATGAATGAGGGGCGAACATGAAGCTACTCACCGTGATTTAATGATTTTTCAGAAGATTATTGTTCAGAAATCACCTTGTTAGTTCCTTTGCAGGTAACCAGCACCATCCACATGTCACATTGCAAGAGGATGCGGAAGAGCCCATTGAGGACAGACGGCAATGTGTCTTGGGCCTTGTAAAACCGATGTTGCAAAGGAAAATATAAAAGATGTGAGGGATCTGATGCGTTGCTGAGAAAGGCAATGAATCCCACTATGGCTTGTGGTCTGTTTACTGCCCATGGATCCATACATCAATCCATCCTTCCACCTACCTGTATTGAGAACTTTTGATGAATGTGCCCAGAAACTTTTGGTAAGATGGTAATTTTCAGCTTCCAAAGCCAGGCATTTTCTTCCTTTTAGCTGGAAGATTGTGTATTCTCTCCACTTCTCGGTCTAAAACTGCAGGATATTGATACAAGAAGTCATGACTAACAGATTAAATTTATTTTGTATTAATCCTAAACTCAGTGAGATTTATCCGGGCTTCAGATTCTTAGCTATAAAGAGAAAAAGTATTCCCTTACTAGAGGATAAACTTTGAGTAACACCTCTATTGTTGTTCAGCAGTGTGAGAGATGCCCCAAACTGCAACAAACCTGAACTGCCTGGTCAGGTCCTAAGGTTGGCTTACACTGGACCAATATATTAAGTATTGTCTATCAAAGTTGGAGTTTCTCTTTACCTGACAGTTCACGATTAATTCATCTGCAAGGCTTTACTGGAGTTTAAAAAGTCAATCTCTATGCTATATTAGGATCAAAGAGTTTAATTACCATATAAGGAATTAAAATAGTGTTGCAGTTTTAGCTTTCTGAAGATTAATGAATACAATACATAATTAAACCTTGGGTGCATTTTTAAAGTATGAAATTTCTTAGGTTATATGAATTCAACCTTCAGCACTGACCTTGTGGCCCTATGGACAGAGGACAGCAAACCTCCACAGGAGAAACTGGGAGAGCAGTGGCTGGAGGACAAGAGTGACACTGCATAGACGTGATACTTCAGGCACACTTTCCATTTATATTAAACTAAATTATGGAAAAATCTTTGTTTGACTTTTCTTCCAGTAGCTTGTGCTACCGAGCACTTCAGTGTTTACTGTGCCAGGACCTGCTGCTACTGGTTGTGAGGAGGTTTGGTTTCCACTCATGGAGTTGTCTGACTGTAAAATCCATGTAGGGGTTGGGTACTGCAGGCTCTGCAGTTCAGATTGAGCTGTTTTGGGGATTAAGTGATCAAACTACCCCATTTGCACCCTCTTCTTCACACACCTGGGTCATTCAGTGAGGTGGGCATAAACGTCTTTTCTTTAGGACCCTGATATCTATGGTCAGAATGGTGCTAA
The DNA here is from genome assembly GCA_013398125.1 of Aegotheles bennettii. NCBI lineage: Eukaryota > Metazoa > Chordata > Aves > Caprimulgiformes > Aegothelidae > Aegotheles > Aegotheles bennettii. The sequence continues at coordinate 658,527 of VZRW01009901.1, read as the reverse complement.
AAAGAGTTTATTCAGCCAGGGAAGACAGGCTCTCTAAATCATCTTTGTTTCACAACATCATGTATTATTTCAACTATTAATGAAAACACATGGGTTAATGTTATTTAAAATGCATTTAGGATAAAGGCTGCATACAAAACAATGTCAAAAAGAAAAAAAATAATCATAAAAGCCAGCTTTCTTGGAGAAATATTGCACTGGATTTAGTCAAGAAGGAAAGACTCGGTATTTTTTGTTTGGAGGATTTTAATGAATAAATGTTATTCCTATTTATTATTTACTACTTTCAAAATTTAATGAATAGTCCTGGTGATAATTTCTTTATTTCTATATTTATAGAAATACAGAATTTCATACATACTGAACTGTGTTATCTACACATGTTCTGCCTTTCTGTAAATACAGAAATTTGGTGTTTGCCAGTAGAACTATTCATTACAATTTGAAAGTGGATAAATAATGAATAGTAATGCCATTTCTTCATTAAAATTCTACAAAAGGAAAATATATACTCGTTATTCCTTTCATGAATTCGGCCCATTGAAGGTTCATAAATAATTGTGCTTCACAATTGTGTCTAATTAGCAATGAACTTAATCCAGTGCATCCAAAAGCCTGAAGCAAAGGGAGGGATTTTTTTTTGTTGTTGTTTTATTTCTCACTCTCAGTGGCAACTGCGTGATTTTTGAATGCACCTTCACTGATAAGACGAAATGATGCATCTTCAAAGATCAATGTTATGTATACTTTTTCTTTTGCCCCAAATTTGCTCTTTTAAGTACCAGATTCATAAACACTGTCCCTGTCGAACTTAAGGTTAGCTCAACAGGAGAGCAGCAGTACAGTAGCTAATAAATGAATCTTCAAAATACTTCTCTATTTGGAAGTCCTCATAGTGTGCTTTTGTTCCCTAACATCAGCTTCCCTGCAGAGCTGTGTTACTGAAGGAACGTCTCACTGCGAAAGAGTTACTCCTAGAGCAAGCTAAAGCAGCCACATCCGCTGTAGGAACACCCTTAAGGAAGGGTTGTGCAAAAGCACAAGGTTGGGTCTTCCCTGCCAGGGCAGGACTGGTAGAGTTTCAGCACATAGGCAGAGGCACAGCTTGGTCTTTCCCTGCACTGGCTTCAAAGTCAATATACAAAATAAACATCATATTGTTAGGGAGTGTTTCCCCACTGCACCCTGAAGAACTGTTAGAGAATTATTTATATTTAGCCATCCCTCTATTCTGTATAATCTATTTTACTAGAGACTAGCTGGTGTAAAAATGGAGCCAGATGTACTAAATGTCCCATATTCTTCAGCCTTCAGTATCTCTAGTTTCTGTGATGCTTATCACGTGCCTGTATAGCAGCTCCCATTGAGATTCCACTGCAAGTTTGATAAAAATCCTAAATATATTCATTGTTTTCATCTCCCCCAACTAGTCAGTCATCAGTAATGCTGTTGGCTTTGTTGTTTGTACATTTTCAAAGGAGCTTAAGCTCATACTCTAACTGATTTGATGTTATCTGATCCTTAAACCGTCACCAGCTACAAAACATCTAAGTCTGTTATGAATAGTCGTTTAGACAACCAGTACTTCTTTATGAGACACCAGCAGGTTATTTGATTATATTACAATCACATGCCTTGCAGTTGAACTTTCCTGTTGCCAATGAAAAGCAGAGAGGGAGAAGGAAGGGGAAATGGATCTTCTTTGCTTTTCTTGGTGTCCTTTGTAACTCATACGACTCTTACAGCGAAGACACCAGACAATGTCTTTATTGAATCCATGCCATCAAACTATTTAACACAAAATGTGATATATATTTTTAACTGACCTTGTCTCAGAAAACAAAGACAGACTCCAACAGATTTCTTAAGTGAAAGCCTCTAATATCACAGCTTCAATAAAGTAAACATCTCTTTTGTTTTTCCTCCCTATCCTTTATAAAGACCAAAGGAAAGTCTAAAGACAGACTCCCTGATGGAACAAATTTAACTAAAATAACACCATAGCCTGGTTTTAGAATTATCTCAGCTCCTTCCAAATATAGAAAATAGAAAAATAAATGCTATTTTGCCATCATACTTCACCCTTGAGAAATTCATAACCTCCAACAAACAAAACTATGAATTAAAATGATCTTTCAATACAACTGCTAGAGAAAGTTACCTAGGGAAGAATCAAGGATTAAATACTGGTTTCCATTCCTAACTGTGAATGACACTGGGCAAGTCAGGGAATTTTTAGGTACCTATTCTCCCATAACAAAATCTGTAGCCATGAGTTAAATCCTGATGGCTTATGAAATGCATCCAGAGAGTTTGGCACAGAGAATAGTAAGTGAAAAGCTGTCTAATGTAACATAAATCTAAAAAACATAGTCACCCTTGGGCATAAAAAAATGGGCATAATAGTATTCTCCTACCTCACAGAGTGCTATCAACACACATTTACAAATGCATAAGTTCATAAAGACTACAGAAACAGTTTTGGAGAACCTCCTATCACTTCATCCCAAACAGAACCTGACATTGCCTGTCCCTGGCACAAGGTGCGTGTGGGGGCATACTCCAGGAAAAGCGCTGGTAGTTTATTGTTCTTGTAACTTACTGTTTGAACAGGTTTTTGCTCGGTACTATTCATCTGTCTATAAGAATGCAAGAATCATGTTATGAACTAGTTGGGATGAGAAGCTTAGCGTTTCCCCATACTTTTCCCATGGTTCTCACACTGCTGCTTTTAATAAATCTGGGAATTATCTGGAGTACCTTAGAAGCAAGAATTCAGCAATACTGATTCAGTGTTTGTCTTTCTGTCAGGCATCTGAGCAAAAAAATATGTTGTCTAAATGCTTGGTGATGTCTAAATTCTCATAGCAAGAACGTGGATGTCTTCACTTACTTACCCATCATTTGCATCCACAGGCATATATAGCAACGTGGTAAAAGATCTGCAGAAGTGATTTCCCATTTGAACATGCTGTGACCTGGATGCACACATAGGTATATCGTTACAATTTTTGCAACCTAGGTGCAGAGGTTTGAAAATATGCCCCCAGTGACCAGTCATTAGTGAAACTGAAATGAGGACAGCTTCATGTAAGAGGCTTTCCGAATGCCTTGAAATATACTCAGCATATTTTAAATTACTTTAATTCTACATTACTTTTAATATAACCCTTTAAACATGAGGGAACACAAAGGGAAGGTTAATTGGAATGGCTAATTAAACATAGTGAATTTAAAGAACTGGAACACTGGGATTTTGTTTTGATATTTAGCAACATCTCATAACCCTAAGGACATTGATTTAGCCTAAGGTCTGGTATCTTTATAAATTGCAACATAGCCCGGAGACCCAAAGGAGAGACAAAAGGATTGAGTGCTTGTAACAACAGATTCCCAAAGGAGCCCCAATAACAATTATAACCAACATGATTATTTGTATTAGTTAAAAAATAAATCCATCTCTCAGGTTTTAGTAATTTTGTACTGATCAACTAGGATATGGAAACAGTGAGGAAAAATCTGCAACAAAAGCACACCCAATCTCAGGATCCAGAGGTCAGAAATCATATCTCATGACTATCCCTTGTGGCTCTGCGGCCACAAAATACATTTTGCCCTGGATAATCCCAGAGCAATTCAAAACATTCCCCAAATGTGTCAATGAATAATAATAAAAAAAATAAATAGTGCTTTTCTAGACTTGTTCAGCAGTCTTAGGATAACTTTCAGAGAGTCTGGGAGGTGTAGCTATACCCATTTTATAGCTAGGAAAATGAACAACATGCACAAGTCATAGCTAGCAGAGAGAAATACAAAAAGGTGACTCGATGTCCAGACCTGCTCCTCACTGTTGAAGGATGGCTGTGTCTTGTGCTCTGCTGTGTTGATATGCCAGAGGCTAATCGAGTAGAGCAGAAACTGCCAAATAACACTGAAATAGTAGAGCCATGCCAGTAACATCCCAAACCTTACAGTTTTTCTGGTTCTGAGACCAAGCTCACCTCTGCACATTGCACGGTGCAGGAACACGACAGAAACCTGTCTGGTTGCTACGTCTGGAAGCACAAGTGAAAACTGTTGAACCACTGCTGGCTTTGTTCAGTGAGCTTCATTTTCATGAGAGCTGACCTTACCACACAAAATAAAACCTTGCTTTAATGAAGGCATCCAGATGACCTTCCTAGGCACAGCTATAGACTGCTGATACTAAGAACAAATAAAAGGAGTTGTTTGGGTTTTTTGTTTGTTTGTTTGTTTGTTTTTGCCTAGGGTTGTCTTCCCACAAACATGTGTATCACAGGAACATGAAGAGCTGGATGTTTTCTTTAAGTGTTTTTCTTTCCCTAGCTCACTGAGAAGTTCCCACAACAGAGCACGTTTTGCTCAGAGTTGTTTACCTTCCCCATTTCTGATAACACCATTCCACTGCTACAGTCTCATAATGGGGCACAGATTACAATGTCTGCTGAAAAACATGATTTCTCTGCCTTAGCAATGGTACCTAGGGAATTGAGAGACTTAAGGATTAAATTGAGATCCTGGCCATACTTACATTACCTGTGTACCTGACATGAGTAAGAGTTAGTATGTGTATTACCATTTTTCACATGGTTGATGCAAAAGTGTATAATCTTTTTAGGAATGCTGTCTTCTATTAATTTAAGGATACAATGATCAGATTACTAGAATATTGATGGCATAGATGCATAGAAGATTAATGAACTCTATGAGTGTGTTGTTTATTTTAGTAGCTGGACTGATAGAAAGCAAGCAGAAATACAGTGTTCCTAGAATAGCTCAAGTGAGAACAGTTGAAATGCATTACAGACTGCTGTCTTTCCAAAGGGCCTTTGGCCTCAAGCAGAATCAGACCAAAGAACAAAGCAGGTAAACACGATCTCCAAATTGTAGGTTAAGTACTTGCCTCAGATGTCTTTAAATCCCGGGGAATGCAAGTGTCAGATTATAGCTGCATATTTTATTCTGCAAATGCTAAATCCCTCTCAGCTGACCTTCCCAGCACGTGCCTTCCCACTCCTGCACGAGCCCCATGCACAGCACCACTGCTCGCAGGAGAACAGCACCACGGCAAAAACCAGCAGAAAAACCTTCTCACACACCTAATCCAGCACTGCACAATCAGGTCCTGCTGCAAGTCGCCTGGGGTCTGTGCAGAGCTTCACGGAACTCCATGAAGCCTTGCACTTAAAGTAGAGAAGGAAGTCCACCATTTTTTTGTGAACTTGGATAATATTTGGATTTGGAACATATCTGTGAGGCCTGGTACCATCTCTCCAAAGAAGATTTGCTGACATTCTACCTACATTTAGATACTGAATTCTGATTTCATGCATATAGAGGCAACATTAAATGATTGTGTGAAGCTGCAGTCCAGCTCTGAAACAATTTGCAGCAAGCGGCATTCAGACACCAGATAAATCTACAAATTCACTGTTTTCATTAATACTTACAGAATGCTAGGGAGTAGAAGACGCCTTTATGCACTATATGAAATATTTAACTGGAAACATATTACCAATAATCAAATATTATGCTCGGAGAAACCTAAATACAGTCTAAAAATTGGGAATTTACTGCTGAGATAGCAAATAGCTTGGTTTTTTATTTCTAAAAATCTCGCAAAGTTTCATCACTGCTTTGCAAAAATGTCTGTGAGAAATGTGAATCCTCCCCGTAAAATCCAGCAGGAAAGGACCACTTCCCAGCTGTCTTTGTTGCCCATTTAGAAAAACAGAAAATGGTTTCACAATGATTGCTTTCACTTTAATTCCCCCCCTCCCCTCCCAATTTCAGGAGGAGGAGATTCTGCTCCTAAAAGGGTGGTGTAAATCCAGAACTACTCTGCTGACTTCAGAGGCGTAAATGAGAATAGAACAGGGGCAATTGCTTTTAAATTGATTAATCAGAGCAAGTTAAATAAAAAGCAGAAATTTCTGTCCCCATTTTATATTCAGGTCAGAATTTGGGGATTTGTTCCTCTCATTTGCCAGTGTTTCAGAACTAGGAAATAATATCTGAGAATTCTTTTTTCTTTCTTGACAAAGAGCGCTAGTCAAAAATTGGGAACCAGATGGCTGCTTATATATTTCTTTTTTTTTATTTACTGCAATACTAAAGCCACCATAAAAAAGCAAAGTTGAACAGACAGAGCTAATAATATAATCATTCAAAACACCTGCAAACAGTGCAGATGGGCAATTTCTGTCTGCAAAATCATCAGTGAAAGACCGCCCTCCCATATGGGCAAATCTAGCTGCCTTAGAGCTTCCTAAGCTCTGTCCCTTACCTTAAGAAAACCTGCATTGAGCATATGCAGTCTTTTTATAGCAGAGCAGAGTGTCTGTATCTGCCTGTTTATTTTAGTTAAATATAACTTACAGCACTTATAGCCCTCCATCAGTGTATTTGATCTGCCCATTTTATGTCCCAAAAGGGTAGAAACCCTGAAGTAGTAAAGCAAACAGCTTTTATTCGAGCAGAACATTTACAATTGTTAATGTGTATTAATGAACCCCAAACACACAAGTTTATTCCTGTATGTAAGCAGTTACAGGACCAAGGTTGCTGTTGTTGGGGTGTGTGAGCACACGTGCCTATCTTATGTGTATATGCGTTTAATATTGGGTTATGAAATTATTTTCCCCTTATTAAAAAAATAAATCCTCCTTCTGGCATCCTTTTGGCGTGTCGTCTCCAATGCTAATATACATCAAAAGATGAGAAAGAATGAGACCCAGGGTGTTCTGAAGCTAATGCTGGTGCTGCCATTGATCCCCAACCAGGACAGGCTGATTACACGCTGCAAGATCTTTTTCATTCCCCAGCTTCTCAACACTTGAATTGTCAACCCCTCTTCAAGCCCTGGCTAGTGGGAGCTCCCCAGCCAAGCTTCTCAATCAGATGGGAACCCGAACCACTTTGGAATTCAGTGGGATCTGCAAAAGCCTTCGTGACCCCTGACTTCTTGTTTCATCCCTGGCACTCTCATTTAGGTGAAATATTCAGCTCTTATACTATATTATTTTTGAGACAGAATCATTAAGAAACCTCCCCACTTAAATGGCAGTGTCTTACATGAAAGTCTTATCCATAAATTTGATTCCCCTCCAGGATACATGGTGCTGAAAAAAAAAAAGTGTAATTAAACACTGTGAAAATGAAAGTAGCAAGGATGTTCCAAGCCAAGCAAATCATCTGCAATACTACTTTATTCAATGAATTCACTCTCTGTTTTGTCTTTGCTCTCTACAACATATAAAGAAACCACAGACCTAACACTTTTCTTTAAAACAAAAATTACTAGCTGTGGACAAAAATAGAAGGCTTAACTACATATTTTTACACTGCTGTTCTTGTTAGGTTTGGGCACCCACACCAACTGCTAAATAAAAAAAATGCTTTCTGTTCCAGAATACATACAAGTTTACTTTGAAATGCCCTTACAAATATTATTTGTAATGTATTTATTCTGCCCACAGTGATCTCAAAAGCAAGTCCAGCTGAAACACAAATGGTCAGGAAATCAGTACTTGATTTTTTTGTTGTTTTACCTCTTAAAACCCCACCTTAAAATGACTGCATTAGCGACTGTCCTCAGCCAGGACAAATGGGGGGGTGGGGTGTGAACACAGATCCAGCTGAGCAGTGACCTTCTCCAGGCATTTTCTGCATTTGGGGTCCACACACGAGGTCTCTCTGGAAGGAGCTCATTGCTGTGACAGGACCTTAAATTTCGTTTTCTTCAAATATGTGCACAACTTTGAAATTTGCTTTGTATAAATACTTCCTGGCAGTGAAATGCAACTTCTCAAATAGCCAGTGAAAGAACGCAAAAGACGCAGAAACCAGGCCACAAGGAATGCAAACATTCACAGAAAATATTGTACATTGTGTACCTAGTTCTGGTGAACATCATCATTATGCCATTTCACGTGGATGTACAGTGTTTGCAGCTCACATCATAGTTTTAACATAACTGTTAAAAAGATAATATGTCATAGGAAGGGAAAGCATGAGGAATCCATGTAAAAAACACCTGTTATCTGCATTATATATCAATATAACTGCAGAAAAGCCAAGCCTGTTCTCCTAGCAAGAGAACTTTTACAATGCTGTCTTATGTAGGACAAAAAGAAAGATGTAAAGCCTTTGCCAGGGCTTCCTATAGTGCAGTAGCTCCATTATTATTATTATTAAGTATCTTCCTTTCAAAGTTTCCTGGATTTCCTTAATGTAACAATAATTTTAATAATTACAAAACTGAGGATACTACTTCTATGACCGCCTGTGTTCCCTGTTTTCCTCCAAGCTAAAGCTCTGCTTTCATGTAATACATAAAAGAGCAATATTGCTCTGATGAACTAAGACACATGAAATATCTAATTAACATTAAAATATTGTCTCTTGTCATTAGCTTCATTTGCACTTTAAGTGTCAGTTCTTGAGAGAAGCAATGACCTGGCCCTTGAATAAAAAACAAAACAAAACCAAACCAAAAACCATACAAGGCAAAAAAGAGGAAAAAATACACTGTAGAGTACCACGTTACATACAAACAGAGCTGCTTTCCTTGGTACCCAGACTCAAAGCAGAATTCTCAATATATGAGAGAATTCTCTCTCTCCTTCTTTTTTGGTTCCCAGCTATTCGACCTCCACTGAACCAAAACAGAGTAATGGCTTTAAGCCAGGAGAGGGGTAGGTGAAGGGGTGATACCCATCTTGTCCCTTTCCCTGTGCACCCATTGCACGACACCAGGTGCTGCAGCTTGGCCAGCCCTGCTAGAGTTTTCTTGTGTGGCTGAGAGCTGGCCACGAGACCTGCACTTGCCTGTCCGAAAGTGCCCTGGCCAGGCCACCAGCTGGGTGGTACTTTTGCAGGTGAAATGTCCTGGGAGGCTGCTCTCAGGTTGTGAAAAACTAAACCCTCCCATTGTCAAATAAACAGGCTTGTTGAGTCTAATTGATTTATTAAAACCTTTTGTGATCATCCTGACGGGAGCAGGAAGGCTAAGGAAGATCATTATTTTCATTTTAAACTGACCGGTTTGTTAAGCAAGTTTTGATTATTTATGTTGCAAGGAGGTTTGTGCCAGACGAGAACTGCATTTATTTATTTATTTGCTTGGTTGGTTGGTTTGTACCTGGCACTGAAGTATATTGGATTCCTTTACAGCACTTCTTCATCACAACATCAGGACACAACCCTCGCTAAACAGCATGCAAGTGGACATGGACACTTTCCAGCATAACAGCTCGAGGTTAGGTGGAACTGCTTCATTCAGAGCTGGATTTTTTGGCTCTCTAGGACTGTAGGAAGATTGTCTCATAAAAAGGGAGAGCTTAGCTGAGACACTCAGAGCAGTCACTCATCTACAGCCAACAGCCATTAACGTGTACTCAGACAGGGGTGTTTATCTCTGGACCATCTCTGGTAACAACTTTTAAAATTAAAATCTCAGAGGCCTCAAGCAAGGAGAAAATTTTTACTGTGAAAAGAAGGGTGAATGTTATTTATACAATACAACCCCAACCCCACAAACAAAATAAACTTGCCTCCCATCATCCCCTTAGTGAGATCCATGAATTCATTTGGAGTGTGATTACCAGAAAGGTAAAAGAGAAACTTTGTGCTCAGGTTGCTTTCTGGAATCCAATAATAGCTCTTCGAAGTATTCCTTATCCTTGGGAAGGCAGAATTTTTGAGAAAAAGTACTGCTCTGTCCTTGTGTCCTTGCCCAGTGGACTTCCAGTCAGCTGCTCATCCTGGGACCAGGGTGAGCCTCTGTATGTCAGCCAAGGACTGCCACAGCCACCAGCTACTGTCATTTTCTTCCCAAAGCTGAAGGAGAGCTGTCTGTGATGCTGCAAGTGGCAACGGAGAGCAGGAGAAAATCTGCACATCGTGGGAAATGCTATTCCTACTGTTTGTGATTTCCATGTGCTGAGATCTCTTTTGCCTAGACATCAGGATTAAATGCCAAAACATGTAAAACTAATTGTATCAACGTAATTCCCTTAGTCAGCATACCTCTTGGTTGCCTTGCTGTTATTCTTTGCCATTTGTAGGTCAGGATCTAATGGATGAGCTTTACAGGTCTGCACATTTCTTTTTGGAGTTCATTAAAGCCTGAAGCAATTGCACCTTAACATTTCCATGCAATTGCAGATTTGACCTCTGGCAACAGGCCTTGCAAATCGATTCATTTCCAAACCCGTTATGATTTGTTGTCAATGAAAAGTTTTGGCAGGGCGAGTGCCTGTCTCTGAGCCACACACAAACCAGCCAGCATCAAGGGACAACTCCAAAATAGGGCTTTCCTGAGTCAGAAGGACAAACGGAAATCAGGAGGCAGTTTTGGCACTTATTAAAAACAGTTAATTATTTGAGAGTTGTCAAGTTTTTCACATGCTAAAAACTGATGGCAAAACAACCAAATGCATCCTATGTTTGGTTAACACCTAAAATTTGACTTTGACCCCCTGGTACCAAAGCAAATAAATTCACAGTTAAAGCTACATGTCTAGGCAATACTCCGTGCTTAACTCACACTGTTTTTACAAAGGGTCTGTGCACTATTTTAAGTGCCATATGTCCAGGGTAAGGAAGAAAAACAACAACAAAAATATAAATAACTACTTCTTTTTTTTTTTTTTTTTTATACAGGAATTCAAATCTTCTAGAACATAGCATAGAGTAATGACTCTGTCTGATTGTTGGTTTTCATTTTCCCTGGTACTTCAGTTAATGCTCTTTTAAACTATTATAACATAAGTTAAAGGCTGTTGAGCTTTGTTTCTTTTTTTTTTTAATCTGTTGAAATGTTTTAAGTTTGTGGAACCCAGACTCCTAAATCAATGCTGATGGCACATTTAAGGTGCAAGTTGCATATTTAAGGGATTTCTTTGAATACAAATAATTAAAATTAGGTATTTTTACATTTTTTAAACTGAAAAGCCCGCTTCTCTTGGAGTCCTGATTGCAAGTTTTTATAAGTGCAAACATGTAAACTGAACAGGAAATTGTATTTATTTTTGGGTATAGCATATCTGAAAATCTGCCTCAACTGCAGAGCAGAAACAGTCTGGGAACAACTACTAGAGCAGGTCAAGAGTTTGGAAAGACTCTTGATCTTATAATATCTAATTTATTACAGTTTCATATTTATGAAAAATCAGCTTTCAGCTGCAGGGATTTGTTACACCTTTTTGTCTGATGAACTAAACGTGCCTTTAATACAAGATTACGTCCCCTCTGTAGGTGCTTAGAGAAGGTGGCCATCTCAGGTAACTCCAGCTAGCACAGTATCAGAGAGGCCTTCCAAAATAAAGAAGTAATCAGATTAAGACTTTACTATTTAAAGCAAATGCTTTAGCACCATCCAGAAAACAGCCAGCTGCACATGCATCATTCACTCTTCTGCCAGAGTCCTCCGAGAAGTATTTTACTCCTCACTGTTCAGAATAATCAATGACAGTATATCATTGCCTTCCTCCACACTTATTACTCATTTGCCTACCTTCAGTTTTTCAGGCCTCAAAGTATAATCCCACAAACAGCTTCCAAAAATCTTGAGATGTGGGGAGCAACAGCAGATAAAAACTTAATAAATTCATATACCTATTTCTAAAACATTTGCTATGTCTGCATTTTGCTGACCAAACAAACTCCCCAAATGAAGTTTTTGCCCTTTTTTATGTTTGGTCCAGGAGAATAAATCAAGTTTCACATGACTGAATAAAATAGTTCATCAAGAGAAACTTCCTTTAATGTGCAGCCATGACAGCATTACAATTTACTTGAAAATGATAAAGACGAGCCTTGGTCCATGTCTGTGAAACCACAGAGAGATCTGTCCTCCCTGATCCACAGAAAAATTATCAGCACTGTGGCTTTTGTTAAGTCTTTTCATGCAAGATGTCATTTTTCAGGAATGTACAGTAGTTATCTTGTAGCGAATGCAAACAAAGTTATGAAGTCTACAAATTAAGTAAAGATGAATACCCTGTTCTCTGGTTAATGTAATGTACAATATTCTATACTTCCATATCAAAATTTCATCTATTTTAATATAAAATAATTATACCAGATAGGATTTCCATCTCAGACCGTGACAAATGTCTTATTGCTACACAATGCAGCACCTCCGGTGGTCCTCATCACTGTGCAATGAGTAAAAGGAAATGAACCTTGCTAGCTGCTTGGACCTGGGAGGTTCAGAGGCTGCCCTTCCAGTGGCTTTTGAATGAATGTAAGGCAGCTCTTGGGTGTAAAAATATTGCATAGATGATGTTTCTGACTTGATTTTACAGCACTGAGAACTCTCAACTGTTCCAGTCTGGTTTGCTTTCAATTCCTCTGCTGTCCCCACATGAACTGGTTTTCCTGCTTGTCCTGTATGGGGAGCTGGTGAGGAGACCCATAAATGTGCTCCTCATTCAGAGGAGTAAAGAAAAACTCTTCTGCAGACTGCATTGTCAGCTGAGCCTCTCTAAGGCTAAAAGCTTCTGGGTTTGCAATGCATCACTGGCATGAAATGAAGGAAGAACTCAATGTAATTAAAACTGTAGCCATGCTAGCACAAAAGAAGTGTTGCCCTTTCCGTGCACATGTTGCATTGCTGTGTCTGGGAGCTCCTGGCTGCAGATCAGTGGAGATTTGGGTGCATCCACAGAGCATGATGCGGTGCCATAAAATCCTGGCACTGGCCTCCCTGAAGCCCTGGAAGCAGCACAGCAATCTCAGCAGGGCAATCCACTTTGGCTAGGTTCCTGGATGCTGCACTGATGCTGCAGATACTGCTATGCCTTACTTGAAGAGCCTGCTTATTCAGTTATCTTGGGATCTTTGCTTGATGATGTCAGGGGCTTGTACCAGGTGTATTTTGCACAAAGAAAATCACCTTATTTTGCCAACTCTCAACTTTGGACATTTTAGGGCAAGAAATCTCAGTTACGTGACGTGAGGAGGAGACCAGCTTTCATATCCCTGTGGTCCTTTTTCTACCCTTTTTGACTTCATGTGTATCCTTTGGTCAGTGGCTTAACTTCAATACCCCACTGATCTATCATTTGTAAAATGGATATATCTCTTTTCACCTACATCAAAGGCAACAGGCAGGGCAACAGAGGGATTTAGAGATACTTAATAACCGTGAAGTGGTGACAATACAGGGATGGTGCTACGAAGAACGAAGTATTACTTTGGCAGGTGAATAATTTGTGCCCCAAAGCCATTGCAAGTTGGAAGTGACCTCCTGCGTCAGCTTAGCTACCTCTGTCCACTGGGCTCTCAATACCATGCAAATAACTAAAAAAAATGACAGATAGAGCCTTTCGTAAATTTCAGAAGATTCTGACTTGCTTTCCCATGGGGGTGAATTGCACAGTTTAATCACAACATGAGCAAAGGCAACCCCTCCTTTTACCAGTCCACTACACAGTTAGCTCTAATGATGGCAGACACTACATGCAGAACAGCAACTCACTCACCTTCAGTCATTATTTTGAGTACCTCCAGTGCATTTTCTCTCAATCTCTTAAGTATAGAACCCTCCAGCACTCAAAGAGCTCTTTCTGAAGGCAGCACAAATGCGATGCAGGATGTGGCTGTGACATTGGTCCCCCAAGAGAAAGCACCAAGTCATGAAGAGAAGTCAAGTTCTTACTCCTCTGAAGGAAATAACTAACTTGCTGTCATGTCACTAGCAAAAATTGAAGGGATTGTGATTTGAAAAGTGGATTTCTGAGTACTCTTCCTTGCCAGTACACAGTACTTCTGTCTTTCTTTTTTATTAAAAGCAACTAAATGAACCTCAAAAATTATCTGGACTGAATGATAACAAAACAAGCTAAAATTAGTAACAGCGTACTCATTGCCTAGGGCAGCGCTGAACTGATGGCTGATGTGATGGTGACAGACAAATCCTTAGTCCCATTCTAAATTCTGTCTACTAAATAAATAAGTAATGCCATCAATAACATTTCCAGCAATTGCATTCACCTCCTGCAACTTTTACACTATTATTGTATTGCCCTTGACTAACTCTACAGCGTAGTTCGGTACCTGGGCTGACTCAGAAGTAATACCACAGCCAATAAACTCGTGACAAGAGAGATTGGATCAGTTAGTTTGAAGTATTTGATTGATAATATCTTATACAAGTCCTTAGTAGAGATCCAGTACTTGCCTTGTCTTTTATTCTTCTACACCAACATTTTGCAGTATGGAAACATTTTCTGGATATTCCTCCTGTATCTCCTTGTTTCTCTCCTGTTTCTATCACATCAGGCCTGATAACAAAGAGGGAAAAAAATGTATCTGAATAGCAACCTATCTCTACAGAAAGGCAAGCAACAAACAAAATGTAACAGGTCACATCAGAAATAGCTAGAAGAACTGGGAAAAAATATGTCTGGATCTAGGCAAAGTTATCTGAACCTTTCAAACTTTTTAGGCAGATAAGCTGAGTTGTATTTGGATATCTTTGTTGCAGTTCTCAATAACTGAAAGCTTATTTTCTCCTCATGTTCACTAGAAATCCCAGGGTACTTTTTATAAGAACAGGATTGAATCTGAAGTGTTTGAACACAATATGCTCCTTCCATTAACATGAAACATGCCACTTGCCACCTGACAAGTTCCTGTGCTGCAGACTGGCTTCAATACCACTTCTGAATCATCCCCTATTGTCCCAGAATGAAAAGAGCTATATATTATATGACTTGCTGTTAGTACTTCATATTTTTAGCAACTTTTTTAGTATTTATCCATTTAACTTCCCCTCTGGCACCTCTGTTTTTCTCTGGTCTCATGCTCATTGGAACCAGTGTTGTTCATCCAGGGGATTGCTCACTGAGGAGCAGGAGAGAGCTGAGAGCAAGCCTCACTGCTTGGCAAGGGGAATCTCCCTCTTGCTCAACATCCATCGGGATGCAGTGTTGGGATCCCATCCCTAGATACATACATCTCTAAGATTCCTCTCATATAATTAAGCTACAATACAGTCCCACTGGGACATTTCCTGAGTACAGACTCCTCCTCTGAGCTCCTTTTTACAACTGGTACTTCCTGGTGAGGTTTTCTGAAACCCCAGAACTGAGTTTTGAGTCTCTAAGGTATTGCAGAACTTCTCCCAAACACTAAGCTTGGCACATTATCTGTGAAAAAGTTAGTTAAAGCAAATTGAATCAAACTTTCCAGAAAGTCATTTGAATCCAGCACATGCTTCATAGCACACTTAAAAATAAAAAGTCTGATTTCCATTCAGATATGTAGCCAAACTCATTCTCCTTGGGCAATTCCTTGTACAACCATCCTATGGTTGGACAGAGCATGGTACTCTGCGATGGACTTGCAGGGATCTCTTGAACCTTCTGGAGTTTAACTGTCCTGGTGAGCCTCAACAAGCAATCACTGTGTTGCTTGTATAGCAACTTGACACTGGCTTGTTTCCTTTGTCCAGGACTGCCCTCCAGTGCAGCCATCCAACGATGTTTGATGGTAGATACACCTGTGATGTGTACTCATAACATCTATAACATCAGAAAGAACTCATCATCTGTACATAGACTTATTTCCCAAGCTATCAAGATTTTTAGAAAAGGCTAACAAGCTCCAAGGTCTTCATCTCATGGTGTCTCAGCTGGGATTATTGAAAGGAACCTGGCTGGTGTCCAGAACTTTTTGAGTGCACAAGGTTTTGCAGCTTTGCAAAACCAGTTTATAATGTAACAAAACACTCACTGGTAGATCACACCAGGCTGTAAGTGGGCTGCAAATATTAGAGAATTTAGTGACAATATTAACCTCACTGTAAAAGCATGAAGGTCTTCATCTAGATATAGGTTTAGCAGAATTATAAAGTTGTAATTCACTTTCACAGTGGATGGATATGTTGGGTGACAGAGTCTTCTGCTGGATTGGAGTCCAGGGTGGTGTTAAAGGGCTAGAATAAATAATATATGTATACATATATATACATACACACACACACGCACATCCCTTTTCTGCATCACTTTTCACAGGTGTTCTGGATCATGTATTATGCAATAACCTAAAGGAATTCTGTGAGAGCACCAAGAAATTGATGATACAATACTAAAACCCCCAAAGCAAATACCTTCTAAGTGGTAAGGGGGAGAGGATACCTAATGGGTAAATAATTGGATCAATTTATTTTGGGACTATGTCAAAACTCCGCTTAAAAATTATGCTGTAGAAGATATCTCAATTCCACTTACTTGCACCCTGAACTCTGAGGTAAAGGAACACTTCCAGACACAGAGTTCAGATTCCAGTTGCACACTGAACTGATGCTTTCTGCTTTTACTAATATCTTCATTATATTCTTGTGCAGCGTGAGCTTGTCTGTACCCGTATATGTATCTGTTTTGTTCTGGAAAAAATATTTTTTGGGTTTTGTTTAATTTGAAGGGAAATTAAAGGCTCTAAAAACAATAGATTCAACAAAAATGAGATTGTGAGGACCAGTCTGAACTTACTATGCCAAAGCACACACAAAGATGTCCATATGTTTTGGTTAAGAATATTTTCTGCAGACAGTGATGTATTAAATAATACAGTTTTGTAAACCTTCATGCTACTAAACTGCTTAATGCTGGAGAGTCAAACCAATAAAGCAGTTTAACTGTGCCTTCACTCCATTCTGTGAACATAGCCAGATGGATTAAGGTGAGGGAATAAAACCATGCTATGAGGATGTCATCACTGTTACTCATACATGGGTCTCCCCAGAAGTGAAGGGTTTGGAGGAGATGGTTGTCCTTGAAGCACTGTCTTAACACTTCCCCAGGAATAGCTCTGGTTAAAGAAAGTCATAAGTGAGAAGTACCAAAAGCTGAAGTGACATTGGGATGATAAATGGACTATTGCTTCTCCATGCATGGTTCTTGCTCATGGATCACAGGGGTGTTTACAATCGTATCCAGATTGCCCTCTCTATTCAGGAAACCTGTGGATAAAATTCACAATTTTGTTCTTTTCCTAGTGGAAGAAATTGGTTGAGTCTGCACTGAATTTTACTCTTAGAAGGGAAAAGACATAGAGATCTTTTTTAGCTCTTATGCTACTACTGACAAATGGCAATCCAAACAGGGAGTTTTACACATGGTAACTGAGGAGTGACAAGGCATTAGCGTCCACTTACACATTCCAGTAGTTTTGAGGTAGCCTAATCAGTGCTTATTTGCTTTGGTTCTCCCTCTTAGAGAGCACCGGTCACATGGGCAGGCCAATGAAACATTTAAATAGGGATTTAGAGATAGATGTTTGAAGAACTGTGGCTTTATATTGGCCAACAACAAAAACAATCTGCATTTCTTTTAATATTTAGGAATGTTGTATTGGTACCTAGGATATTTAAGGTGAACTTCAAAAGATGTCTTTGTCTGTTGCTGGACAAAAAGGGTCTTTCCTGTCTCTGTGTTATATTTTATTACAATGTATCATTACTTCTCCCTTATAGATCTCTCAGAAAGGAGCAAGAGCTATTGTCAGATTAACTAGAGCCATACATCTGTAACATAAATCCATATAATGAAAGGAGTCACACACATGGGAAGGTGAATGGAAGAAAAAACGGAGAGTAAGAGAAGAGCTACTGGGCTGGAAATCCAGGAATCTCTTTACCAACTGAAGTATTATGTTGCTTTATAATGGAAAGTTTGAGTTTGCATTTTGGCAAAAGATGGCTTGGAGTCATGCTTTGGGGTCTGGATCAGGGAGACCAATGCAACAGTCCATAGCAATAGGCTACTTTGTGGCAGTTTTAACCTGTAGGCGTTCACTCACAGTCAGGAAAGTTTGTGCATCGTACAGATTTTGTGTCAGGTCTGCACATCTCAGAAGGGTCTGATGTGAAATCGAGCATGACCAATGTGCCCAGAGGACAACCACCAGACAAAAATGGTGCCCAGGACAGCTGCAGTGTACCTCTTGGAGCCCTCCTTTTGGGGCAAAGTACTTACACTGGAACTCTGTGGAGAGGCTTGCTCTGTAAACTGCTCTGCCTCCAAAGCAAGCTCGGGGTGTAGGTTCTGCTCCTTGTCAAAGATTTCGACCTGTCTAAATCAGGCTAATTGTTAAGTCATCTTCTCCCCATTAACTTGTGAGGAAAATTACCCTTCTGAGCTTGAATGGCAGGACAGCATTAAGATGATGCACCTTTTTTTTCTTAAATCAACCAAACAGAAAATTCACAATGAGGATGATCTTGTAATTACACACATGTCAGAACACAGAGCATGATAGTTTGCTGAGATTTCTGAGAATATTTCTTTAGAAGAATTTGGGAGGAGAGAGGGAGGGAAGGGTTTATTGTAAATCAACTTTGGCACAAAAGTTTTGTAAAAAGATGCCCAACATGCAGTACATTCTTTGTTCTGTGTTCTTCTTACACATAAAGCCTTGACAACCTGCTATTCTATGATTGATGCACTTATTTCTCCTAAAGTATCACTAACCAAGCATATCATTTTTATACAGTAAGTGTATATTCAATTTCCTACAGTTTGACTGCTAAACAGGCTCAGTAGTAAAACAAATATATACTGTCACAGTGAACTGTTAAGGGGGACCAACTGAAAACCTTGGAATACTTTTCAGTCGCGTTCCCTCTGCTTTTAGTGGCAATGAAATCACAGTAGAGACACACGCTAAATAATCATATTTTTATAAAGGTTGTATTGTCATTGGGTGCAGCCTTCAACTACTGCAGACTTTGTACAGTGTTAATAGGAATATTATGATTCATATATTCTTGCACAATAAGACAGAATGACATATCAGGTTTGCAGGCTCTCCTGACAAGGTATGAGGTATTTATCTGGGTTTTTATACCACACTCTTATCAGCCTGGTATCTGAACGACTATTGACATCATTATCATTCATGTATTCATAAAATGCGTAGTGGTCTCCCAGTTACATTCTACAAAGTATGGAGTTGCTCCTTCACAGTGTGAAAGAAAATATAAACTAAAGAAAAAGAATGCAAACTCCTGTTGGCTTAGCATTGGATCCCTGGCACCCCTGGACTGGGCAGGAGGATAATGGATCTGCGAGAATTCATGTATGTTTATGATGTATGAGGCATTTTAGTTGACATTGAATCAGGTCAGTGGGTCCATTGGATGGGATGCAATGTCAATGGAACTGTTATGTATTATTGATGTCAGTCACAGAACAGATAAAAACATTAACAAAATAGCTTCCATTGTCATTTCGGGTTTTTTTTCCCTCAAATGACAAAATGCACCAGTCCATATTAAACACAAGAATCTTCCAACATTTCTGATTCTCAAACAGTTTTGACTTGGAGCAAATATAGGAAATGACAAACTACTGCCAAAAATATTTTTACATGTAACAAAATGGCTTATCTTGTTTCACTTACATTTTCAATCATGAAATAAGTTTTGCCTGTAAAAGAGAAACATGCTCAAGGTTCTCTTCTGCAGATTGTTAGACGTATGAGTCCTTTTACTCATTCCACATTTTTGCTTATCTCTGTGTTATACACAACTACACCAATGAAAGTTAAAAGACCAATTCTTATTTATATTTAAGGCAACTTTAAACTGCCTGGTCTGTGACATTAATGCACATATTATCACTTCTTCACACTGCCAAAGGTGTAAAAAGATCGTCATGCAAATCGCACCCAATGGACTATGCACATACTTAAAGTAAGAGGATATGCAAAAATTAACTTAAAAGTTTTCAATACAGATTATACCCATTTCACCTAACCTTAGGCATCTCATACAGGCATTGCCCCCTAGAGATACATACCACTTGGGCTGCTCCACAACTGACCCGTTCCTAAGTTAGAAGCCTTAAATCCCCTACATAGGTGGCAAAAACAGAGCTGCATTTTAAATGCCATGTGAAAAATAGCTATGTGTGCATAAATATTTATATAATTTAACACCTTATGAGGAGAGAAATAAGCACTGTAAGGCAAACTGTACAAAGACTATGTACAGTGTCTGACTCACTTCGCATCCTGGGTTCTCCAGTTCACTTCAGCGTCATTTTAAAACTTTAAGCAAGCAAATAACACCATAAATTTCATTAGGGCGGTGTGTGCCTAAATATAAGCACTTCAGTGTTTTACAGCTTCAAAACACGAATCATATACTTGCATTTGCCAATTAGATCCATAAAAGGACAGGGAAATGTGTGTTTACCTAATTTGCATACTCATAGCTGTTTTGTGTGCATACCTTTGGCAGGCTCATCTGAGACATCTTTGCACCTGCACCCATTCAAGGTAGTTTTGTTCAGAGTAAAACCTACGAAAATGCAAAGTGTGATTTCAGTAGAGAGTATTATCTCAAAGGCATATGATAAGGGAAGTGCTCTCAGGAAATTACGTGGCTCTTTGCTTGTTCTTTTCTAATGAAGGGTTTGCCTGATCCTTCGCTATTTGTCCTATTGCTTGATTTCAGCATGACTTTCGGAACACCCCATGTCAATTTATAACTGTCAATGAGTACACCAAAAATAGGGACTCCAATGTTAAACAGCTGAGTCCTTGTCAGTAAGACCACTGGCTTCACCACTGAAGCTTCAGGAATTTATAAAGTGAGAAGTCCTAATAATGAGTGGACACACAATCTGATTGATGCTTTGCTGGCATCCACAATAATCCTTTTTTACAATTATTTTTCTTGCTCCTATCCCCTACAAATTATCTTTGATTCGTAGTGCTTTGTTTTGAACTAGGAATGCTTATAGGGTCACAAAAACCTTAATTTGTATACTGAAATTGTAGGTAAAGATAGGCTACTGCTATACTTAAGTGTCATCTTCAGAAGTGAAAGCATAGTAATAATCTCTCCTTCCTTCCCCCCAAAGAGATACCACTAATTAGTGACTCTTTGATCCCACCATCTCTAAACAGAGACTACTACAAGAAAGGCCCTGGCAGAAGTATTCAACCCCTTACATGTAACCCAAGGGTCACAAAGTGGACTAGGTTTAACAAAACATTGTAAACAGTGATTTCTTTGAATGATTCCTCTGTCCATCTTGGTGATACCATTTATTACATTTCATGTCCAGTCTGCAATTCTATACTAGTTCCAAAATGGAAATAAAAATCAATTAATAACCCTTCTTTGGATTCAGTGTGAACATGCCCCATTCACGGTGGTTGAAGCAGCACTTCAGGACACTCATATGATGCTACAATCCTGGCAAAGCGCAAGGTGTGGTTTTCATTTTTGTCTCCTGACCCCAACAATGCAAAAGCTGAACAAAACTACAATGGATGCTTCAACATATGTGTTCAGGGCTGCGTCCCAGGTGGGTGAGAAAAAGGCATTTGCCTCTGTCTCCCCTCTGCAGCAGTTCCCCACAGCCCCAGCAGCTGTGGACACGACGAGTTCACCCACCAGGAACCGGGCTCACCCCCCACTCCTGTGAACTGTGAATCTCACATGCACTTTCTTCATGAATATACACCTCAAATTAACAAAAATTGCAAACTATTTGTTCCCTTCCCCAGGTCTTTTCTTCCCTGATAGCAAGTGCATGTTGTCGTTAATCTAAAAAATTCCTCCTAGACTCTCTGCTCAGCGTTTCCCCCTTTTCACAAACCAAACCCCCTTACATTGTGAAACAGATAGCTGAAAATTTTTATGACCAGGTTCTTAAAATATTTTTAAACTTCTTCCTCACCCCCCAAAGCCTTTTGATGTAAGGAGAAAATCTCATGCAGTGCCTACCCTTATCTCCCCAAGAGAAAACAAAGAGAGTTAAAGGAAACGTCTTCTGCAGAGACTTGCCTTTTCTGTGCTTCTCTCCCCACTGTGTGCCAAATAATGGCATCTGTTCCTGCTGTTCTTTAGTTCCCCCATCCAGTGTGTTTTCAACTTCCTGTGAAAATTTGTGGTTCTTAAATCCAAAGGTCATGTTTAACACAAGTTCAGTTTGGAAGGATTTGGATTTGTTTCTCTTCAATTTTTTTTTTTTTCCCAGCTCTGCTTTGAAAATTGACAAAAGGCTTTCGCTGGCTCTTTGCATTGTGTGCATTTTACACACTTCAGCGTACTTCTCTGCAGTTCGGCTTAATACTCTGGGAAATATCCATTCATGTATTGATAGGCATTAAACCATTGCTGTTTCCCTGCCTTCTGGTGTGGTTCAATGTGCCCTTAGCAGCACAAGCTCCTCTCACACTGCCCTTACTGTATGATCAGTTGGCCACGTGTAGGAATCCCCTTCATTAGGTCTACAAGAAAAGTCAAGCTGCATGTAAACGAAGCCACACTTCTAAGCAGAGGCTGTTAGAGTAAATAGTCAAAATTCCACTGAATTATGTATGACGGCTTTGTGCAAGAGAAGCTGAACTCAGATCACCAAATTCATTTTTCTTGCTGCTTCAAGTTGGTCTCAAACCGTGATCCCAGAGCTGAAATGCTGGTGCTCTGTCCAGTGAGCTGGTCAGCCCATCTGTTTGCCAGCTTTGTGCATTTTCTAGTAGGCAGCCTGAGATGGTTTGACCATTGATGTATTGTGGGCCTCCATTTATTCAGTATTTTCCCTAAAATGTAATTTTTCTAAATGCATATTTGTCAGCTGAAAGGCTGCACCGAGAGATGGTGAAGCGTAATTTGAGAGAGACAAGCAGGGAATTTAAGACAAATACATAATTTTTACATGGGAGTGGGAAAAAAAAAAAGCCAAGACCTTCATTGTTTCCTTTCTAACATTAAGAAAAATGGTCTGTGCATGCAGCTGAACATTTATTTCCATGCCAAGGAATGGGGCTGCTCCAGAGAGCACTGGGCAAGAGCCCAGAGAGCAGGATTTGGGGTCTGTGCAGAGTATGTTTGCTACCCCTTCAGCCTGAGACTCTGTTTCCCCTATCTGAAAATTCATCCTGCAAATGCCACTTTAGAGATAAAGGGAGAAAAGTCCTTAGAGGGGTAGGGTTTTAATGATGTAATTTCAAAAGTGTTTCTTATGTTTCACTTCTGCTCATTTGAGAAATGGAATAAACCCCACAGGTCTGACACCCTGAGCTGGTTCCCAAGATTTTTCTCTGCCCTTGATTCACAGGAGCAAGCAGAAGCCTTCATGTCCGTTAGCCTGCACACCCTGCGGATCTGGCATGGTCTCTCTTGTTTGGTCCGAGAATCAGTTGCTATTTCTGGTCTGAAGACATTTGTTCTCAATTGCCTAGACAGTTCAATAGGATTTTAAGGTACATTTGTTAGGGATTATAAAGCACCTAAAGATGTATCAAGTAGAAAGGTCAATACAAGATCAGGGTGTATTGTGTTACGGTGTGTTGCATTATGCGGTATGTCTCAATTCACTATTGGAAACCAGATGTGGCAGACAAGCCCAGCCTATTTTTTGAACATTTGTAGATATCTTTGAATTGTGTCATCAATGTTTAAAGATTTTCACAAGTCTTCCAATTGCTATCAAACACTCAAATTCTGTTGGATAATTGAAATGCTCTATCCCAAACCAAAAAAAATAATAAGTGTAAAAAGAATGCTTACATCTTTCTTTCACAATATATATGGAGGATAGTTTGAATTTGCTACCTGTAAGGTGTATTGAATTTTTAATCATCTATATATTTATGGTAAAGAGTAACACACTACTTCTAGCACACAAAAGTTTATGGCATACGATTATCCTTAATTAATGGGTAAGTGCAAAGCTTTATAATTCAATGAAACTGATTTATTATCTTAATTCTTCGATGTTCTGCTTCATGTTTCCATTGAAAACATTGTTTGCACCATGGTAACAAGCAACCACCATATGTATGTGATCTTTTTTATGACCTATACGTAATTAGATTTTATTGTTTTCTTAAAGCTGAAGTGTAGCCTGTGCAAGTTGTCAGGCTATCACTTCCGATACCTATGAATGAGGGACAGGTCACCCGATGCTTTGTTTCTGTAATAATCAGGTCATGTTTGGGTGTGTTATTAAAACCCGCTGTCTGTTTTTTCCCCAGTGGTCCTGCATGCATCCCTCCTCTTCCTTCCTGAGCATGACGGCGCACTTGCCTACCTGTCCCTGTCTCCTCTGCTCGGCACGGCTAGTTAGCTGAAAGGAAGTGAAAAGAGCTGAAAGCTAGTGGGTGTCGGAGCTGCCTAGTGGAGAGATCCCCAGCTAATTGCTAGTCCTAACAGGCACAATTAGCCGCTACAAGCCCTTTGAGATGGCCCTGGGCTCCTCTCAGGTAACAGCCATCACTAGATAAAGGCTGAAATACGCTGTGTTTAGAGAGACACTTGCAGACAGGGATGTCACAGGCTGCCAATTATGCTCTGCCTGTACACAGTCACTTCCAAGAACCAGACAAGACACATACACCTGAAGTTAAAGGGACAAGATGTGTACTATTTTGAACTACACAAGTGTGGGGCACATGAAGATATAACCCTTCTCAAATTAGGTCACATCATCTTTTCAATTATCAGTTCGTGATCAAGTTTTGCAGTGATTTTAATGTTTACTTCAAGCAGTAAGTCTTGGAAAGCTCAGTGGGAGAGGGCCACATGTTTTGTTTGCTGTTACGCGATGTTACTTTAAACAAAGTTTCACCATCATCACACAGACAAAAATGATGCAGAGGAGGAGAGACAGATTAAGACATCTAAGGATTATTTTTGAAATCAGTACGTGCCCCACACTTCCTTATCCATAAACAAGTGACCTTCTCTGAAGATCTCTGCAAGTACATCCTTTCTCTCAAGCAATGAGCTTCTGTACTAAATAAAGCAGCCCAGAAAGGCAGCCTTAAAAAAACACATCAAGTTTTGAGAACAATCAGAAGGAATTGGGCAATTTCAGGTAACTACAAGAACACAGGCCAACACCAACAGCAACCTATAGAAAATCATTATAGCTCAGTGCATAAATATTCGAACATTTCAAAGATGGAGACTATTAGAATTTTAAGATCTAGATCTAAGTCATGGTCATTGGTATTAACACACAATTTCCAAGGCATGTA
The DNA here is from genome assembly GCA_013398125.1 of Aegotheles bennettii. NCBI lineage: Eukaryota > Metazoa > Chordata > Aves > Caprimulgiformes > Aegothelidae > Aegotheles > Aegotheles bennettii. Next base: position 633,495 of record VZRW01009901.1, on the reverse strand, counting down.
AGAAGCACAAATTCTGGCCCAAATTTTCATATATTAGTAACCTAAGTTAGTCACCCACTTCCATAATTACTTTCCCATTTAAAAAGAAACTCAGAAAAGCGATTCACAAAAACTGTGTATATACAATTTCCTCTGAAAAAAACTTAGTTGCTCTGAGAATTAAAATAATTCCACTGTTTACCTTCAGAAGATTTTCTGTCTCCTGCCATTATCTCTTAGAACATCAAGTCTCCATCATGACTATGTTGAGAGCACATTCTCAAGGTATTTATCAAAGTCTGTCAAACTGTCTTTAATTAATAAGACCAAATTTATATTTAAATAAATAGAAATATCTTTATATTTGTTTCTTTTTTTTTTAATAGCATCTTGAAGACCATCTTCCAAATAATATAACATCTCATGAAGCAAGTACTCAGAAGTCAGCTTCCCCAATTCCAGCTGATGTCTCTCTGTTTCAGAAGCTAAGCCAAAATTCAAGGTACTAAATATAAATGTCTGTTTCTTAAGACTGTTTAAATTTTCCCAAGAGCTTTGTGATCTTAATATGGAAAATATGCAAAGACCATAAGTGCTAATTATGGAATAGTTAAATTCTGTTAAAGGATAAAAATTACCTGACACAGCTGTTTTCACCTCCCCAGAATTAAGAATGAAACTCCAAATGAAGACTTGTAGGTTTTGTTGAGCTCTATGCCTGTCTGCATACCTACATGGAAGGAATGGAAGACCACTGAATGGATTAACAATATATGTTATCTGCACTTTCATGTTTCTCATAATGATCTACTGATCATTCCTGTGATAGATTTGTGAACCAGATTCCAGGTAAAAGGACCCAGAGAACCTGTACTTACGTTATTGCTTCCAGTATTCATTTTAGATTCCAGACATTTTTTATTAGTTTGTTTGTTTGCTGATTACAAACAGGTTTGTTTTCCTTATTAAAGAGTGGACATCTTTGAAATATATGCAAAACCAGCATGCTAATATTTGATTGCAAACCAAGTAATGATCCAAAAACTAAAAGGAAAGAATGAGTGCTCTATTATTAAACTAGCAAACTAAATAGATATACATTTTTTCCCCTTTTTACAGATACATTTGCAACCAAATTAGTAACAAGATCTCCTCCAATATAAATAAAAAAGGCTTGCACTTACCTATTAATTAAGAATAATGGAATGCCATAAGCTTTTGTGTGCTAGAGGTACTGTAATTTGTTACTCTTCACTACAATAAATATATAGCTGATTAAAAATGCAGTGTGGCTTACATATATTAAACTCATACTGCATTGTGTATTGATTCACTTTGCTCATCCCAGTAGTCCACTGAATCCAGGGGGACTGAATTTTCATATATGGCCCTCTCAAGTGAAGAAAAGCCTCTTGCAAGACAGAGAGATTCAACAGACAGAACTGCACTGCATGGTGCCACAGGATTTAAGGCCACAAATCTCACATGCTGACCTCTTCATTCATCCCAAGCTGGCTCACCCAGGTACCCCTGTATTACTTAATATGTACTCTGAAACTTAGATGGATCAAACATATTAGCTTCCAAGGGCTGTTTTAGGGACAAAAAGGGGTTTTTAAACAGGGATCTCAGAAAGCAGATTTTCCTTCCCAGCTGAGACTCAGTCCATTGCTCTGGTGTCCCATCTCCAGCTGTGAGTTACCCGAAGGGATTATTGCCTCCAACTCCCCCTTTTTACTACCAAATCCCCCTCTCTTTGCCACCCCTCCATCCTCAAAAATCAGCAAAAAAAAACCCCAAAACTGAATACATCTGGCAAATTGCGGAGTAGAGGGGAAGCTAATGTACTACGAGTAACATCCTGGTGAAAATGACTTATATTAGCAGACACTGAACTTGTGAGCTCCTCTAAGAAAAAAAGAAAAAGAATGATAGAAAGAAAAAGAGATTATGAGAACCATGAGGTTCATTCAGTGTGAGAAACAGGATCATTGTGCACATGACCGTGTGTGCTCCCCACACAATTGTATGACTTGGTGCAGCATTGCAAATTTTGGGATCAAACTGAAGAATTAGGCACCATTCACTACACAGGCTATTGCATTAGACTGAACAGCCTAATGGTCCTTTTCATGGTGACCACTCCCAAGCTCAGAAGTTATTATTTACATGGGCAATTTAAAACAGATGCATTTAAAATACATCCTATTTTATAAATAGCAGCAACCTAAACCATTATGCCATTGGACCAAATTAGGCCCATTCATATTTCAGATCCTTTAGAAATTGAACTTTTTATTTTAAAAGTCCAGGTTCTCACCCATGTGACAGAAGTCTCTATACATCATCTTGCTATAAATGCTTATTTGTTGGGCTTTTTTGCCTGCAAAACCAAATTCTTACAACACCTGTGAGAAATGGAATTTTTCACCCTTGCTGTAGCCTCTTTCATCTAATTAGGTTCAATTATCACTCTGTGTTTGTTAACTTTACCTACTTAATTGCTAATAATCTTAGTAGATAAAAAGTAGTGAAAATTTGGTTCTCCTGAGAGGAATCAGAATTTGCTCCCTGAAGGAAATGTAGAAGGGAAAAAGTAAAGGAAAAAACGACACAGGAAAAAGAAATTATTATTAAATAGGAAAACAAAAGACATACAATATGCAATGTTATCCCATAGAGTGATAAGAAATGTAATGATCATGCACTCCAGGAAAAAAATAATGTTAATGACCAGAAGCTTAGCCACTGCCTAAACCATACGCTTTAAGCTTTGATCTTTTTGAAAACTTCTCACTATCATCTGTGGGAGTACTGCCGCAGGGTGAGTGTATTGCTTGGACTATGGTCAGCCACTGTTATCAGCATTGGGTTCACTGTACCTGATAAATTTGGCTCCTTTGATGACCACATGCAGAGCCCACTACTATGGGTTCCAGAGAACTGTGACATTGAGCCAAGTAACATTCACCACAACCCTGTATTAGTGTCGAACACAGAAAATACACCACGTGCAACTGCATTAAATGTAGAAACATTAGGCAGGAAAAAAATAAAACCCCACACAGAAGTTTAGATGAAGCTAAGATTTTTAAATTAACCTTCTTCCTTTAGAAAACTGGTCAGGAGTCAAAATGCCAGTTCTCTGTATTAACCATTACCAGGAACCTGGAACACACAGTGTTTGATAATAGCGTGATGGAGCATTTGCCCATTACAAACTGTAAAAGAAGGGTGATACCCACCTATTCTCTAATGGTATTTCCTGTGCTCGGACTTGAAGGGTTTAAATAGTGGCCATTCTGGATACAGTATGGTTTGTGACATCTGATACAATCTTAAACCAGAATGGTATGGCTGTAGGCCATAAAATATCAGAAAACAGAGAGCCAAGGAGATAAATTTTGTGAGCCTACCTGACCAATCCAGCTGAGCAGAGCACTGATTTCCTGAATCCCATGGAACAGGCATGTAAAATATCTGTTTCTTGATGGGCCTGGCAGATGTGTTGCCAGAAATAATTCTACTCTGATTTATTTTTGTAGCTTTATCTAGTTCCCTATATTAAACCTACAATCCTAAAATAATTTTAGGGCCATTTATTTTTATGTCTACAAGCAGTAGAGTTACCCAAATGTTAAAAACCTATGCTCATAGGCCCATAAAAGCACTGTTGATTGGATTGCAGTATTTCAGTTTTTAGTTATCAACACTGACACTTTTAGAAAAAATTGAGTACAATATACTTCTGTACACATCCCAGTGTTTTTAACCATTTAGTCAGTACCACGTACATGAAATAGACACCATAATAAACAAGAAATACATTAAACATACATCTGGAAGCACTTCGTAACTGGCTTCTGCTTATGAAAACGACTGTACATAATTTCATCATTCACTTTAATTCAGTCACATGCTGTAGTCAATGGAGTCAGATAACATGCTGCAATAATATTCAAGCATAGATTTCTCCCTGCATTAAATTCCTTGCTTTATCTGTCAGCCCACACTTGCCACCACTGTTGAGTTCATAACGTGGCACCAGAGTCTGCAGCAGTGGCACTGAACACAGCAGAGACCTGGGGGGGGATATTGTGACATTCACCTCATTGCTCCTCTCTCTTATGTCACATTTAGTGGGCAGTTACTAACAGCAATTCCAGGAGCACTGACTAAGCTACCCTTAAGCAGCTTGACCAGAAGGTGTAAGAGGAAGCCAGATCTCGCTTTCTGTTACCAGTAAATACAGGATATTTGCATGAGGTACCTGTTCCTTTCTTTTTACCTTTTATTGCCTGGTCTGAATCATTACCTTATATGCCCTCCAGGATGAGAAGTTCCTACCCACATACAGTTATTTTCACACCAGATATTTTTCAGTGTCAGCCACAAAAGGTACATTTGCACCAGTAACAGAGGTAATAACAGCAGACATGGCAAAAAACACCTAACCCTACCATAGTATGACTAATACCATAGCCAGCTGAACCCTGACCTCCAAGGATAGGTATTTTAAAAACAAAGGTAATATTACCTTATCTACTAGCATTCCCTTACAAATACCAACCAACTCCCATGAATGAGACGTAACACTGGTGAGCAGGCATGTTGTAACACACAGTCAGTTTTCTTCTGTTCTGGTTTGAGAGCAGCAGGATAAAATTGTTCTATACTCACCTGAGCCCCCCAGGACACCTCCAGCTGTTGCCTCCCATTCCTAGGGCAGGGGGGGTGTGGGGCAGTGGGAGCTGTTCTTATGGGGAGGGGAGGGTGGGTCAGGTGACCCCAATGGACCAATCACAGTGCTCCTTCCCATGATGCTCAGTATAAAATGGCTCCTCAGAGCCTTCCCCTGGCTCTTGGGGCTGTGTGTTGCAGGGTTCTGATTGCCTCTTGTTATCCTTCCCTGTGCTGGTGTTCCAGTGTCCTGTTTTCTTGCTAAAGAAGAATATCATGCACAAAGAGAGGTCACCTTCCCTGGCCTCCTTGAGTAGATCCAGCATGGCCACTTTTAAGGTTTTTTTGTGGACTCTTGGCAGAACACTGGGTTCAGGCACTCCCATCTGCTGCTGAGTCCAGTTTCGGACTTTTCCAGTCTGGACTTAATTATCATCTGGGAAGCATGGGTTCCATATTGCATATTCATTTATATATCTGAATATATTTACATCTTTGCATGTAATTCACCATCTTTATTATTATTATTTTCTGTTTTGTTAAAACTGCTCTAGTTTTGTTTCCAACCTCAAAGTCTCTACCCTCTTACCCAGTTTTCTTCCCCTGGGAAGGTGGTGCTGTGATAACTGAGAGCATCTGTCACCCAGTTATTGGCCAAAACCATGACATCTTTCTACTTTTTAAGAACCATGTTGATCCTTTGACAAGGCATGGCTGAAATTACTAGCACAACAGATATAACTGAAAAAAAGAGAGGTGTAGATTAAATGTTCTATCTAAATTGTTAAAATCAACAACAAAACCCCAGTGAAATGTCATGAGTCTCCATGACAGTGACACTTCCGGGAACACCATTGGTTATCCTATTTTATGGTGGGTGTCTCTGCCTCTAACACATTTCCAATCTTTTATTTAACTTCTTCAATTATAAAACCAACCTAATACAGACTGATTCATAAGCACTAAACCACAAACACTTCTTTGTTTAAAATGTGAAGAGACATCCTTTGACAGAAACTAGAGATTTAGTTAAGATTCAGTACAATAGGTTTCCAAATTGTCGACTACTCAATGATCTGAAAATACTTTATAAATATTACATTATCTTAGTTTCAGCACAACAATCCAGGCAACTAAACAGAGGTGTCCTTTTTACAAGTTGAGGAAACCAAAGCACAGAAAGACCAAACAAGTATTAACAGAAATCTCAAGATTTCTGCTCCAACATCTTAGCAAGAAACACGGGTTGTTTTTTTCTTTTGAGTCCAAGTCTATGTTTTAGATTTCAGCTATCCTGCTTTAGAGCTTCCCTTTGCTGTGCTGGAGAAAACAGAATATTTAGAGGTTTCAACTAAAAATCCACCACATTAAATAGTCTGGCGAGCTCTTGAACAGAAGAACATTGTCCCTTACAGACTAACTAGCTGGCCAGTCCAGCTGGCCTGGATGAAATTTCTTTCTTGATCATTTTGTTTATAGGATATATTTTGCTTTGGCATTTCTGCCACCTGCTCTTGTTTTCCATTACTCCATGTCTGTGTAAGTGCTTGCCCACTTCAGTCTACACTTACCCTGAGAGTACAAATATATTCTCTTCTCCTAAAATAAACTTTGAGACATTATTTCATTAGTCAAATTTGTTACTTTGCATTTTGGTGCTTTCTGATGAAGATGTGGTAGAGAATCTACAGTGGGATGGCACTCATATGTCTAACTAGGACAAAATCACACATCTCCATCACCATCCATAGGCTCAAATGGAAGTATTTTGCCTGATACAAGAAGATGCCTGAAGATGCCATACATGGCAAATCCTTATTAATTTGTGGTGGTGACTGGATGTAGGCAGGTTAATAAGCTCAGCAAGCGATAGGGTAACACAAGTGATGTCAATGCAGAGAACAAGAGCATCCTTTACTCCACCCTCCTGCAGAGGCTTTACAAGTTGCAGCCCCAGCACTTAACAGATGATGCCCCATTACCTATGGTGGTGGCAGGAGAGAAATGGGCCAGTCTCATTTTCCTCTTCCCCAGGGCTCTGGACTGTGTTGCCAAAGGAAGATGACTGCAGTAAGACTCGATGCAAATCAGCTGAGGGAGTCGCCTCCTGCTCCACAGCTGCAGCAGAACTGCGACAGCAAGACACTGGTTCAGTAAAACCACAGATTAAGAATGATTATCCTTTACTTGGGTTTGCAGTGATCAGCAAGGTTGTAGCCAAGAGGCGACTTACTCTCACCATCCCACAGTTCCCAGGGTGGAACCAGTCATGCTGCAGCTCTAGATGCCAACGCAGTAAACTCACACGTTCATTTTCAATGCGGCTTTGAGGCTTACTAAGTGATGCTGGTCAAAGCCCTGTTATTGTTCTCCAATAGAACAACAAAAAAATAATTCTCTTTCCTCCTCTTTAAATGCAGCTGTATTTTACTGCAAAAGAGGGGGAACTGAAAATAATTTTCTGCATCAGTATTATCAATTATCCAAAGCCCATTTGCACCATTATGACTTTAATGTTCTCCCAATAGAAATATAATTCTCATTATTTTTATTGGGTTTTATTTTTATATTGCTATTAAATGCATATTATCAGATTATCTGTTTTCTTAACCTACGTGGGCCAAATATCCCACCCAGTATGAAATCCTGACTTTGAAACCGTGCCCCTGGGTTTAGGTGTGTATGCAACGTGCACAATGGTGATGCTGAAGTTGCTTAGGCATGGGACCACTTACATAAATAAAGCTATGCAAACAAACATTCTGCTCTTGAATTTTACCATAGCCACCAAAACACATTTGGTAGTAGTCTTATTTCCAAACAATCCTCTTTCTTGACCAAAAAGAACTCATGTTAAGGAGCAGGTAATGATGCCCTTCAGCACAATTCATTAAAATAGGCTGAGCTCTTAACAGATTAATTCTAAAAGAACAGGAACTGTTTGAGGATATGGCTTATTTTATATTTTTCTATAGATGTTTTAGAATTGAGACAAATTTAATCGCAGTTCTCTCTTCTCCAAAGGTAGAAAGGGAGGGGGTAGCATAGATGTATGCCAACAAGGGACAAATTACTGTTGTGATTCTGTTGTAAGAAGCAGCAATTCCAGTCTTTTCATGTGGATTTGCATATTTAGGGACACCCTCTCTTTCACAATCCAGTTGTTATCTGTTGCATTTAATACTAAGATGGCATTCTTTTTATATATTAAATCAAAAGACTAGACATTGCCAAAATAAAACACACTTTTTCTTTTGAAGGTATGCGCACGCTTTAAATCGTAAGTCCAAGCAGGCACTAGATGAGCATGAAAAGAAGTTTTCCAATGCACCTGCCTGCCTCTAAGTACATTCACTAAAGAAATCCAGAAATAATGTGTTTAAATGCAAAATTTCTCCTGCTCCAAGCCTCTGATTCATAATATTTCTGAAAGTATAATTTACCAAGTAAATCCCTCTCTCACTCCCCCCTCACCATTCCCTCTGGTGCACCATGTCTCTGCCCGAAGCCTCGGAGCCCAGGGGCAGCCTCCCAGGCTGCTGCCCCTTCTCCAGCACAGCACACTGGTGTGGGGACCACAGCACTGCCCTGTGCCCACACGAGCTCTCTCGACGAGCTGCTTTGGTCAACATGAGTAATGGAGTGCCTGGGCTGAGTCAGGTCTGAGCAGGCTGGATAAGCCCTCTCCCTGGACCTACATGATGGTCCTTAAGCAGGCTCCCAACGTAATTTTAAACTTCACTTCATCATAATGATAGGCTACAAACGAGCCTCCTATGAACATAATAAGCACAGTGAAAAAGATAAACTACTTTAAGAAATGCTATGGCAAGTACCAACTGGAAACGGGACATAAACCAGTAAGGCTACATATTCAGCTGCCCCCTGAAATTGCCACCCTCCATGCATGTGTGGCTGGCAAGGAAACTCTCACACACAAGCAGGCATGAAAGGGAGGTATAAAGAAAAAGTATAAAGAAAAAATTCTCTGCTTATTACTTCATTCCTTATTTTCATTTTTACTTACAATCGGGTGCTCTTCCAATATACAGATTTATAAAGTTTCATTGTTTCATGTGGTAGTAGCCAATGTATCAAACCTCTTTTTTTCTTTTTGCCTTACAATTCCGGCTCGGAGACTTCTGTTTGCCTTAATGAATTTTGTTTGCATATTTGACTGGCACCAGGTTAAGCAGATACTGAAATGTGATATAACAACCTAATCAACCATTAACAGGTATAGAAGAAGCCCTGACAAGGAACAGTCTGAAACCCGCTCATGATGAGATTCTTTCAGATAAGGGGAAAAAGGGAAGTGTAGGACCAATTTATGAAAAAATTGGTCACATTTTCACACCTAGCCCCAATTATCTAAAAAGGGTTTAACATTATATTTATATTGATAAGCTTAACAATGTTGAACCACGACTCTGGGATGATCTGTTACAATTCACATCCAAAGCAACCAGAAGGAATAATTGGAAACCCTCCAGCATTTCAAGAAATAGAAGCAGCCTTGAAAAAGATGAAAACTGCCGTACAAGGTCTGGCTTTTGCTGAAATTACAACATAAATTCCGAATGAAGGATGGCCAAGAATAATTCAACAATTACAAATTCCCCTCTAAAGACAGAGGGAATGCTGCAAGATTAGAGAAATTGAGTCATCCCAAACATCTCCAAAGGAAAAAAAAGAGATTGCAATGACTACAGGCTGACTGAGACATTTGATAGACTGTATCACTGATTGATTGCACAGAGGTTTTAGCTGAATAACCTGATTTTGTGCTAGGAACATTGATAGTTGGCTACATAAATAGAGAGGACACTTGCCAAGCAATTTTGGAATTCCTCATACTCATCACCAGTGTGTAAGTTAACCTCAAGGTATATTAGACTGTCTTTAATGGGCTACAACCTTTTTGACATCTTCTCCAAAGCAAGAGCACCCATAAATGCCCAAGTGATTTCCTATACAAGCCAGGCCAGCAAGGCCAACCTGTCACATGCAAGTCTCTCAAACAATCAGAAACTAAATATCTACCCTTAAACCCCCCTTTAGCTGATGAGATTGTGATTCCTCCTACAAACCGTTTTTGTTTTCCAGAATCAGCTCATACAATAAGGAGGAGGAAGCTCTCCCTTGAGTACTGCCTACAACCAGCAGAGAAACCAAAGTGAAGTCATATACAGGCTTTTAAAAATGTACTATAGAGGGAGATAGGTAGATAATAACAACACCTGTAAATCAAAATTGCATTTTACGAAACGCAGAGGTAATTTCATTTTTCCCTTCTCCAAAATTTAGCACAGAAGTACAGGTGTCAATGAATGATGGTGCTGGTTACAGCACCCGATATGGCAGTACCCCAGGTTTTGTTGCAGCAGCATTTATGCGGGTCCCATCACCAGCCTTTCCCATCTCCAGATGCCAGGAGGGCAGCTCATGCTGTGGGCCTCCCTCTTCAGGGATCTCTCCTGGCTCTCTATCCCATCTTCAGCTCTTCTCCATTCCCTCCCTTCTGCAGGAGTGGTTTGACCCAGTCTTAACCCTAAACCCGCATCTTTGCCCAGCAACATTTAATTTTATGTATGTGGATGAGAAGCCTTAAGCTGTCACAAATCAGGCCCATACAGAACTGTGTTTGTAAATGAGCTTTTTTGCTCCATGACAGATCTAGAACAATAAAATAAACTGCAGTTTGGTGAAGACAGTCTTTTTTCCCCCAAACTGGTGAATTAGAAACCTGGTAAATGGGAAGATTAAAAATACAATCCTTTCAGGATGAAGGTGCTGTATTTGTTTCAAACCATATTTTCATTTAGATTAAAAGTAAATAAAAATAAACAAAACAAAACAAAAAAAGAAGGAAAATTCAGAACAAAGTCAAGTGAAATAAAACAACATTTTCTGTTTTGAAAACATCAGGATGAAACACCATGAATAAAGACAGTGAAATGTCATACATGGAAAATATGGGAGTGAAACCCTCCGAAATTTTCTGGATCTTTTATTACGTTTCTTCCTTTGTGGGAAAAACTTAGTTCCGCCAAGAAGAATTTAACAATATTTTAGCATTGCCAATTCTCTGTTTTTCACACACACAAATATAAAAGAGGATTCAAATGAAGATTTTTGTTCTGTTCTTGTAAACCAACACACAGGCACTTACACAGCTGATCTGGAGAGGTGTGAAACACTCTCATCAACTGTTGATGACAAATATGAAATTAGAGCTCATTTTTGGAGACATGCTGATGACAATACTAAGTCCCATCCTGAAGCCAGCTGCTGAGGTGTCTGCTATGCTATTGCCCACTGCCACCAAATCAGAAACTGTAAGACCTAATCAAAGCTATATATTTTCTTAGGTGCTCATAACAATGCAGTCATAGCCCTTTCCAGCACGTGCTGATTGACATGAGCAACATCTGTCATGTTCATTTGCTCTTGCCACCTCCCCAGGGGATGAAGTGTGTGGAGCATTTTGCTACCGTGGTCCTGCCTAGCCTTGGAAGTCTCCCAGATGCCTAGTGGGCTAATGTGGCTTTGCACAGCATCCAAGAATCAGATACATTTCTAATCACAGCCAATACTCTAGCCTCATTTTAGCTGGGTTTTTTTAGGCAGGTCTCTATTTCTGCCCATCTGTAAAAGCTGGTTTCATAATCACCAAAATCTGCCTGCTTTATACATGACTTGTCAACTTTCCCATGAAAACCAGGTCATCCCTTATATATAGAGAGAGGTAACAGGGTGCCTAAGCACTTAGATTCCCATAAACAGCATCAGTGTAATTTAAAACTATGTAGCCAGCACCTTATTTCTAAGGGATTTCAGGGGTGGGGGTGTGTGCTAGAGAGTGGGCCAGGAAGAGAGTCAGTAATTCATAGCATCCTTTCACAGGGTACTCCTTAGAGGATCTCTAAGGTACATCACTGACATTTATTAACAGATCCTTAGAAGACTCTCCTTGAAAGGCACAAAGACAGTGTTATTGTCCCATTTTATAGAGGGGAAACCTGAGGTAGGAATTTAAAGATCTGTACTATCTCACATAGACATTAAATGAACAAGCCAAGACAAACTCCAGCCATTTTTCATTCTTAAGGTAAAATTGTACTGGAATGCATTTCTGCACGATCTTTCACTTATGACCATCAGAAATGAGCAGTGAAGGCATAGCTCAGGTCTATTTGCAATGGGTGAAGTCACCAGAGTCTGACCAATATTATCTCTACAGAAAATGTCATTATAACAAAGTAGAGATCTGGGGTATACGTGGAATTTATCAGAAATTTCCATTTTGTAGACTTGGCACAGCATAAGTAGCATCTCCCTTCAGCAATAAAATTAACAATAGACCATTATGAATATAAACAAAACAAAACACAGGGAAACCTAAAAAGGTAACTGAGTATGATACCACGACTTTTCAGGGTTGTGAGTCTTTGCTTTGGAGGTGTTTCTGCCCCTATCCACCCTTCGTGCTGGTGGTAAAGCCCAGAAGTAATGCATCTCCTCCTAGAAATACTACTGCATTGTATTTATACTTTTCCTTTTTAATTAAATATTCTTTTTTTTCCATGGACCTACAGAGGGAACTGTGTCACCTGGGTCAGAGCCACATATATTTTAAATTATTAACAATCCTTGCAGTTAGGAAACAGAAAGGAAGAAAAGAACAGCAGGAAGAAAGCCATGCTGTGCAGTAAGGATGGCCAGCCGAATACGTACGTTCCTCTCACAGGAATGCTAGCACATAGCACTTTGGAATCTAAAATCTTCCACACCTCTTAGTCACTGACATCCTACAAAGCTGACAAGTGGCCACCATGGCCAAAGCTGTGCCAGATTCCCTCCTGCTTCCTTCCAGCCAAGCCAAACACCCAACACCAGCCTGGCAGGAGGGACGTGTAGACAGACCACAGCAGCCCTCCCGGAAGGAATTGCCTAATGCAGTTGTTCCCCCATGTCTCAAGACACAATTAAAACGACTATATTTAAATACTCCTACTCACCTTTGAAAGACAAAAGCACAACACTGCACTGCCTCAACATGAAATTAAACCAGTGTGGAGGTGTGACATGGAAAATCAAAGTTTGCAAGAGCAGGAAAAATCCAGATCACTTTTTTTTCCTTTATCTTTCAATTATTAAATAAAGCATATAATGATTTCAGGTGTTGACAAAGTTGGTTCTGGTAGTTTCTGTATGATGATGCTGTACACCAATTAATTTCTTACAAAATACTTGTTGGATCTTAGAATAATCAAAAGATATGAGGTAGGCAAGACATTCCCACTGTTCATTTCCACAAAACATGATGTCACTTATGTACAGACTCTTAATCCTATTCCTCCTCCTATTTTCCTTTCAAATATGTGTTTTGTATGGAGTAATCCATCAGACAGCACACTGTCAATGAGATGTGTCATTGCTGTGTGTGTATTCTGATAAAATGAACCTAATGCATATGTAAATCTGCCTTCTCAGGAAAAGTGTGCGGAAATACATTTGACTTGAAATCTCTCACTGCAAGAAGATTTAAGAATGGTAGGTATGAAAATTTCCCAATTTCAAGACTGAAATGGCAGCCCTTGAGATCTGAAGCATACAGTTCACAGAGAGACCCCCTGAGAGCCAGGCTGCCTGCCTGGCCCCAGCCCACCTGTGGCAACACTGCTCCGCAGCCACACTGTGCAGGAGCAGCAGTGGTTGCCCCAGCTCCTGAGGTCCCCCGCACACCCACTGCTCCCTGTCACCCATCCAGGGCCCACTGGGAAGGAGAAGACTCTCTCCCACCACACTGCGGGCCCAAGAAGCGCCTGGGGGCAGCAGCCGCTTAACCTTGTAAGAGTGCTGGGCAGCCGCACCAATAAAATCATGCAGACGACCATCACATGCTGTTTTCAAAATATTGTGCTGCTAGGGACTGTCAGAAAAGTGATCACTGAGACCTCTGCGGAAAAAACCCCCAGATGAATCCTGATCATGGTAATGCGGATTTAGGTCTCTAAAAAATTAAAAAAAAACAGTTAAAGGCAAAACCATCAGCTCTTTTGACTGGATTCTTAAATAAAACCATTTACAATGATTTGTATGAAAAACATTATAAGGAAAGGATTTAAAGATATCATCTGGCAAATTGCTTTGTTGATAACAGATAGATACTAAGTGCAGTTTATTCTGGCTGTAATTAGGCACCACTTTGCTAGCTTTGTGATCATAACATAGGGTTTTTATTATTATTTTAAAGAGTTTACAAAAACACTGTAGCATTAAGAGGCACCTTCTGAATAGAGTAGAAACAGGCATATAAGGACAGGAATGAAAAGTTCATTTGAAATTTTTAAAAATACATCCCTCTCACAAGCAACTAACTCTTACTTAAGATAAAATGTAAGCCAGCAAAGTTACTACTGATGTACAAGTGCATATGTGGATGTACTGTGCCATCTGTATGGACAGCATTTTCAGGTAGAAATGTAAGGATCCATAAGGTGGAAGAAAATTCCCTTCTTATACCATTATGTACCTGATGTTCTAAGAAATAGTATTTCTTAGTTTTTAACCCAAAATCCAAGTTTATATTGCATATCTTAAACATTATAGACTGTATCTTGCTGTTTAAAGTAACAAGGTGCAGCCTTCTTTGCCACTAGTAATATACTAAACCACTTGTACTGCATATCTCTTGGAGTATGTCGTGGCTGCGTTCAGTGAAAGGTTTTGTTTTGGTTTCTAAGTGCTTTCATGTTTATTTGAAATGGCAGTATTTACATCTCATAGCTTATTAACTCTAATCACCCGGTTCAGTAATTAGAAAAGACGGAGTTGTCTGGTGACATTGATCACAATACAAAAAGCAGTGGTAAAAAGAGTCTAATGAAATATTTTTGTAAATTGTAAAAAAAAAGATAATTATGGGAACAGGAAAGAAAACCTTAACTGTATAGCTTTTAATGAAGTCAATATGATATAGTTCAGTTAAGTAACAAAGCAAAGCTGGGAGATCGTGGTGTTTGACAGGACATTGACAAACATATTAATGCTTTTGCAGCTTTCAGATGACTTCATGGGATGATACCAGAGATAAACTCAATTTCTTTTTTTTTTTTTTCTTTTTTCCCTCATCAGCACTCACCTTTTCATACAAAGAGTTAGAAAAGGAAATGCAAAATGAGCCACTTGCTGAAAGCAGAGCAGGTGACACTCTGAAATTAATCTGCTGCAAAAGGTGACTTTCCTTCACTCAGAGGAACTTCTTTTCCTTTTAGTTGTAACCATCTGTTGATCATTTCATTTTATGAGATTATTATCGAAGTAGAAACACTATATATTCTGACTTTTTCTCCACATAGAGCATTGTTCAAATTTCAAAAGACACTATATTTGATAACTAACACTTATTACTTACTGGCCTCTACAAAATATTCTTGGCAGAAGGTTAGAAACTGACATTTCCAGTTGAAAATTATGCATTGTCAAATAAGAAAACTGCAGGCTATAATTTTTAACACATGTATCTATTATTTTAAACATGAAACATTGCATCAGTTTGACATTAATTTATATAATAGGGACAGAAAAGGATAATGCAATTTTCAGGGGCTATCTACATTTAATTAACTAGCAGCAGTCGCCTGTAACAAAAGAAAACTCCGCTGCAAAAAAATAAAGCCTGTTTGTACACCTTCTATCATGCATTATTGAAACACAAAATGTCATTAGATGAAATAATAAGTACTTAAATAGAGGCAGCAACTAATAGATGCAGATACAAAACTTTCATAAAAGTTTGTAAATACAGTACTGTATGGAAATTCTGATGCATATTAGCTCTCATATGCACTGTAAAATGTTTTATTATGAAAAAAGTGGATAAGATACTTATCTTTTAAATTGGAGTTTAATATTTTATTAGTGCCAGGCACATAATTCTCATCAAATGGCAGGAAACTCTTTTTTGTATGGATATAAATGTCTAGAGTTTAATATTTCAAAGATAAGTACCTACTACTGCATCTATCACACTGCAGCTTAATGGAATTTACTTTTTCTTAAATATTTATACTGTATGTGTGTTTGGTTGTCAAACGATTGTATAACTACTGAGACAGAACTGATAAGCTGGGCAACAATTTTGTGAATTATTATTTTTCAAATTTGAAATGTTTAAAATCTTGAATACAATAAGGAATAAAGGATTTGAGAATTTTCAAACATGCAATTTGCTTAGAAATACACTATTCTATAATTGGCAAACAAACAAGAAGTTGTTCTAAGTGAACCCTAGATTGCAGAAATCGTCTGACTTTCCCCAAACAAATTACATTTAAAGAAAAACAGAATGACATTATAGAGAAATATTTCCTGAGAATCCAAAATACACAGTAGTGAGCAAATTAAACTGAGACCAGTCTCTGATATTTCCAGTGTAATGTACAGAGAGCATCATTCAGGTTCTGCAATACTGCAAACTATTTCATCAGTTCTGAGAAATGCTTTCTGATCCATGCTGATACAATTACCTAGCCTTTATTGGCAATTTAGACCTGCTTTTAGGGACATTTTAGAGCAAATGATGTTTTCTTGATATTTTAAAAAAGCAGCGCTATTTGCTATACCTTTGGGATAAGGTAGAAATGGAGTTAGAGGCTCATTAAATATCTGATTGGTACAATGTGGTTTTTGTTACTGTGGACTAAACTACCAAAAATGAAGATATGTTCCTGGAGGTTCTGCTCCCCCTTGCAATCAAAGAGTATTTTCATTTGGAATATTTCTCTAAAATATCAGCTGGCATTTACTACTACTGTACTACTTAGAAGAGTCTTAAAATCTGCCTATTAATTGAAAGATGTTGAAACTTACCTAATAAATTTTTAATACGAGCATGTGTGAAGAGCACAGCACATCTTTCTTTGTTCCTATAAAAGCGTGATGTCCAGGCTATGACCAAGTGAGCCTGAATTCCTTTTGATGTTTCTGTAAGTAGAAAGAAACGAAGCAGTTACAGAGATGAAAAAAATAAAATAAGATACTCTTAATTTTTTTTATGCAGGGATTTAACTGAAATGACATCCGAAACTAAACAACAGGCTACTGAATGACAAAGCCCAAAAGCTCCTATCAGTTTGGCTCGCAACTGGTATAGTTTCAACTTAGAGACCTAAAGAAAGCTGCAGTAGCCTTAAATTTTAGAATTTAAAACCTGCTTTCCTAAGCACTGGCAAAGCTGTTAAATTAGGTCCTCTAGTCCTGATTACTTACAATAGTATATACAGATAAAAGTCAACTCAAAAGATACATCAGTTAACATTTGATATTTTCAACTGGTTTCACTTTCCCTCTGCTTTAGGAAAATTCACATGAATGTTTCTGAGTTCTCTGTATTACACAGCTATTTTTTATGCCATATTGGTCTGAGTAAATAACATATACAAGAAAGTGTGTTAAATCAGGAGCATAGCATTGTGATAAATAAAAGCTGATAATTTAAAACTCTCTTAGATAGTGAGGTGCCTCGTGAGAATACTAGTGTGGTAAATAAAATCTGCTAATTTAAATCTTTTAAAATAGTGCTTCCTGCTGTTAGCATCCAACACAAAACGTAGCCAGGCAGTTACTAAGCAGCCCTATGGAGGAGAGGAGTGCATCACTGTCACCGTTACGGGGAGGAAACATTTGTACCGCGAGTTTCTCCAAGGAGATAGAGCAAACTCTACAAATGCTTGCTTAGCTGACACATACAAGCTATTTGGTGTAGACAAACATAAAAACAATCTGATCGAACTGGAAATCATAGGTATTTGTAGGCCCAGCAATGCTACAATTGTAGTCCATGTCACTGCAATCAGTTTGAAATAAGTAAAGTTGCTCTGTAGCTTAGTTTTAAAGCCAAGTGGGTTTAGCTCTTTCAATCTGAGTGGTTAATGTGCAGGCAAATAAATTATCTGAAATTCACTATTCCAAATCAAATGCTCATCCACCAGATTAAGAAAAATTTTAAAGCCCCAGTTTCAGAAGCCTAGTTAGGTATCTCGTTGCCAAAACATCATCATTGCCCTTTTGCTGCCCATTGAAGATTTTCTAGTTGTAGAACAACAAGCAGCTGCATCACTGCAGGATAAAAAAATAGGAAAAAAAAAAA
>VZRW01009901.1:519240-615580 GCA_013398125.1 Aegotheles bennettii | reverse complement strand
AAAAAGAAAAAAAAAGAAAAAAAAAGTTCATAACAGAAATACAGTGCCTGTTGGGTGTGCGGTGAGGGCTCCAAGGACATGCCCTGCTCATTTCCCTGGCAGAAGGTTTGTATTTTTAAGCCACAGCCTAGCTACTGTCAGAGGAATTTAGGGAGAATTAAGGGACTCCTCAGAAACACCCTTTGCTCACCCCTGCCTCACAGGTTATTGTTTACACTTCTTAAAACAGAGGCCAATGTGCAGGTAAAGCATTATTACCCTGGTTGCCAGTCCAAGCACAGGGACACCCATAATGAAGCACAGAGACAAGGTTTAAGATCACAGGTTGAGGTTTCAAAGACTTTGAAAAGTGAAATAAATACATGGGCTGCCAAGGACAGAAAACCTGCTGGGTATGAGCTTGGCACTGGCAAGTTTGGCTGGCTCACCCAGCAGTGTGGAGGGCTGCAAAATCTGGGACATTCTGTCTACTCTAAACAAAACTGGGCAAGAGTTGGTATCAGATATTACTGTTCAACTTCGAATTTTTGCAATTGGCAAATTTTTGTTCTCCTTAAAAAAACCAGAAAACTAAACAAAACAAACAAAAAATCAACAAAGAGCACCAAACTTTAGAGATGCATCTGTATTTCATGTCCCATGTACACTACTCTTACTGACAGGAGCACAAATACAGGCGTGATTTTAAAAAGTGCTAGCAGATATCTGGGAAAAATAGCTGTGAATGAACACACCGGTTATCTTGCAGAAAAAAAAAGCTCAGTATTTGCTAGTAAAGAACAGCATATTCTGGGGCGAAACTAATCCTAGAAGTGCACATAAGCAAAGGACCCAAATCTCCACTCTTTTGAGAGGAGGGAGGTAGAGAACAGAGGCAGCACCCGGCACAGCAGGTCCTGGGGCTGGAGAAGGGCATTGAACGGCTCCCAGCACAGCAAGTGACTGGCATCTGCTGCAGAGTTACAAGACATAACTAAGCTGGAGGGAGGAAGTTTTCCAGAGGCTGCACTGAGAGAGAGAAATCAACTGAAAAGCCCAGTGCTCCTGTGACCAGATACACAAAAGGCCTGTTTATTCCCCTGTGCTTTTAAGCAGAGGATATTCAGAGGAGCAATGCCACAGTGACTGAGATCACAGGGCTTAACAGTGCCTGCCCTGAAGAGCACAGAAATTATCTCATGTGCTGGGCTACAGAAAAGGCCGGGAGGACTTGGCAGCCGTGTCTGCGAGTGCCAGGGTGTTCTTTCCCTTGAGCAGCATAAATTTTGCTACCATATCTGAGGTCCGCATGGTTCCTATCAGCATCTCTGCAGATCAGGGGCATCACTGCCATAATCAAGCAGTCAGCCTGCCTCTCTGAGCAGATATTAGACCACTGCAACAGTAAAGTTCAACACAGTTTGGAGAGATAAGCAATAGAGTAATTGTTGCAATGCCATACGGCATCTGTATTAACATGAGCAAATTATTTTGGTAGGGATTCAATTTCATAAATGTGTCTTCAAAGGCTGTTCCATGAGTACTATAATGCTTTTTTCTTTCTCACCAAAATGAATAAAAACTTTACGATATGTTCAGCACAGTACTTAAGTATTTGTTTTGTTAATTTCTTAAAACAAATTGGATTCCCAGTAAATACAAAACTTGGACAGCTGCATTAAGCAAGCAGTGGGGAAGCAATCTCATAATGATTATCATGCAGAAGCTCACTACAGAAGAATTCCCAGAATTTCATCCAAACTGTTATTTGCTCTATTATAAACCTTCTATAAAACCCAATATAAAAATTCCTGAAGGAAGAGAGAGCATTTTTAAATACTTGCAAATACCCTCCAATGATTGAAAAAATGTGTGAGGGATGAGATATTAGCAAATGACAACAGAACTAGGAGATACAGTCTTTCTCTTTATTTTATTGCACTGAAAGGGAATCAGAGCAGTTGTAACCATTTCCTTTCCATCTGAACATTTGTGAGGCCAGAGCACCTAGCTTTTGATCATGAAATCTGCAGGGCAGACGTGTCCCAGGTTCCCCATAAGCTGACCCCGTGCACAGCAGATCTGGGGGCCTGGCCCCAAGATAGGTCTCTCTCACCTGATGAGGCTTTGGGACTTTAGCCATCAACAGGCTTTGGGGTGAAAATATGAGAAGGGATAGTCTTGTGGTTTAAAAAAATAAGAGCATGTGGTAATAATAAATCTCAATACCCACTCGTAGTGCCTTGGATTTTGCATAAGGATTTTTGTGCACTTTTTCTATATTTCTTCGTATATGGGTGCAGGGCAGGAGGGGAAAGGACTTGCCTTATGTTCTCACTAAGTGTGCAGGTACAGATCCTGCACTGTCACAACAGCATTGCATCTGGACAGAAAACTACTCACCTGTTGTCTCTTACCTTTTCCAGGAATTTGTCTTTCAGAAACAAAATAGCTGTGCACAGCAATTTTCATAACGTTTCAAGGGGACTCATAAGCTTTCTGCAGTGATATATGAACTCACTCCCCTTGGTGCTGCCAGGAGGGAGGTCAGCAAGGAAACGTCCCATACAACCAATTGGGTTAGAACATCCACAACTCTAATTATCATTTATTTAACCTTGAAAAAAAAATTCCATTATAAAGCAGAATATTATTTTAAAAAATTGAAAATAAAATCTGTTATCCCATGGAGCAGCCCTTTGCAGATTCAACAGCTAAGTCAGGCTCCCAGGAAGCAGGGGTTTGGGATCTTTCCAAACAAAAAGATTTGGCCAAAAAAAATTGGAATCTCTCTTCTGTGAGCAACTAATTAGACTTTGACAAGTCTTACACCACCGACATCGCTCCACAGGCCCCTGCAGGACACGTTTGCACATGCTGCATTATTTTGGGGAGCCCCAGGGAAGGAAGGGCAGTGTCCACACCAGGCAACAGCACCTGGCTGTGTTCAGCTGTGCCTTGGGCAGTGAAAAGCTGGTGCTAATGAAGTGGTCTCCCAGAAGATCTGCTTGGCATGGGTGCAACACTGTACTGGCACTTCTCTGTGGCCAAAGATTTTGCCTGGGATAGCTCAATGATTTCTGCACCTTGCTCCTGTAACTTTTTGATCTTGTTGTTCTGCCTAGAACAGTCCTATTCCACCCTGACCCCAGGGCTGATTTGAAGACAACTGATACATCTCTTCTTATTGCTTTTGTTCTCCCCAATGGTCACTGCCAAACAGACTCCTATAAGCTCTTGGGAGACGAGCAGTGTCAAGCTCTCACAGACCCTCACCTATGCACAGGCTGAATGGGCACTCCACAAGCCACCATCCAACAGCTTCACAAACCTAGTATGTATATCAACCTTGTAGCATCCATGCGCCATTGGAAGATGCAATTTTCAACCCACTTACTGTTTTACAGCAGATGATCTTCTGAGGGAGCTGGTTGTGGAGCTTGTACTCTTCCCTTGAGGATTTAGGAACACAAACCACCACACGGACATGACATCTGATCAAAGTCAGCAGCAGAGGTAACTGTCTTTAGGACATGGAACCGTCCTGCAAGTCCCACATCATGCTCATGTGTGGATCCTATAAAACATAATCCTAAATGTATGTATATTTATACATGGGAGAGAAAAAAAGTCCCATTTCTATCAGTGTAGTAAACCATGCCCTTCTTTACACAGAGAATGCTGCAACTGCCAATGGGTTTCCACATTTCTCAGCCTAGGAAAGCAGAAAACAGAGCAGATGTTTTTGTGGGCAAAAATCAGGCCACCAAAGGGGATGACCTGCACTTCACCTCACTGCTGCCAGGGAGGGAGAAGAAAGGCAAAGCCTACTCAATGACCACAGAGTAAATCCAGGGCAATGCCATCAAGGTAATAACTACCTAACATTATGCAAGCAGTATACTAATTTATTCACAGGTTAGAACTGTTTACTGCTATTTCATTAAATAGTAATTCTTGTAAATTTGAGAGCATAACTGTAATCAACCCTAAGGGCACAGTGTTTCTATTGTCACTGTCACTAATACTTATATATACCCCCATACTTATTCCCATACAGTACAAGGTATATTTCATTTTCTCACTCACATACAACCTTGCCTTCTTATAAATTTATAACAAAAGTTGCGGAGACTGTGCTCTCTCCCAGGCTGGTTTTGTACCTACAAAATTGCACCAAGGCAAAAGGGCCCTGTGGAGCTCCAAGTAGAGGCATGCACCGGGACTGCTCTCCATCACAGCTTTGGGACACTTTGCTGTCAGCTGGGAAAAAATGCTTTTTTGGAAACACTAAAACCCCTAAAGAGTGTTATCAGGAGTAGAGAAACCTAAAAAACACCCAGCAGCTCAGCCACACCTTTTAAAATGTTGGGCCTGATATCAGGTTGGAGTTTATGCCTCATTCAAGCTGAGGAAACATTCCTCGTTTTAGCAAAGCTACACCACAGTAAAATGGAAATAGTAGACAGAGTAATCTAATCCATAAATATTAGTCAGAGTAATTTTTTTTTACTATAAACATGACTTAAAAAAACAGCATGTAATTTTCACCCCTGGATCCCTAAATACCACCTGTCTTCTGTATATCTATTTTTAAGACAGTAAATGCTTCAGACTGAAACTGTCCATACTGCTCTGTAACCCACAGTACTGAGTCAATTGTCAGAACTAACCAAATAAATGAACAAATAATAATGACCCTAGTGACACCAGCTCATATTTACACTGAACTATTATTTCAAATGATGTTTGATGTTTGCTACTAAACAACTATGGATTTATACATATTGTAACGTGCAATATGTGAAATACAGCAGAGATGATGCATTATTCCACCCGAGTAAAATGCCCCCAGAATTCCTAGTGGTAAAGTGAAAACTGTGTAAAGCAACATAAGGAATGAAAATGAAATTGGGAAATCTCTTTCATTTGTGCCTTCCCTCTATCGATGAAGTTTTCTTACTGTTTGGGGATATATTAGCCATCAGGGAAAACCGATCTTGTATTTGAAATAGAAACAAAGCAAACTTACCAGTAATGCAAACTGACATTGGTTTTAATCTCTAAAAGATATTGAAAATACAAAAAAAATTTAAAATATTTGTGATGATTTGTCAGAATTATGTATCTGGCAGAAGAAAGGATAAAATAGACAAATGCTCCACGAGGCACTGGTTTTCAGAGGAAGCACAGTGCAAGATTACTGTGCGTGCCATCTCCATCTAGAATGCTTTCTTTCTGTGGAGTCTAGCCACCTAGTATTTTAAATTCCTTGCACTGCATCAGGGTTATGGTACTATGTTACAAAGTTATTCAGAAACCTGATTGGCCATGTTCCTGCAATACATTTTCCTAACCCCAAGATAAAGATCCATGCATCTCTTTACCCTTTAAACAAAAAAGCTATTGTAATAGCATGTAGTGTGATGTATGGCATGAATACCAAAACATGTACATGCACTGCTAAACTGTTTAAGTATGGAAGAAGTAGTGTCTAATAGCGTCAGGAAATTGAAATTTAAAAATTTTTCTCACTCACTTATTTGATGAGAACTGGGCTGCTGACAGGTGAAGCAGAAAGTCATTTTTCAAGTTAAATGCCAAGTGGTTATATAGAATAATATTCAGTCAAAATTAACCACCTCACTGCTGCATTGACATACAGCATATTTAATGGCAACTGTTTCCTCAAAGAAAACTATAGACCTTGGGGAGTTCTAAGAAAATGGAAAGAAAATCTTAATAATACTTCAGTTACTTGCTTGAAACAAAGAACGATAGTGTGCCCAAAGCCATGGCAGAGAGAACAAAACAGCTATTTGTCAAAATTATAGTTATTATTTTTTAGACTCTTTCACACATAGGTCGCATGTTTTAACTCATCAGACGTGTGTACCTAATTTACAAACCAGTTCAGATTCACAACACAATTTAGGGACAGAAGAAAGCTTTTTGGAGCATTTTACAAAGTTCTTTGCAGTAACTCGGGGATAGTCTCAGGGTCATGGTCCTGCAAAACAACATCTGTGAGCTTTTCGGACTCTTATTATCACCCCTAAGGACTTTACACAACTCACCTTCAAGAATGCACAAATCTCTCTCCAGTGGGAATTTTGCTTCACTCTTCTGGATTTAATCTGGACAAAACAGTAAAATATATTTAGTGTTCTGAATGTCTTCTGAAGCTTTGATAAGCTGAGTGCATAACGTAGCTAGCCCTTACCCTGGAGCAGGCACTCTGGTAGAGGGATCATGCTCTTCAACCATTTCATTTGTTTGTTTTTCAAAACATGTTAACTATTCCCTGTGTGTGAAAA
The DNA here is from genome assembly GCA_013398125.1 of Aegotheles bennettii. Classification (NCBI taxonomy): domain Eukaryota; kingdom Metazoa; phylum Chordata; class Aves; order Caprimulgiformes; family Aegothelidae; genus Aegotheles; species Aegotheles bennettii. The sequence continues at coordinate 609,284 of VZRW01009901.1, read as the reverse complement.
CTTCTGACTGGGATAGGCTACAAGGAACTACATTTCTTCTTGTTATGCCAAAAAATGCTGACCCTTACAAAGAATGTTTTGTTGTCCAAATAATCAGAGTGCATAAAAAGTAAATTCAGAGATAAAGGAAGCATAAGAGGGCAGTTAATAGAATTTTAAAATGAGAATAAACTCCTATGTGTAATAACAAAACAGAGAGACCAGCAGGCAGTGGCACACTAAAAAATAAAATAAAATAAAATGAATTAACTTCTTTTGCTAGCCTTTTCTTGGAAGGTGGTAAAACTAGAAAGGAGCAGAGCAGAAAAGAAGACCAAGAAACCAAGCTTTGGTGGGATTTCCAGCTTTTCAAGAACATTTAAATTGCATTCGGATTTTTCTCCCTGTTGCCCTGGAGGGTCAGGCAGGGACCACAGCATGCTATCCCACCACCGCCAGTTTGAATGGAGTCTGGGGGTGAGCCCACAAGGACAGGCCCCCAGCAATGAGTCCTGGAGACAAAGTCCATGGGAAGGGCTGGAGACAGCACACAGGATTTGGGTGTTGCTTCTTGTGCCTCCCTTCTAACAAGAGCTGGGCTGCTGGGAGGCCCAGGGAGCAACGGGAATATCTTGAGGGTAAGCAGAGCAGGAAAAATCAGAGATCTAACCCAAAGAAAGTCCTCTAAAACAAAGGCAGAGACAAACTCTTAAGGCCAAAGATCTGCCTGTCCCTTCTCATCAGTAAAGTCAGGCTTCATAAATGAGTATATTGTGAAGGGAGATTATTAAAGAGAAAAGCATAGATGGCTTTTTGTATATATCAAAATTCTTTCTTTTGCCTTGACAGGATCAAGCAAATAATTCTTCAGAAAGTCACAGAGCTATTCAACAGGTGAACAGCTGCCAAGACAATTTGAAAACTCCACATTATGGTCCATCATGTAACTCATGTTTGCTCAGTAAATATTATTCTCTTGGGACATCTCATGCAGAGAAACAGATGCCAGTTGATGACCCAATCTTTCCCTGATCTTTCACTATTGTTTATATAAAAGAAATACAGGTAGATATTTATAAATAGAAATTCCTCAAGTCTCACCAAAGTGATGTTTCCTTATGTTCCGCTCCTCTTCTGTGCAATATATCTGAGGTTTTGTTGGTTGAACTCCAGGGAGCGGTTTGGGGGGGGGGAGAAGAAAGATTGTAGTTAACATGTATGAAACTATCTGGAGGATTTATGGTGTATGAGAAGAGTAAAAACCATAGATTTGTATAATTTTTACTAGAAGAAGATGTATTGAGCTGGCAGCAGCAGTAAGATGAAGGGAAATCATGAAATTCTTCATAGTATTATATGAAAATTGTCAAAGTGTTTGGATGCCCTAATCATCCATGAGCCAGCTGAAAATAAAGTGTATTTATACTGGAATTTTTCAACATCTTTGGACAGTAGCTTAGCTTTGTTGTAAGTTGTAATGTTCTACAAAATACTGTTTATTTTATCTTGTCAAAGAATAAGGTAATAAAAGAATTGTAAACTATCTTATTTATCAATGTGTCTGCACATTTGGGTTATCACAGGAGACATGGCTTGTTTTCCTTGAAGGAACTGAAATGTCTGGTGGTTACTTTAGATGAAAACAGGAGCAACAAAAAGCACTACAGAGATATTCCTCCTGGTTGTTGAATGTGATGCTTCTTACCAATTATCTCTTATACACAGTTATTAGAATATGGTTTAAGGGGTTTTGTGACAAAAAGAGAATACATCTGAAACACACACCAGTATTAGCAGTACCCAGTAATGTGCTATTGCATGTTGGAATTTATGTAATAAAAATGTTAAACAGTCAGTGACTGGATTTGTTTACAGGATCTAAAGAGAGGAATTGGGATGAACCCATGAATAACTAGCCTTGGAGGAGTCTTTTCTAACTGGATACGGATGGATTGGACCTGGAAAAAGAGACTGATTCAAAGTGACTGTAAAACGTTATTCACTTACATTATTACTTGGGGTATACTGACTAACACGAGTAGGTTTCTTCATGGTCAATCAATATTGCCCTGGTATTAAAATATTAATGTGAATCATGGATCCTGCGCTTGCAGAAAAATTGGAAGAAAAGGAAAGAAACCATGGGGGAAAAAATCCCACTATAATCTCCTTCCAGAGAGTCATTGTGGAGCCAACCTACTTGCTAGAGGGAACTGACTGCAGGACCTATCCAGTAGGGCAAGTGCCATGCATGAGTACTTCCAGCCCAGGCTGTCCCAGCCCAGTGTGCTGCTGTGTCCCAGGGCTTTCTCCGGTACTCCAAGGAGGAACTCTTCCCTGGAAGGCAGGTTTGCCAGAGACCCTTTATATTTTGAAGACATCTCTCTTAGGAAGACAGACTATGAGCACCCACCACTCTGCCTCTTGCTCCTCCCTCTGATCATCTATTCTCCTTCCCTTGTGTTTTACACACCAGATATATCAAACTATGGTCCTAAAACTTTAAAATTCCGCCTGTATATTAGTGATCCTGACTTACACATGTTATTTCCACTGCTATGTTTGTAAGCAGAAAACCTCAGGATTTTCATATTGTTGTTATTTCAGTTAAGCAGCTCAAAGTTATTTCCCCGGAATTGCTATTAAATTCTGTAGCATGAATGCCTCTGTGTGTGGATATAAGGTTGTGTATGCATATGAAGAATTTCTGCAGAACAATTAGCACTTATTAAAATCAATTATCTCTTATAATTGAATGAGACAACTCTAGAGATTAAATAACAGGGGAAAAAAAAATCTAAAATGACAAAAAAGAAAACTATAGGGAGGAGAGCATGTTACATAATGGCAATGCCTTGCTCCGGAGGCAACACAACACATTTTTCCTCCCGGAAAGCAGGGATCAAACTTTTGGATGTGTAACAGCATTTAGTAGTAAGTTAAGTTCTGAAAAACATATTCATTCAGCAATACTTAATGCCTTAATTTACTTTCAATGTACTTTGAGACAGTGAAATCTGTATTTTAAGATTTGATAAAAATCTAAAATGAATAGAATTTTCTAGTGACAGAACTGTAAAAGTTGGAAGATGCATTAACATGAGCAGTAAGTGAATGACATGTCTCAAAATAAGTTTGCAATGATAATTTTATTAATTCAGCACATATATAGGCTCTGTGCTACCTGACTAGAGATAGGTTGATGTTAATGTTTGATCATTTATTTATTTGTTCTTTGAAATGTTCTTGTCTGGTAAAATAGTTATTTCCCAGCGCTAATTGTATCATTACCTATAAATAATTTAAATCAAAGCAGGACTAACAGTACATATATGTTGTACTACTGAGCCTTCAATAACATGTATTTTCTGTCATTAAAGTCTAAAGATATGGAAGCAGTAAGTTACTCTCAAGAATTCATAAATGTAAAAGTTGAAGTTGAAATTACTATCCTAACTGTGTCCCTCATGCTGTCATACATCACTGAGGTACAAGTCTATCAATATACGTGATTATTACTGCTGGTTTAGTAGGTTGTTTTGAAGTTATAGAGTACCTTTATATCGATCATTTCTCCAAAAATAAGACTTTCTGAGTTGTTGGTCTTGTGCTGACATTTCAAAAGAGTGACTATTACCCATGAGGTTGATCAAGAAAACTCCATACGAATGCTTTTTCTTCTTTTTTTTTTAAAAAAAACCCCAAACCCTATAACTTAAATAAGCAAATCACCAGAAAAAAAAATCCACTGATTAGCTCCTCTCCTCCTGCCTCTACTGTGAAAATATACTGATTAGCTCCACCACATACCCTACTCCAAATAACACTGCTGTCAGTTTTGATATAAGACTTGCACTTCATTAATGTGCAAGCTGAGCTCTTGGATATTTTAAAATTATCATACCTGGGTGGATTCGTGGAAATATGAAGCATTAAAAAAACCAAAACAAAACCAAAAAGACCACAAGAACCCTCAAAACCCAAGCAAGGGCTACTGCAAAAATAGGCAATATCAAGGGGTTTTCTTCTCCATAAAAAGTACTTCATGTTGTTTCTGGCTTATGCTTAAATGAAAAGAAAGGGTCAGGGATAACACAAAGTAATTTAAAGGCCTTACACTGCAATACATAGGATTGCCCACAGCTACACCTTGCAATCACCCAGTTCATATTTTAGGTCCTGACATAAGAGTTCATAGTATTTTACAATTCTATGTTCCATGTCAGTGGCTGACTGTGGAGTTGAATATCAGTCCTATTTAAATCTGCAAGAAAATAGCTGCAGGTGACATAACCTTTCATGTAGTACCACTGTGTACATATACAAATAATTGAGGCTCTTGACCCTGTCTACGCACATACAACTGTAAGTACAAACTTGACATTTTGATACTGCTTGTAGCCTTTCCCGTTGTTATTTTCTGTTTCAATAATCCATTGCAGGTAGAAAAATGAAAGAAGGAAGCATGAATGATTAATGCTGTCAAGCTAAAATAATGTATTTAGAAAAATCTATAAATCTGTTATTTGTGGCATTTTAAAACTAAACACGACACTCTTTGGTGCCATTCAGCCTATTTTACAGCAGATAAATGTAAACGTTTTACAGAAACAATGGCAGCATAACCCTTTGAACACTGGGTTTGGCACCAAAAGTGAAAGGGATCAGCTATAAACTTCCGTGTATAAATGAATATTAAACATAGATGCATATTCATACAGTGGTATTAATATTTAATATGTACATATGATGCAAAGTAAATGTAAATAAACTGCTGTTCTTATATAACCCTCCTGCCTTTATCTTCCTGACTGCATCCACACACGGATTATGGCCATGTTATTTTTTTCCAGGTTGCCTCTGTAAACTGAAAGACTATATTATCTTAAAATGTTTAGTGTCCCTACTTTACTGTCAGACAGGGCTATCTGCCACTTAGACCATACATGTTCACACATATATACATATATTTAGATGTATATTTAGTAGCTGCCATTAAAATTTCAATCAATGATGGGACAGCTGAACACCTGATGACTGATTTTGGATAGTCAGAATTTTAATCTGTATTTTCCTTAGACTATATTTATCTTAAAAAAAAAAAAAAGTGCTGGAAAAACAAGTGCCACATTTGCCCTCCTTTCTGGGACCAGCCTCACCTTCCATCCTGGTGCTTATTTGGCTGGTAACGCAGGACCTCACCATGGCACCAGCTCTCCCAAACCTGCTGCTGGCCAGGAACTGGGCACACACTTGCAATCCTGAGATGCTGGCAATTCCCTGTGGGTATCCTAACCATACGATAAACTATCAGTGCTACATGTGTTTGAATGAGATCTTTGTGGAACAGTGAAGACATTAAAATGATATCTGTCCCCCAACCAGCACTTGTGCTGTACTCTTTCACCTCTGAAATGCCAGTCAGGCAATCAAGGCAAACATTAGTGTATAAACAAGATATTCTCTTTTAAAGTAGTTAGGGGCCTTTCATGCTAACAAGATGTTTTCTCACTATGAAGACAAGAGTGTACAACAAAGCTACAGCTAACTGTTAAAATGTCTTGGAGATGTTACATTTGTTAGGTGCTCTAGCAAGTAATTTAAAATTAAAGTTAATTAAATTAATGTGGTATTAGCCCAATGATTTCACTTGATAAATCTGTAAAGCCCAAGCTCCTCAGCTCAAGTTTCAGGAGACAAGTGAATTAGCAATGCATGTAAATGATCACAGTTTGCAGATTCAAAAAATAAATCAGATCTATAGCTTGCAGCAAATTTCACCTGAGGTCACAGCAATTGAAGTGTTTTAAGATGCTGCTTATTGCTAGATATCCATACTGTCCTTCAAATGTAACTTCAGTATTAAGAGAAAGGTAACTATCTACTCTGTTCTGTCCCATTTTGTATATATTGTTTTCATCTCCACTGTGCTCCTTTGCAGTCAAATAGACTTCTTAACTGTTTCCTTAAGACTGTGTATTAGATCTCACCTATGTGAAACCCTCCCATCTACTAGATGTTGCTCTCTAAGGTGAGTAGCTTTGCAACTGTTTCTCCAGTTAAATGCCTGAAGAAATTATCATCACTAATTCACACAAAAGTCATAATTTTACCTAAGTCATACCAGGTAACAAATTAAAGGAAGCAAATGTCTTTGAAAATAAAAATAAAATTATTTTATATGGTGGAAAATATGAATTAAGATAGCAATTTTAAAAATGCAAAGTAAATATGGATTGTTGACAGAAGAAATTAGTTTCCTATATAAGCAAGTTTATCTCATGGACTTTCACATTTTTCCTTCAGAAAAAAACACAATTATTTCCGTGATTTTCTTGATCTTCAGTTTGAAGAGCTGTGTTGCCCAGGACAGTTGCTCTCATCACTGCTGTTAGTGTGTTCAGCTGCTGTTTAACTTCTCAGACCAGAGAGTGGAACCCAGAATAATAACTGCTATATAAGGATAAAAAGCAACATAGGCAAAATGTTTTGAATTAAGTTTGCAATTGTAGTCGGATGGAATGAATGCACCCGAACTACGGAAACTTGCTTAAAAATGCTTGCTTCGTGCAGCCAATGGGGTTTAATAATTTAAAATTAACTAAACTCTTTTAGTATAAAATGGTAATGGCTCTGTCAGAACTGAAGTGCAGAATGCTAATTTCGGATTTTAAATAATAATTCTGAATAAATGGAAATGTCATTAAAAGGAAGATTTTTTTTATATTATTTTAGGTGCATAAAGGGACACCTTGAATTAATATAAGCCATTAAAGATACTCCTAGATCTAGCAAAGACTTACAAATGTCAAAACCCTGAGTGGGCTAGAAAGAATTTAACTCAGTTGAAATATTCTGGGTCATAAACATGAACATGTTCATACTGAAAATACTGTAAAACTCGTATGTATATTTCAGAAATCTGAGTTCATAGAGGAGTATCCATATTTCTGTGGTCAATATTTTTTTTGAAAGCTAAGCCCCCTTCTGGAAATACATCTGTATGCACACTGGTGCTTGCCATCCTTGCCAGCCATTCCTCCACCTCCTGTTCTCAGCATTCATGATTTTGAATGTCTACGTGAAACTTCTAAGGAGCTTGTTCCATTCCTCACTGGCATCAGTGAACATGGGCATCAGCAGGAATTTTGGCGGAATTGTTTCTGGCTGTGAGCAGCGTGGGTGGCAAGTCTCAAGGGGACGTGTTCTGGTGGGACACATGGGAGGGTCAGTGTGTCCTCCACCAGCTCGTGGGAAGCTAGTCTTAAGGGTACCACATAAAAGATATGATCAGGTTCTTACAGCTGTAGACAAACTCTTTTCCGAATATTTGGATTAAAAAAAACTCAGAAGGGTTGAGGAGTCCCATGGCAGAGGTTAGCTCATGGCACTGCTTGTTGATTTTTAATGGAGATTTCTGCTCTGAAGCAGAGTACCAGAGAATGGCATGCGTGACTCCTGCTTGGATGGGAGCACTCAGGACAGCCTTTCTTGTGCTTTTAGCAAATCTAGGTTAGAGTTGCAGTCAATGTCAGGACTTAGAAATTGAGAAAACTAGAAATTAACATCCCATGATGACAGAAGCTGAACAGAAATGGATGGCAGAAGCAAGCCAGACCCCTCAAAATGCTGTTCCTGCATTGCATCTTCTTTTGTCAGAAACATAAAACACTTCCACACCACAGAGATACTCTCATCCAAACATTGACTATTGCTTGACCACATTCTTTTCAGTGGTGCAGTGCTATAGGCCTCTCCTTAATGCACTGCCAGGGCTTGAAAAGTGGATGTGAATTATAACCCAGAAGAGGTTCTTTTTTTCATTGCAGAAAGAAGCAAATAATTCCATTTCCTACAGAAACACACACACCTTACATGCAAAATAACTCGCTCCCTGACTGGGTAAACTTCTGAAGTTAATTTCTTTTGACTTTGCATGTCATGGTGAGACTTCCTGGTGCCTAGTGAAGTGCAAGCTCCTGCCTGGGCTGTTGGGAGATCTCTCTCCCATGTGGATTCTTCGAAACTGGTCCCTTAGCAGGAGCATTAGCTTGGATTTCCCTCTCCTACCACTCGTTTACCTTCACATGGCCTTTGGGAACCTTCTGCTTCTGAGACTTCTGCTCCTCTGTCAGAAAGGACTTGCCATCACAAGTGTTCCTATCATCTGAATAAAGATTTACATTCAGCTACTGGAGACCAGGAAGACACCGCATGCCTGCACATGCCCTTGCACACAGTACTGCTGAGAATCAAACTACTACATCTGCTCTGTTCCAGTTCTAGCTCTTTCTACAGAATCCTTCCCAGGCCTTCATGGTCTTTGTTCTCCTGGTTCTTGGATCTGGGAACAATGACCCTACAGTACTATATGCAAATATTTTTCATGATGTTAGCATATGTCAATGTAAATGCACATGTAGACTACAGATTACTTTCCCCACAGTAAGCTTCTATGACAAATCTTTATTTTGGCTTCAGCAAATGAGCTTCTAGACATTATGTGGTGACAGGAAACGTAAAGGCTTTTGGAGAAAAAACCCGGAGGACATGAACAGGACCTCCTTCTGTGATACTGAAGTTTTCCTATTAAAGGTGAAAGGAATGGCTGCTTTGCTGATTGAGAGGTAAAAACTCGACTTGTGCCATGTCCAAAGGATTCCCATCTGAATCACAGTCACAAAGAGGGAATAATATTCAGGATTTATGTACAGTAGTACATTTTAAGTGAAAGTTCAAGCCCACAGTACTGCACAGCATGCAAGGATTCTGCTGGACTGAAAGGCAGCAGGAAACAAATGCACCCATCTGGCCACATAAATCAATCACTGAAATCTGAAGATACACCCACAGAAGGGAAAAAATGATTAATAGATCTGTGATGTATAAATTTTTGTTTAACTCTAAAATCACACTAGAAATCGCTGTTTTGAAGAACACTGTGTCAAGGACATGAGGACTTTGTAATAGTGAGTCTTCTAAATCTGTTGGAAGAGGCGAGGTAAATGGAAAGCACACAGTGAATTTGGAAGCAGCAGCTGGAAGGGTGGCAGTTGTGTATTTGTGCCCTTCCTACCTGTGCGTGGTGGATGTGTGCCACCCAGTACTGGACACTATTGCAGGCAGGGTCGCAGCCACTCCTGCCTTTTGGTTTAGGCAATTCCTAGGGACTAAACATCATATTGCTTTTGCTCTGTATCTGATTGTCTCAATAGGTTCGAATCACTGCAGCATTGTTGTTGTTTCAGAAGCTGAAGGACCACAGGCTCTGCTGGCAGCTCAGGACTAAATAGGTGAGTTTCATTTACTGCAGGCAGGAAAGCCTCCAAATATTTGAGAAAGCAGGTAGTATACTCCACACAGAGCTCAACATCAGAGTTCAGCGTTCTTCTCCATCTGACCTCAAGCTGTTTGTCTGGAAAAGGGTTGTATCTGGGGTAAATCCTTCTGAAAGATTCTAAGCTAAGGGTTTGGAGGAGGACCTCCTGAATCTGGTCATGAACTCCCTGCCCACTCCGCCTGGCACCCGGGACATTTCTCCACCTTAAGTCTACTGACTCACCTTAAAAAAACCTGTTATATTAGACCTACTCCCAGGCACATTTTGCTATTAAAAATGCAGTGTTTTGGCTGACTCTGGCTCACAGTTCAAGTATTAGCTCCTCAGAAGCCATCTACCTCAGATACAAGCTGAGCTCTCATTAGTCACTTGCTAAATGAAGCCCTGACATACAGTCTGTAGCACTGTGAGACAGTGTCTCACAGCTTTTGGGTTTTATTTCTAAAACTTTGACAACATTTTTGTCTCTCAAATGGACTTTTTCCCACCAACAATATGCTGATGCCTTTTCAAGCATCTTTGTGGGTCATGTGGGAAGGAATACAACCACGCACCAGAACATGGATGCGGATGAAATCTTTGACACCATTAACGAGTTTTGTGATTCCATTTGTAATTGCCTCCACTATGTTTTGGGACCAGAAACAGCCATCTTAATCTAAAACAGCGTGTCTTACCAATAGGAAGGCCTTGAATACACGGTCTTTTTAAATTGGCTGACACAAAGCTCACCCTATCTCTATCAGCATGGCAATAAATAAATGATTACAGTCAAAGTACTGCCACTATTATTATTAGCAGCCTGCAAGTAAAAGTTGAATCAGAAGAACACTGAAGAATGAAAAAAACTTCTAATGTTCATCTCTATTTCAAGTCAGACTAATTCAACCAGAGAACGTGTTATATACTCACCAGCACATCTCCAGCCTTGGTTCCTGACACTGTGGGCATCCTATTTACAATCACCATTTTTTTGTCTTCCTTTATTCACTGACTTCTGCAAACCTTTGGGAGGAGAAATGAAGACTACTATAGCAGCTTTTAAATTGACTCTTATATTAAGAATGTTATGTTTTTTTATATCCGCTCTGAAAGGGTAATATGAAACTTATGAAATATTTACTAAGTGTGATGCATAAACAACAAATCACCTCTTTTCCATTAAATATTTTTGGTGAAAGATATTTTAAATAAAATACTGCAGCTTGCAATTTAATTACAATGAGTAATTAAAACTTAGAGGATAATCATTTTTGGCAAAAAGTCAGTTTTTGTTAAAATTTTAAGATAGAAAAAAGATGCATATTACGACCATAATACTGTTAGTAATTAAGATAAATGCATCAATTATTAAAGATGCAAACATGTCAAGCAAGCATAACTAATTATTTGAGCATGTTAACAGTTGTTTAATGTTAACAAGCAGTGAATTATTAAAGACCCCATGTGTCACATTTTGGACTGCATAAAATATAATGTTCTGGAAGGGTTTATGATTTTCAGGTTTTGCTTGGATCTTTCCAGTCAGATAAGCAATAAATTTAAGATAACTTGCATTTAAACTGTATTTCTAAAATAATTAGCTGTAATTGTGTAATGAAATGTTGTATTTCTGACTTTATGAAGACTTCCAAATTCAGTTAAAATGACTAAAATACATAAATGTGTTCTATGTTGTAAATAGCGACTCTGTATATGAGCGTGCAATTTCTTCATTAAAAAGAGATACAGTATTTGAGAAGCTTAAACTGTCAGAGTAACAACTAAACTGAGATGAAAGAGTGCATTTTATGCGAGTTGATACTCACTTTGGTACCTGGCTTTGTATTTCAGTGTTTGAACACTCCTTCCAAAGGAAAGATCCATGAAGATCTGCTTCACCCAGCTCCTGGTGACTGTGCTGAGACAGCTGTTCTTCCAGCTCGAATGCCTGTTAGTGATCCCACAACCTCTGACACAAGAATAAAAAAGTCAGAATGGTTTAGAGTTGTACAAACTATCACCATAAATCCTGAAGGTCAAGTTGTCCTGATTGTGGTATTGATGGTGTTTCGTTTGGTTTTGAGCATGGGTTTGTGGGGATTTTTGTTGGTTTGGGTTTTGTTGTTTGGTTTGGGTTTTTTTTAGACAAACATAAAATCAGACTTATTTCATGTGAAAAGGCTTCTTTGAGCTGGACATTCTTTCAGTAGACTGAAAAGTAAAATCTTTGTGTCTAAGCATTAGCTGTTAAACCTTGAATTCTGGTGAGTCTCCAAAGCATTTATTGCAAACCAGATAAGAAATACATGATCAGTGACTGGAATTTCTGGGTATTTACTGCAATATCTTGTAGCCCTACCTAATCGTGTTTTCAGAGAGACAGACAGGCAGCTGTCTGCCCAGCTGGGGAGTCTCGAGGTAGATGTGTCCAGAGCCCAACATCCCGAGCCACAGTTGAACCTCAAACGTGGATGCCCAGTGGCTTGGCACCCCCTGTGCTCCCCGCAGCTGCTCCAGCTCTGCAGGTGTAACCCCTTGCACTGGTGAAGCAGTCTAGATTAACTCCTATGCAGGTAGTAACAGCACCTGTTAATCTAGATTATTTTGACAGGACCAGGGAGAAACCACATAAGGATTTACCACAGCACATCAAGGGGAAGGTGACCTCTGTGCCTTGCTGAGCTGCAGTCAGGACATTTGCAGATGGTCTTGGAAGACAGAAAACCTTCACCACTGACATGCCAAGGCGGTGGCCCCTGTACCAGAACGGGTGCCCAGCACCACCTTAGAGGTTGATGGTTTGAATTCTTGTCGAGGGGAGGGAGAAGAGGTCTGGAAACACTAAGGAAATTTTTTGTTTTTAGCAACATGTTAATGAATTAATTTTTCCAAAGCTCTTTGACATCTTTAGATGGAAGAGGCTATGTACAAATATTAGGCCATTAATTGGGTGACTGGAGGGTATCCAGACAGTGCAGACCCAATGCAATACTTAGTGCTTCACACTAATGTTTAAAATCTCTTCTGACCCGCAATTAGGCAGAAGTTCCTGCCACACTTGAGAACACAGTTCTGACCCTCACAAATTTTGAGGCAAAATTTACTCATGAAAAGCTCACTAGGACACACAGCACCCATACTCCAGGGCATCCTACAGTGCTGCACTGGCAGGATAAACACCTTTTGGGGGTCCAACACAGAGCTTTGGGGGCAGAGAAGATAGTAAAGTTTCTTTGTCATGGTGTTTTCTAATGAAAACAAGGCTACTGCTCCAAAATGTAATTGGAGTTTATAAATCCAAGCTGTCTCAAAAGCACAGAGGTCAAATCTAGACACACTGGAGAAAAGATGCTGATAAACAAAATTATGGGAAGTTAGGAGAGCAACACCTCAGGCCCAAGACAACAGTGGGATTTCAGGTGCTGGAGGACAAGCATGTCTTTTGCAGATAATTTACTGTTCTCAAACACACACAAAGGAAGTTTGGGGACCCTACTGGTCGTCTTTTTAGTTTATCTTATTTAGTATTTTTCCCCCAATTTTTCTTCCCGTTTCTAGGTGACCTCCCTCCTGTGACAAGGTCTCCCCATTATGACAGTGAGCTCTGATGATAATGTAGGTAACATTCAGACGGAGACCAAGTGCAGCAGAAAGCTATATTTCACTCCTGACCTTCAGCTCCCCCTCCAGTGCAGTGCACACATTATATTTCCCTTCACTCATAGCAGGACCAGTGAAACAATGCTGGATGAAATAAGTGACATTTCCTTACCTAGGTACCAGAAATGAATAAAATAGTTTTGCCATTTTCACTGCACGCACGATACTTGCCACACAGCTTTGCTTAACTCGTTAGCTATTAGGATCCCTGCTTGGCAGAGGCAGGGAGAGGAAGGGAAGGCGGTCCCAGCCTGGCACACAGTGCTTTGCAGCATGCCCGAGTGGCTCCGGCGCCGAGGGGCTTCAGGGGAAGCTCCCTATGACACCCCGTGAGGTTTTCCATCCATCTTTGCTATCCCAGCCAGAACAACACCCCCGATAAAGTGCAGGAAGAGGTCCCGCTGCTGAGCCGCTCCAGAGCCCCAGACCCAAAATCACGGTTCTCTCATCTCCAGCACCAACTGCTGCACTACACAGTAGTGCTGGCAGAGCTCCAGACGTATCCCTTTATGTGTCAGGCCGGAATCTCTTCATATGTTAGGGTAGAGCTGCAAGTACAGTACTTCCCTCACTTCCAAGGCGTTTTTGCCATCTGTTTCTATTATGGGAGTTTATGGCACAGAATACCTCAGACAGTACAGTATCTGTTTCTTTTCCATGCTGCAGTTACGGTTGCTGTGCTGCTTTATGAACAGGATGATAAAACTTGGAGCCTTCTTAATTCTCTCCTTTCCAGCCCCATTTTTTTCATAGCACATTGCAGAAATGGAAGGATTTTTTACAGCTCATATTATTATGATGAGAAGTGATTTAAAAGGAAGTATGGAATTTATCAGGAAATAGAAATATGACTACAACACAGCTTTTAAAAATCCTTTAATCATATCATGATTAAGAAGGTTTTTACATTGTTACTTCTGTGTTCTGAAGTATGCAGAATTTTGTTATAATCTGAAATTTGCCTTTTCTTTCTTTTCTTTTTTTCTACTTGGCATAGATGGTCTCTCATTCACATCCATTAAACTTCTTAACTAAAGCAGGGACTCCACGAGCAGAAGAATTCCATGGATTTTCAGGAGTAATATTTCACAGTTCTTCGCATCCCCAAAATGAAAGTACTTACTGGAAGTGGCGTCCCCTATCGCATATTCTCTGAGATCCTTTCATTCCTTGGGGAGAGGAATTATTTTTCAGCCATAAACTTTAGGTAGACATTTTTGTGACATGAGGAGCTATTATTTTGTATTGAACAGCATCACATTTTAACTGCATTTAGATGGCGAATGTTTGCAATCATCTTCATTGTCCCTAGCCCATGAAGAGGCGGAGCTGTTGCACACTTCTTTAAAGAATGAATGAATGCAGGCTCATGGGCAGAAGATTAGATAGGTATGAATTTGGCAAAGAAATCAAATATATACACAAAGAAATATCCTATTTGCCCATGGCTGGTTTGATCACATGGTGACCATCTGGAATTTAGATCAAGCCTTCAATAAAATACAAGGGACCACACTTCTGCAGCACTCTCAACTATAAATTAATATCTGAGCTGGAAGTACTACAAGAAAACAGTGATAAAGAAGACAAAAGCCACATCTCACATACTCCAATTGCACTCCATTTCCTGGTGTTTCTTCACTCCCCCCCGCCTCCGCCCATTAATATAAACATTATATGAGAAGTATAGTGAGAGCAATAAAAAATAAATGGCAATTAGAGCCAAGACCCAGAGCTAAGACAGGAGGAAAAAAGGAACAGAAACATTGGTCCTGATGGCCTTTTCCTGTTCCAATTTTTTTTAATGTTCTTCTGACCTTGATTAGATCTGCAACTTCTCATGTAAGGCTTTGAGATGAGTCCTATATTTAGATTAAAAAAAAGCAGTACCACAAGTGAAGTGCCGAGCATGCAGGGATCCATACATACTTTGCCACATTTTCTGACCCACACCATTGCCCCTTATTTGCCCTCCTGATGGTAACTGATTTATCACATTGTCTCTAGGGCACAACCTGCAAAACAAAAGCCCTGGAGCCCTCTGAGCTGCTTTGGGATGTCTCTGCTGCCCAGGAGCCGTTCACATCCCTAGAAACATCTCTCCATTTACCACAGCACTTTGTCAGCAGGACAGCTGTGTTGGGTGATCTTAGCAACCAGTTTCTTACCTACTACTTCAGAGCCAATGCATGAAGCTGCCCTCAAAAACCCAAGCCCATGGGGGCTGCCTGTGCAGCCCCAAGTCTTTGTCTTGGGAGCACCAGCTGAGGTGACAGCCCATGCTCAGTTTCCTGTAACTGAACCGTGCCAGACACAGCAGGTGTTGTTCTCTCTTGTGGGCAGCACCATGCAGGCAAATGCCTCAAGACAGACCAGCAAATTGGTTCAGCAGAAAACTAAGTCAAGAAAGAGCAAACATGTTAGTTTTCAGGCTCACTCTGCAGCCACACAAAGATGAACCAAAGGATGCCCTAGGTATAAGCAAACCCGACTTTCACTGGTTTAATAAAGTGACCAGTGCTGCAGTTCCTGTGCTTTCCTCCTCTTTTGAAGTGTGAGCTTTTCAGCATAGCACACAAGTCCCTCTCCCTCGACACACTAGTTCACTTTTCATTGCATCTTCCCACCACCTTCAAGACAAAGGTACTTATATGAGCCTTAAGAGCATGGGAGCCATGTTCCTCCTTTGCCTTCTCTGCAAGGGATGGAAAACTGGGCTGTACCCAGCACACACATGGTGAGGGCCATTATAAGGTGCGTGGAAACACAACGATGACCTTCTGCCACTGCTTCCAAAGATGTAGCACAGGCAACTGGACCACAGCAGAAAGCCCAGGACTGGATTACCCAGCATGGCATTCCCAAGGTGCATTTCTAATACCTTTAGCATTAGTATTTCCCCACCTTTCAATATTTAGAGAGAAATGCAGAAGTCAAGCACAATAACAGTAGTCACCTGTCCCAGCAGTATGGATCAGAACATACTTCATTGTGCCTTTATGCACACCTGCAGATGCACATGGGGTTTGCCTCCCACCACAGTAGCTATTGTGATGTCTGCTCAGGATTACAGATGCTCTATTGTAAGTCTTTTTTACAGCTGAGAATGAAAGGTGCTCACTTTTCATCGATGGTATGGATGCACATCCATTTGGCCCACAAAGGAAAACACAGGCCCCTTCTTGTGATGGATAAGAGAAAGAAAATATAAGTCTATCAGGAAAAAGGGTAAAAAATAGCCTCTCAAAAAACCAGGAAGGAATACTTTGTGCCTCTTTTTAGCAAATAAAGTGCTCAGACTACGTCTTAATTTTGGTTGAAGGAGGTTATATTCACATTTCCCGTTAATCCACTGCGGGCTCTGTCAGGATAGTTTTGGACCCCTCTGTGATAGTCACCTACTTCACTTTACTTCTGTCAGAGAACAGATTTTAAGAACAAAACAAATTTTAAAGGTTAAAAAAACATCCAAGAGCCCTTCAGATTCATTTGTATTTTACGTTTAAAGAAGCAATGTTTTGCTTGCTGTTTGGATCAATAGATTATTTCAGTAATAGAAATACTAATGTCCTTAAATTTTTTTTTTTTTTCAGCAAATCACCAAAAATTCTGTCCCAGATTAGGCCTCCCAATCGATTTAGTTGTGTGTCACTGGAGCCTCAGTCTCTCGTTTTTCTCTTTCCCTGGGCTGAAGGAAAAGCTTATTGGTACTGTACTTTAAATCCCAGCCAATGGAAAGCAATGTTTCACCATTTATCTGCTCTTGACACATTTTTATGTAAACCGTTGCAAAAGGAAGGGATTCACATATGTTTTACCCACTCCACTGAAGTACGAATAAAAGACATCCAAGGTTCAAAGAGTTAAATTACCCAACGGTTTTCCCCGCTGTGCTCGCCCCCCACCCTAAGCCCCTCTCTTCTCTCTCAGGGCTATGCTTGATTTATGGTGTGATCCATCCCTCTTGGGAGTTGACAGTCACTTTCATTTTCTGGTATTTTTTTTCCTTTCACTGCCAAGGTCACCAGAGAGAGGGCCCTCCAAGTTTTCTGCATTCGTCCTCCTTCACCCTTCCACCGGCTTGGCCTCATGAATCATCCCGTCTTCACATTGAACTCCTGATGCTTCTCTTCCACCAAACTGCCCGACTTCCGCAATTTTTCTTCATTCTCACTAACAATTTGGTAATGAAATATTGATTTTTAGTTAGATTCAAATAGATGTTATTAAGTTTGCATTGATAAATCGTTCCCTTTCTCAGGCTGGAAGTACCTCAGTCAAATTCTAACTGCGCTTTCATACCTGGTGATGTATTAATTTGACATATTTGTCACCCAAGCTGCCTGGCTCAGAGTTAGAGGAGGGCATCTGTCCTAATTGCTGCTATTTCACAGAGAAGGTGTAATTCTAGCTGATTTCTTACAATGATTTTAGCCCTAAAATAAGATCTTTGCAAATATTTTCCATGGGGTTTTTATTAGAAAAACAAACAATTTTTGTTTCCAGGAGGGATGGGTAGGCATTAAAAAAAAAAAAAACACTGGCAAATTGATGTTAAATGTTTTCAGTTAATCTTGCTAATTGAAATATATTAAAGAGCAATGAATTTGCCATGGATTTGAAGGCAAGCAAGTAGTTCTTTTAAGCTTCCTTAGTGAGAACCACTGGATATACAAGATTCTAAAAGATCAGCTCAAAAAATAAGTGCTCCCTTAACTGGTTAAACACAGTGACCATTCCCTGCTCATGCCCAGTAGAGTAAAGCCCCTGTCAAAGCTGAAGGTGGGACACAGGCAACACAAGGCAGCAAAAACCGTGTCAGCATTGCATCATCATTCACCTACGCAGAGGATAAGGTTCCTGGTCCCAAGACTTCACCGAGGGCAAAAACTGTGGTCACAGATAGAAATACAAATAAATTACACTGAAAGAGAGGCATGCACTTGCCCCCTCTGAAATACCCAAGCCTCGTTCTCCACCACAGCACTGCTTTAAAAATAGCTGCTGCTCAACCTCTCAGTGCCCCCAGCATCAGCTGTGGCCAGTGGTGCCTGGGGGAATGCACTGGGCAGGGTCCATGAAAATTCAGCTCAAATCCAGCTGACAAAAGAGGAGACTTTCTTATTCCCACTCTGTATATCTCAAGTAACAATTAGTTTTAGATTACACACAACTCAATTAAAAGTTGAAATGGAGGTTTGCAGCTGCACCAGTTTGAAGACTTGAATTTCAGCTGGACCACAACCCAAGCTGCCTTTCTGCATGTGTCATTCTGCACCTGTGGAAATTCCACCTTCCCAGTATCCTTGCAGCAGATACCAAAATATGTCCTTCATACCATAGCCACAAAAATGAACCCCTTCTTTACTGTGAATGGATAAAGCACAAGTGTGATTTCTCACCCACTAAATTAAAAGCTGCCTACTGAAAAATCCACCTTCAAAGAGTATTTTTTTTTTTAAAAGTAGCCAGCAATATATTACTACCTGTCCTCTAACAGGAGTATCGAGCTCCATTGTGCTGACTGATCTCAAGAGGCATGCATCAATGAATAAATCCCAATTGCTTCCTATGCTTCTGTGTCACACCTTTTTATTCACAAAATAATTTAGTATAAAAAAGGAGGTAATTCTTGGAAATTAGCTTTCAAAAGGTCAAATTAATTTAGTTGGTGCCAGCTGAAAGCTTATATATATATAAAAAAAAAATCTACAAAAGGAAATGTTTTTCAAAACAACAAAACTCCAATTTAGAGCAGCCAAAACATTCACTGCACAAGAATCCAAGTTCCAGCATTTAACGTTTGCTGTATTCCCCATGCTGCTCAGGGTGAGGTAAATGCAATATTTTAGTGGTACTGGTGGCTGATAACTCCACCCATAGCTACTGTTGCATTTCTTAAAATAAAACAAACCGAAAAAAAGATGTAACAACATAAACCAACCTTCATTATCTCCCTTCCACACTGATACTGTAATAAGACTGTTTAAATGAATCAGGCAGCAGAAGGGATGCATAGATTTCTCTCCTTATGTAAGTTCATTCGTTCTTCTCACATTCCTCCTCTAACACTCTTCTACAATTATTTAGTGCAATAAGTAATTATCAATCCGCTTTGGAAAGCCATTATACATTTACATACTCTTCAAAGCTGCTGTTACTTTTATTGTTTCTAATGCCAAAACGGGAATGTGAGACAAGAGCCTCTCTAAGAGCAGGTTATAGTGAGTTCAGTATGCAGAATGCAGTTTGTAGGATGCATATGGGAATGAGTCATTTCTGAGAAATATAAAACTCTGAGTTATCAACCCTTTTGCTAGTCAATTATTTTTCTTTACTATGCTTGCTAGTAATGACAA
Source organism: Aegotheles bennettii (assembly GCA_013398125.1). NCBI lineage: Eukaryota > Metazoa > Chordata > Aves > Caprimulgiformes > Aegothelidae > Aegotheles > Aegotheles bennettii. Next base: position 589,964 of record VZRW01009901.1, on the reverse strand, counting down.
CTGCTATGAGAAGTGTGCTCTGCGGTATTATTTATACTAACTGTTATTAATCTGGTGGAAAGTAAAATGTAGCTGGACCAAAGCATCCCACTTTGAACCAAAAAAGCATGACAATTCAGAAGGTAAAGGTAAAATTCAAATATTCTGTGGAGTCCTTCTTTCCTTCCACTACAGGGCAGGTATTCCAGAACACAAAGTTAAATGATCCACCAGAAAACCCCAGTGAGTTGGTCAGCTGAGTGGAAATGTGACAGACACACTGCCAGAGCCTGCTACCAGCTCAATCAGGTAAATATGCACTTAAGGAATTAAAACATATATATATATATATACATACATATATATATATATGTACTAGCAATATTAACTGCAATGGCCTTGTGGGATCTCCAAGGGCTAATAATATATGTTACATATAGAAAATTGGCAATGCTAGAGTATTAGGTATTTAGAAGTAACTCCTGCCAGGTGAGAGGTCAGCTGCAGTCTCACCCTGCCAGGAACCACAGCAAGAGGTTTTCTCCTCTAAAGGCTTGTCCCCTGGCAGTGGGTGGCTCCTGGTATGTGTACAGTGGGTTGAAACATGGTACATGTACAGGTGATGCTCTAATTCACCCTCACAGAGCATATTTTAGGTGCCTAATGCTAAAGCACCAGTCCAGACATTTGAAATAATACAGTAGAAATTGAAATACCTACAGTGGAAAGGTTTCCCTATCGCTGCCAGTGTTCCTGGTACTGGCCTTTGATAGCCTGCCACCAAGATGAAGGGAAGGAGCTGCTGTCAGCAAGGCTCTGCCTCCTGCTGCTGCTGAGCACAGTCTTTTTACATTTTTCCTGTTAGATGACACCTGGGAAGTCTTCTAGGAGAAATTTCTATGAATTCTAGGAGATAGTGCCACATTAATAACACTGCTTTATAGCTTTATGTTGCACCCTAGGACCAGGGAACAGACTTAGTCCTTAACATGCACTGCGGTCTGTAGAAAATCCAGACCAGGTCAAAGGGTCACCCCCCTCAAGGTTTCTGCTGTATGAAATACTGTTAAAACAGACCCCTGATCAGACTGCCCTAACAACCCGTTCCTTGTCTTAAAAGACTTATGGTTTGTTTCAGAAATTAAGTAAAAAACCCCTTACCATAATTTGGTAGGGATGTGTTGATTCAAGGAAGCAGCTGCTGAATGAGCCAGAGATGAAGTAAATAACAAAGCTGATAGCAGCATTATCCTGTGCCCCCTCAGCAATGAAGACACAGACTGGGCTAATTCTCAGTAAAAGAAAATATTCTTTTTCATTTTCTTGGCAGGCATTTCAGCTTGGCTGCTTCAAGGCAGAAGCTGAAAGCTCCCACAGCTAGGACCTTCCTTCCAGAACACCTCTTGTGTCATCTCCTATATTAGAAAAGGATTTTCCTCTCTTCCTACCACACTGTTCCCCTTTCTTCCTCAAGCAGCTTTCCTTCTTCTTACAACCTGCTTGTCCTCCATCCAGCTGTGATTCTTTACTCTAATGAGAAGTAACAAAGTTGAAAATAACCCTTGAGGACTGGATTTACCCTTGGCAAACCCAGAGCACTGACCAGCCAGACAGGCTCACATTCACACAGCAGCACTGCTCTCAAGAAAAGGAAGATATGGTAAACAGGCTAGAACTTACGCCTGTGTGAAAATTTGAGCAGTTTCCATAGGAAAGATGTGGAATACTTCCCTTCTGGTTCCCCAGTGTAACCAAATCTGTAATGCATAGCTTGGGGAGCAGGAAACCCATGTCAAGAGTCCCATAATAAATGAAGGTGAGCATCGAATCCAAGCCCCCTGTGTCCTCCTGGTAGAATATTTCAATTAAGCTGCTTGGTAGAAAAATCATCTTTTGTGATGTTGATCCTGTTCTAGCACTGCCCCATATGCCAGGCAAGCTCAAGATAAGCAAGGTTCACCTTTTAATTTTGCTCAGGGCATAAATTCATATTGCTCTCTGCCCCCTCTTCAAAGCATCCCACATAGAAGAAAATACTGTTTTCCTTCAGGTAATGCTGGCTGTCAAGTCATCATTAGCAGCAGTCTCTCCATATGAGATTAGGTTTTGGTACATTCACCAGTAGGGAATGAAAAGAGCAAACAGTAGTGACACAAGTATGTTACACTATCCCCGTCTTTCAGAACATCTGAACTGGGGATTTGGTGGTGGTAGAATTAGACATCAATTAACAGTCGACATGTATAAACAACATATATGAACAAACACAGCCCTAAGATCAAACACGTATTAAATTATCTCCAAAAGCAACTAGTTCAATGTTACTATGATTGCAATCACAAACAGGGCAATTTGTTCTCTATTTTAAACATTTAAAACCAATGTGTTTGCCTTGTGAATATGCCAACAGCTATTCTGAATACAAACCCAAAACCTATCAAAAAGGCTTAATTACTCTTAAGTTTTCCATTCCTTCCTGCAACTTCACCACATTCCTCTTTCCTTAAGATCTTTCTTCTGGTTCATTTTCTTTATGTTATTAGTGCTGTCTATAAAATATGAATCCCAATTCCATGTTCATCATAAAAATCATAAAATTCTATGCCTGCCATGAAAGTATTACATGATTTATTTTTGTGTGAAATACATATTAAATCTAAGTATTGGAATGATATTTTGCCTCCTTGACATCAAGAACTTTAAAAGACACACAATTTCTACTCAATTGTTATTATGTTAGGTTTCTTTCTTTATCTTAAAACAGATATTTCAAAAGCTATTTATAGATTAAGGTTAATATTCATATTGCCATATGCTGTACAGTATTTGCTCATATACCCTCTTCATTTTTATTTTATATGACATATGGTGGCTGCACTATACACGGCATTCTCCTAATCTATTGCATATGCATATAACATTTAATATGATAGTATGTATATACATTGTGCATTTTACACTAACAGATTTTGAACTGATAGATAACAGAGTTCCTCAACCGTGCTTATTGCTGGACATGTGTAAGGAGAAAAGGTGTGGTTGTAAACACACCAGAGCTCTCTGCTTTGGATGCTGGTATAGAACCATACCCAAAACACTACAGAGATAAAAAAATGCAACATAAATGGAGAGGGAGAGGAAACTTCTCTAGTGGCTGAGGATCTCCCCACTCACAAATACATATAGCAGCCTTCAGTGGCTTGGTCTGAGAGGTATGGGGGTCTTAAACTCCACATCAGTTTAAGCATCCCATTGTTAAAACACAAGGGACTTGTTAAAAAAGGGTAGGATTTTTCCCCTCTTGTGGACACCAGAAGTTTAAAGTTTATTTTATTGCCTTCAGCTGATAGGTTCTTAATCTCACATCTTAATGATTCCCATATGCAAGGTACTGTCACTAGATCTAAGCAAAATTATTCTACCTAAAGCTTTCTCTCCTGTTAAAAAAAATACAAATATGAAAACAGGGGAACAGCTAGCAAATTCACTTCCACTTCACTGCACCATCTGCATTGGTAAAAGCATAGCAACATTAAAAAATAAAAATCTCAGAATACTGAAACAATTTAAACAAAAAAAATTCAATGACTGAAGTTCTTTTTTTTCCATTCTGTTTTGAAAGCTAAAAAAAAACAAGAAATAAAACTCAACAGTCAAGTAAGTGAAACAAAAAAAATTCATTTGACTCTGAACTATTTATCCCTATTTAGTACCTCCAAGGAATGGAAACATCAGTTATTCACACAGCTCTAGTCATCATAGCACTCTATAAAGATCAGTGGTCACAAAGCACTGAAGAACTAATAATTACTTTTTCTTCTTTTTAAGTGGAAAAAAGTCCTTGTGCTAATAGTCAACAAGTATGTAACATTTTCCATTAAACCTTCCAAGGTTCAACATGTCTACAGTATTCTAATGCTTCACCCCATGGTTTATTGAATGTTTTTCGTAGCTTTTTCCCAGAACAGCTTTCTCACCATTGCTGTATCCCAGCCTTGCTGCCCCTGTTGTTTAACAGGCAAAGGCAGGGCCTGCTGTTTCAAGAGAAGACTTTGGCCTGCATTTCTGAGAGGCTGACCATAGGATCACATGCAAAGTTTGCAGGGAGAAAGGAGTGGAGAAAGTGTGACTTGTGCCAAACGCTTCCTCAGGGCCTTGCCTGTCGTCTCTTCAAGGGAAACAGTTATTCACTATCAACAAAGAACAACTCCATCCTGGTTTTGCAGGAGCATCTCGCTCCCTTCCCCCGTGGGCATTGCATTCTGCTTTTGTCCTTTCAATCCTGCTCCTTTCCACTAATGATAATAAATAATATTAAAAATAATCACTATCAATAATTAACAATTAATAGGAGCTCACAATGCTTTCAACAGACCCAGACACCTCAAACTGACTTTGCAGAATCAAGTCTCCTGCTCTGCCAAGGGGGGCAGGTGTTTTGGGGTTTGTTCATGGGTTCCTGGTGATTCCAGTAGGAACAAGGAGCACAACTCATCCTCCACAACACAGTTCAACACCAGAGTTCAATAGTCTTCTATGTGTCAAATTCTCAATTCAATCAATAGGAACTTTTATAAAAGTGGAGTTAAAACTACTCATCCTAGAAAAATTTGAATCTGTAGTTCAAGGGTTCGTGAAAGCCTATTGACTTCAGTGGACTATGGATTCCAGTCCTAGGACCTGGATTCAAAAAAGCAGGCAAGGACAAAACCTGCTTTTCTTTCTACACAATTTTTGTAAAAATACATTCTCCTAAAATAGTTCCAATACCTCAAATACACACCACCCATCCTCCAATCCAAATGACACATAATTAAACCATCTGATCTTCAGATGCTTTTTTATTTTTCCCCTTGTCAGAAACAATGAAGAAATAAGCAGATTTCTTCTAGAGGCATAGGCTTTAACTACTGTATCACATACAGAGAACAGAAAGAAAAGCCTGGGCAGGATGCAGAAACCATGAAGAAAAATTATTAAAGATTTAGGGAAAAGAAAAAATCAATCAAGGGAGAAACACAAACCTGATTAGGAAAGAAAAGATTGTATACTCCTATATATAAATATATATATAGGCATGTTAACGGGTGGCTGGTTTTTCTAAGATTAAAGAAAATAACCTAAGGTTAAATATCCTTTTGAGTTCCTCCTCTAGCATCTACAAAACTGGAAACCTGTTTGCCATGGCTTCAAGCAAAGAGCTGATAAAAGAATATTTTTTGCAGCTAAATTCTCTCTTTTTCTACCAGCTCCTGAAGTCATGAGACAAATTCACTTGCCAGAAACTGATTGAGTACAGGGTATTTTTCCAAGTCTCTTTTCTGACCCAGATTTGTGTCTTCGTGCTTTCTGAACAGATGGATAAGATGATCATTCTTTAAGGATCCCAACTTAAATGAAAATGTGTTTAGTGGTTCCAGTGCAGGGAAATACAGTAAGCCATTAAACCATGACAAATTTGACACACACAACAACTTCAGGGAAAAGAGACCAAAAAAATGGAATGTCTCCCTTACCAAAGCAGAAACTGTATCCGAGTGATTAAAATAAGCAGTGAGGGGGATAAAAAAATAGCCCCCCTTCCCCTCCAGGCTCACACCACAGGCAACTGCAGGAGCATCGCAGCGCACTCCTACCAGCCACCATCACCCTAACCCCATCCACCAAAATTAGCACAGAAATGTGAAGCTCCCTGGAAAAGGTAATGAGACACATTCTGCTACTTACCCACAATTCACAAATGAATATGGCCAGGCTCAGACAAAAAAAAAAACAAAAAAAAAAAACAACAAAAAAAAAACAGCAAAAAAACAACACACCAAGACAACAAAACCCCACTGAATTGTGATTTATAGTAAATCCCTGACATTTTTATGGTTCTCAAACCAATAACGCAAGAAGAAACAGCAGACAGTGAGCTCTTGGCACTGGTATTGACTTCAAGGTCAGTGGAGCACAGAAACCCATTGGTTACTGATAAAATGGCCTCTCCTCCACCCAGCTGCTTCTGGTTTTCAGCAGAGAACTTCTTGGAAACCTGCAGGTGTTTGATATTTCGTGGTACTTAGCTCCCCTATTGCACTTGATAGAATAATTACTTTGGTTAAACTTTTCAATCAACAGAATTTCTTCTTCCCTTGAGCCTGGAATTGTCTTATTTAGCATCAAGACTAAAAAAGCAGGTTAACAGCCTTTAGCTATTCACATCTATGCAGAAGTCTTTTATTCTTGAATCAAAAATAGTATTTCTATTATTATTCTTTTAACTTGAACGTAAGGGTAACATGATTGTGTCTGTAAGTAAGTCCCATACTGAATTTACTCATGCTATTTATTTGCTTTGAATTATCCTGTACTCATTTTTTCTGCTACTCAGGCATCGATAAAGTGGTTCTTACTATTACAGTAAATTAAATGCACTTTAAAACATTATCTTTTACATTTGTCATAACAAGAATTTACATTGATGTTTTCCTCTCTTTAAGTGGATATAAAGAACTTGTATACATTTTCTAATTTATTGTGTAGTATTTATTACATGAAGAATGATTTCTTAACTAATCACAACTCATTAAAATTGCAAATTATTCCCAATAACCCGCAGTAAACGACCTCTTGTATCAAGAAAGGGAAAACAATCCAAAGATTTTTAGTGAAGAAGCAGAACTTATTTTTTTCTTCTTTTCCTAGATGAAATTAAGTATGCAAAAGTAAGCCTTTGGAGGAGGGGAGAAACCAAGCAAAAAGAAGCTGCAGGAAGGATGGAGGATGGATGTGAATGGCACACCTTTGAGAAGGAAAATGGAGGTGGGATGCTGTGTGCAGGGGAGGAACCTCCCTTCCACCTGCATCCCTCTCTCCCTGGATTACTCTTGCTTGTCCCTTGCTGGCAGCCGTGAGTGAAAAGTGTGCTGGGGGTTTCATGGCTGCCCTTTCACAGCCACATGTCACATTGCCGAATGGCTATCCCATAATTATTTTGTTTCCTGAAGCAGGCAGTTCTCTAACATAATATATGAACGACACAAGAGCGTTCTTCATAAAGATCTACAGAAAGAGCCATTTAAATCTTAGTTGTTAAATACTGCATTCAGGCTGCCAGTTACTTGCCTTTTTTTGCTTCAGATATGTGGCGTTTTCCACATGTTTAGCACTGAAGCAGACATTTGTTTGGACTATACGCCTCTGTGTACTTTTTTAATGTAATAAAATTGACAGATGACTTCTTTTTGCAACAGGTTTGGTAGAAGAAAATGTTTTTTTTCTTGATGGCTGTTTAGACAGCAGTCTTAAAAAATGACTAGTCACTAAAATTCCTCATGCTCATTTCATATTGTGTTGATTCATATTAAATTCATGACAACAAAAAAGCAACTTGAGGCACTTTTGGAAATGACCACTCTTTAGTGCTTCTCTCCTCCAGGCTCGATAGGCCCAGAGTCCATAAAGCTGCCTGCTGTCTTGTGTCATGAAAAGAAACAGCTTTGCCTGGGAATGCCATTACTGTGTAATGAGGCATGCAGCAAAATATACCTTCAGCAGCCACTTGATGAAGGCTTGCTGACACACCAGACCAGACAGAAATGTTTTTTTGTGTGTTCTTCCTTATTTTGTCCATCAATCACATCATTAGTCAAAGCAGACAGCCCTGTCAGCTGGGCACAGATGCAGACTGGCAGGCGATCAGTGGACAGGTGTTAGAGCTCTCCCAAAACAAGATCTCGAAATGAGAAAATGAGTGAAGACCTTGTTCCAAGGGCTGGAATGTCAATATATTTAAAAAAAAAAAAAAAAAAGAACCCAGCACCCATGAGGGGAAAAGTTCAGAGGGGATGCTCAGAGCCACTACACAGAGTCTTCGAGAAAAGTTAAAAGGAGCTGCCACTTTGCATTACATTTTCATTTCTGCCCATATTAGCTGGTGTCGGTGGATAACAGCGACGTCCAGCATTCGCTGTTTTGAATAGAGTCGAAAGGACATTATGTAAACAGTACTGTACTTCAGTTTCATTAGGAAAATCCTCCATGGCACATGGATTTATTTGTCCAAGGCTTCTGTCATTAAGCTGAGACACTAATACCCACAACGAGCATATATACTTTCAGTCTGACGTGCAAAATGGCAGAGGGCTACACGAGGGATCTCATTTTCATTATAAGAACCAAAAACATAAACACAGCGAGACACAGGGAGTGCTAATCATGCAGAGGCAAACCCTGAGCCTCCCAAGTCCTTACGCAGGCAAAACCCCCACCAAACTGTTCCCAGGCTGTTCTCTGCCAGCTTCTGGCATGGCAGCCTGCCGGCAGATCACCATACTGCATGTGGCCACACACACGGCTGTCGCCATAGCTGGGGATGCTCAGTGTGCATGAGCGGCTTGCGGCTCTCCTTGGGCAGGATGGCCAGGGGGTGAACCCGCTCCTCAGACCCAGACGTGCTTCACTAAGCTATTTGAACAGCATCTTCTTCCTCAGATCTCTCAGCTGTTAGTTTTATTTCTGTAAACTGGAGCTAGTTCTCTCTTGCAACATTTTTGTATGAGTACTTTAAAGCAAAGGGTGTTTCATTTCCTTCCCATCCTCTCAAGCTAGGTTCTTGTCTGCAGTCACACTTTGAATTCTAGAAGGCTTTTAATAATGAGTCTGGCTAATATTGTTTCTGAACAGCTTTGCATGCATCGTGTGCTCTTTTTGAGTAATATTAGATAATTCTTCAGCTCCTTGTCACCAGGCACGTGATAAATCTTCAGCAGAATCTCATTGTTCTGAGTCAAGTCCTTCTCCCAAACCTGGGCAAAGGGGTGCTTTTGTGAGGTCCAAAACAAGATTCTGGAAATACAATTTTATCTACAATGTGCTTCTCTCAATTTTGCTATGACTGAGTTGGCCAAACTGAATAAAAAGACCTTTTTATTAATCCCAGCTGAACCCAGCTCCATAGAAAAGCAAGCAGCAAATCCCCACTAAAATGCAAGGAAGAGAACAACCCTTTGGGAAGTAAACTGTCAAACAAAGAGTGCCATCAGGACCATACAAAAAGGGCAAAGATGTTCATGATAAAAGTGTAAGAATTGAACAGCCCAGGCAGGGACACCACCTCCAACTGCAGTTGGGTTTAGTCTTATTTTAGCAAGAAACACAAGCCCCTGGAGTGCAGTGATTTGAACAAAAAATCAATTAGTGTTAATTCCCAGGGAAGTGGAACCAACCAAAGAGCTAACCAGCTTCTTGCTGACAGAAAACGAGTTTGTCAAAACCATGTCACTTTTCAATTAAAAAAAATACAAGTGATAAACTAGGAAACTTACCCTTTAGAAACAGAGGTAATGTGGTTTGGGGAAAGGGACAGCAAGTCAATTGAATAAGAGACATGTACAATCTGTGGCTGGAAAGCCGCAGTAATAATTAAGGTGTCTAGGTAGGGTCACAGGTTTTGCTTCAACTTTTGCCTCATGCCCACTGCAAATCTCTTTAAAATTCTGCAATTACTTGAGGTTTTTCTATTTCCTTCAGGTCTTCACTGTCCCCTTTCTCACTTTGGCCCTTTGCTCATATTTACACTCCGCTTCCTCTGCTTTATTTCAACCCCCACTAACCCATTATCCTCCCTTGCCTCTTCCTCTGGGCTTTATCCCTTTTTCTTCTTCCTATCTTTAACCACCCCAACAAAACAGTTTTTTGGCATTAGTACCTGAAAAATAGGTTTTAATTAAAGTGAAAATAAACCAAACATACATATATTGCATTTAAATGCACCTATCTACTAAAAGGAATATAGGGAGCATGCCCTCTCCATCTCTGTCCAATGACCACGGATTCCCATGTGCAGCCAACACACTGACCTGTTCGAAGTCCTCAGGCTTATGGGTTCCTGAGTCTTTGGGAGCGCTTGAGGCACTGTTGCTCAACCACAACTTGGTCCTAAGAGCAGAGCAGGAAGAGGTCAAACACGGTTTCACACCTGCTCTCTCCATGCCCACCCATATCTCCTGTGTCCCTTCCCACGTTGAGCTGCATCTCTCCACAACACACTGCTTATGGTGATAGAGGCATTGACTATCTCCTGAAGGGATTTGGGAAGCCAGGACCAGCCCCTCATGCTCTGCTGAGCAGGGGAAAACCCAGGTTCACCATCATCCCAGCAGCCCACCAGCAGCAAGGAGAGTTCAAAGCTTCTGCTGTAGCAAGTTCTAGAGCCAGTCTGCATCCTGGATGGCATCAAGATTTACTTCACAAACATGAGGATTATGCATGAATCTCAATTCTTGCAGAAAAGCAGTTTCTGTGTGTGCTAGTGGACGTCCTTGGATGCCAGTGCTGTAACAGGCACAAGCTGCAGCAGTTGGTACACTGCTGATGGGCTCTGGGGTGAGCTCAGTGAACTGTGTTAGCTGACTTCTCCTTGTGCAAGCCAGAGCACAACAGTACACACAGATCTAAATTTTACACAATGGGAGTGCTCTGAAAAGAGAAGATCCCTGATGAAATATCGAGGTAACCTGGATTTTAACTTGCAGCATTGCTGCCTTTGGTCACTTATTTTAGAAACTATTTTGAAAAAAAAATAAAAAGGGGTGAAGGAAAAAAAGGTCCATTCCACTTCAATAAATAATAGGCTGAAGAGAGGGTGGAGGGAGGAGGAAAGGAAGAGAAATTAGGATCACTAAAAGGTCAGGTGCCTTATACAGCACAAGGGAAAAGGAGCAGGCTTTCAGATCTTTCCAAGAGCTGACCTTTCTAAAGATGTGCTCAGCATGAAGGGGGTAATACCTGATACAGATCCACACGTCTACCTTTAAGTAAGAATTAAAGCCAGATATGTCTCCGGAGATACCATCAATCTAACGAGCCTTTAGAGGTCACTGTTGTGCCAAACAAACCTGGGTGGGACACATTTATCTGGTAAAAGAAAATAGAGGTGCTTAAAGGAGGATTAGTCCACCAAATTTCTAAGCTTTATTAATAAATTCTGCTAAATAGCCCTTTTCCTGGAGAATAGGGAGTAATAGCCATTAATAAATTAACTTTGTTACCCAGCTTTTAACTGTGTGTACGTTGGCTTCAAAACTCCTGGACGGCCCAGAAAAATGAGTTAAAAAAGTGAGCATGGCCCTGCTGATGGCAAGTAGTTCCTGCTCCTGTGGAAATGGTTAATCTCAAGGACCTCAGTTCTCACAAGAATGGAAAGAAGAAAAATAACACATGAACTTGACTCAAATGCTGGGGACCTGGGTTTTAAGACAGATTTCTTATGTGATTCTGAACAAACTGTTTCTTTCCCTCTTGCAAAATGGAAATAATGTGAGGCTAGTTTGTGGCTAAGTGGATGTTTTAGACTATAGATGCTCCTATGTGATGGCAGCATGGACCACACAAAGACTTGGAGCGAATTCCTTAAGTGGTGTATGAATTTGCTGAGATGACAAGGTGTGTTTGGAAATTCCAGGTTCACACAACACAAACTTCAAGCAAGTCCTCAATGGGTTATAAACTTTGGTGATTTCAGCTTGTCACTTCTTCCAAACTTCATGGCTAGCCCAGGCCCCACTGTGAGAAGGCACCAGGTGAAGTTAATCTGCCAAAAGAACATGAGAAGAAAAGCAGGGTCGACTCAAACAGTGCGTCTTTCCTGCTATATTTGTGCTCCAGTGGCAGCATGCAAAAATCATATGACATATCCCCTTGCTTCTGCAGCCTGGATCCTGTCTCTGCAGCATTGTCATCGATCTCTTGTTCTACATTAGGCTCTTAGGCAGCCCATTGGGACCAATTTGTCAATAATTTCAAAGGTTATTCAAACGTTCAAGCTTTATTGTGATTCTTAATGGATCATCTCCATAGAGCAATTTAGAAGTGTGGGAAGAAGGAAGGTTATGCAGCAATGGAGAAGAGACAGTACCAGGCTGTTGACAGTGCTGCTTTAACATTGCGTGCTACCACACCTACAGCTTACGTGTCAGAGTCACTGTGCTAGATCCATGCATAAGTGAGATGCATTAATACTTTCAAGGAAGGCACCAACAGTTACTATGATTCAGGAAGAGGGAAAACACAGAATTAGTAAGAAACAATGATGCAAACAGAAAGGCACCACCAACACCATGCTGGAACTCAACAGCATTGGGTTGTTAGTGGTCTTATAACCTGGAGGACAGAGTTTGCCATTCTCAAACCTGCCTGCTGTTAAATGAAAAGCATGAGATTCAGGGAAAAGAAAACCACAATTTAGCATGAACTTACCAATGTTTTTGTGGAATGAATGTCCACAACAAATAACAAACTCCTGGCTCCAACAGTTTCACTTTTTAAAAGCACAGAGAAATACTTAACATCTCCCTCCCACCCCCAAACTAAAAATGCTACAGAAACTTGACCAAATTATTGTTCCAACTCTTCTGCTTGAAGCCAGAAATAACCTCAGTGAAGACAATGGAACTAACTCAACATTAACAAAAGGTGGTTTGGGCCCACTGGGTCCCAAACTATCAGAAGAAAAGCATTTGGTACAAAGATGAACTACAGCCAGTCAGGAAGGGAAGGAGGAAAACACAGGGCACAGCCTGGTGTGGTTGAGAAGCAGGAGCAAGGTAGTGTCAAATCCCTATCTACCCAGGTCCCTTCAAAGCAGATATGCCATAGCTCCTGGCCACACTAAGGGCAATGACAAAACTCTCACCGAATTTATCAGACCTGCTGTTTCATCTAAAGTGTCAGGCTCTTTTTTTTTAAGTGGGTCTTAAGCTAGAATATTTTGTCAGTTGAAAGCTGCCAGATAAGACAGTTACATATGGAAGAACTGCATTTTTTTAGCTAAACCATTCAATTACCTTTAGAAAAAATATTTTTAAGGTCTGTCTATATCTGTAGAGTACACCCAACACACCTGTCAACCAGATAGGCTGTAAGTCAAAGTCATCACAGAATATCAAGTAGATGTCAATCAAATTAGTCTTTAAAAAGTAAGAAATGCTTAGTAGTTCTATTGCTTAGTAGAACCACTGAAAGGAGCTAAATGATTAATGCATAGAAGTTTACCTATTTTATTATATCTATCACATTTAATAAAATCATATGTTCACTATAATGGTTTTACAAGGCTAAATATCATCTGTACGCTAGGACATGGCTAGTGTTCCCTTCCCAAACAAATAAATCCAGTAATTTTCACATTCAAGATGGCAGACTTCCACTGCTAGAAAAGTTTTAATATGAGAGAGTAGCAAAACAATATATACTACAGTAACTATCCCAATAAAGGCTTCAACTTTGTACTTCTTACTGCACGTATCCCTTAACGATGAATGGCTTTTACCATTCCTTGAGTGAGGACTACTTATGTCAGCAAAGATGTCAGGAAAATGGAAACTGTTAGAGATTGAAGTTACAGATTATACACATCATAATCCAAAACTGCTGTTGTATATTTTGCTGTGGAATACTCATTTTTTATACTTTTGCCTCAGTAGTTCTGGGAGGAAAACTCCTCTCATCTGTAAAAATCTGAGATACAGGAAATGTCTTGTCCTAAGCCATGATGGAAACCTGAACTCTCAAAGGTATTCATGAATCAAAGGGTTAAAAAAAGGAAAAACAACCCAGCACAAAATAAATGAACCATTCATTTTGAAGCACTTAAATTTTGTTTTAATTAGTTTAGTTTTATAAATTAAATCCCTTTAACCTAAACTACAGACACACAGGTTGTCTTTCAACCAAATTTCAGAAGATTTCCTCCAATATTTCAGAGACAAATAAATTTAAATTAACTTTTATCTATAAACAGGCTAGTTCTGATGAACCAGCATTTTCTGTTGAAAAACATTTCATCAGCAAACACCGAACCGGCTCTACAAATTAATTGCTACTTCACAACACGAAGAAATTTGTGATAGATCTTTCTTCTGTCATTAGAACAAATCAGCGAGATTCAGCTTGATTTGAAATGCATGCTGTAAAAGTACAAATAATAGTAACGTTTATAGGAACTGACTTTATATCTCAAAGGTTTTTTTAATATTACTTTTCTCCTTCCAAGCAGAAGCAGAAAGATTAAAAAAAAATCCTAAAATTGCCATAAACTGTAAGTATTCTTTAATTACTTGCTTTATCAACAGCCACAAATCAGGGACAGTTGCCTGAATTTTCATGCCATTCCCTCTGGAAGATGCAACTTCCAGAAATTATTTATGGATTGAATAATCAGTAGTGGATGTTTTTGGAATAAAACTCTTGGATCAAAAACTTGCAATGACACCAAACACTGCTAGGTCCCTATCACAGATGCCAAAGCAAGTTCTCCAACCCATCTTGGAGATTTTGTGATTCCTCTAGTCCAGAAGTACTGATTTTTTATCAAAACAACTTAGCACAATCCATTTACTTACTAATGTCAATACTGCTTTTTACCTCACTTTGTTCTTCTAATTTACAGAGACAATTTAGTCAGGGTAGTTGTACTTGGACTTTTAAGGGTTTTTAAAACACTGGGACAGCAAAGTGAGATCTATTACAGTGATGGGAAGATAGTATGAGTTACAGCACAATTACCACCATTTCTAGCAGCATTGTCATGTAGTTACAATGTAGCTTACATTAGGTAAAACGGCTGAAACACCAAATAGGACAATGTACCACCTATAAATTTCCACACATCTTCTATTATTAGGAAAACTTCTTAAAATTCATACTTGATAAAGTAATAAACTTGTTTGATGTATAAGACCCCACACACCAACTGCTGAAATACGAGGGTTGTTAAAACAATAAACCTGTTGAATAAATCTGCTATGTAAAAATTTATCTCAATGTTATATATAATGAAACCCTTCTTAAACAAAAAACTGATAAAACAATAAACCTGTTCAAAGATTAAATTTGCTGCACTCTAGGGCTATACTTCTCCGCTGTATTTGGAGCTGTCAGACAACTTTCAACCTGTTTAATTTCAGCAGTCCTGTTTTTGCACCATGTTTTTGCTATTCTGTTTCAATCACCCGTGCACTTGTGAAATCTATGGAGAGTCCTACAGGTCGAGTGCAATTCACTTAAACATTTCTGCCAATGAAAGTTAACAGATGAACTTTTTCATTTTTTTCATCCTTCCATTTTTCTTGATAGAAATGCATCTCTAGGCATGAGTAGCAGTCCCCCATTAGCTCATTATAAAGGCAAGGAAGAGAGTGGAGATGGAGAGAGATCTATGATGCAGAAACACTGGAGAGTGCCTAGAGCAAATGTTCATCCCACCCTGGACTGCTGAGAGAGTATCTGCACAATCTGTCCCTGTTAGTAATGATGTCCTGGAGGAATAAGGCAATGTGAAGAGGATTTTAGTATTTTGAAGAGGCAACCCACCACTCTGCAGCATTGGCTGGTAAGACTGGCTCTTACTCATGAGATCCATGGTCTATTTGCTTGAACAAAAGCTCACGGGTTTTGGCCCTAACTCCAGAAAGCAACATTGTGGGCAGGTTAGGAGCTTTGCTAAAAGAATTTTCAGAACACCCATGACTATATCAAGCATCTGGAGTGTTCTTTAATAGTGAGTAATGATATTTCTTTTGTCAGGCAGCTGGCACCTTCTGCCTTCTGATACCCTCTAACATCACTCTTACTTTGAAGGCCTTTGTTAGCTCCCAGCATCCCTCCCACCACTCTCCAACTTTTTCTCTACCTCTGTACTCACCTTCTGAAAAATGCAAGTGAGCTGCCATCACCCAGGACCTGCCGTCATCTGCAAGATGGTTTCACCTTGCAAGGGCTGGTTTTGTGCTAAGAAACCCCCTTTCAGCTAAGCATGGAAAGACAGTTAGAACAGAAGTAGATATCCATGAGTTGTTTAATTCACTTCTATAGCTAACACAAAGATGCTGTCAGACACATCTCAGGTGTTTCAGCCTTTCAAGGGCAGGCACCAAAGAAATATCCTCTGGCTGGTGTTGGCCCCAGGAGGGGCCATAAACCCCCCTGGCCAGCTGAGCCCTGCCCACCTCACTGCCAAGGACAAAGTGTCTTCCACCTCAGGTACCAGGACAGCCAAGCCTCACCTGGGTCAGCAGAGTGTCTGCTTACCCTCTGCCAGATAGGGATGGGGAGGTTATCCCACCACAAGGATGAAGCTATCCTGGTGAACTTAGAAATCTTTTCACCCAATGAATTTTTTAGTGATATCCCAGATAAAGGTGCTGTGATTGTAGAGGGAAAAAGGCTGAAGTAACATTTCGCTTTTGCTGTATATTCCCTATAAGCATTTCTTAACAGCAGCCATCCTCAGTCTCAGGGTTTCAAACACCAGACCTGCATCTGCCCTGATGGTGCAGTGAGTGTCTGCTGTGTCCAGTTCATGTCACCCATGTGAGACCTGGGGGAGCTTAGGACACTTGAACCTGTGATTCCTGTACCGATGGTCAGCTAAGGAGGAAAACACTGACAGCTGGGCATTAAACTCACTGAATGTGTGCAGAGGAGGTGCAGATAGGAACGAACTGTTCAAAAATTGGCATGAAATGCTGCCAGTAATATTCAGGATTCATCATTTTATTTTGGCAGGGATTTGTTTCACGGTAGGAAAGTACTTCCAGAGTCATCTTCCACTGAAAAATGTGAGATACTTCCAGAAACTGCAGTGAGCAAAGCAATTAATCCTCTCTCAACTCCTTACAAGGGACTGTAACGAAAGGCCTAATTCCTAGAGACAAGGTCACTCCCCAGGAGCAGTTGGGCTGGCAGAAAACCCTGAAGTATAGAGAAGGCATGTTCGATGCTGTCTTCACTCAAACTCTGAGCCAGCAAAGCTCCTTACAAGAACTGATCAAAAATTGCACATTAGAGGAGCTGCAGGGAGTGTTCCCACTGATTCTAGGCACCAAACTCCTGTATCTGAGTGGAGTTAGATGTTGAAGATCTGCCCTTCCATCCTTTCACAGTGAAGTTCAGATTCAATCAAATCAGCTCCTGACTTTTATTTTAAAAATCCCCCTTGAATGGGACAGAGGATTTTTTGTCATGAGCAACACTGGGACACCCCAGCTCCTGCCTGGTGAGGTTTGGGCCATGATGGGGATGCAGACAGGAGGATGTTTGGGAGATCTGTCCGAAGCAATGCATTGTCAGTGCAGGACTGGCTCTGCAGGTCAGCCAGCAATCAGCTCTCTACTCCACTAACTGAGGAGACTTTTAACTACCTCTCACCATTATTAATGCACTGCCAAACTCACCTCTTCCTTCCAAATAATACAGAAATAATATCCAGGAAAGGGTTTATCTGAATAATCAGTCTTGAGTTCACTGTGGGCAGGACCAAGTTCGAAAACTTCAGCCTTGTAAGCATTAGGAGCACAAGGATAAATCCAGTGTGTCTGTGGTAAGAAACAATCCAGGTACAGCTGTCAGATACTAAAAGAATCA
Source organism: Aegotheles bennettii (assembly GCA_013398125.1). Taxonomy (NCBI): domain Eukaryota; kingdom Metazoa; phylum Chordata; class Aves; order Caprimulgiformes; family Aegothelidae; genus Aegotheles; species Aegotheles bennettii. The sequence goes on along the minus strand of VZRW01009901.1, from coordinate 572,576 downwards.
CAGCTTAAGAGATGTAGAAATTATATTGCACTCATTCACTCTTGACTAAGACGACAACTCTGGTGACATTAAAAGAACAAATAAAAGGATGCAGAATGATGCTACCAGTAATGTGATATATTACACATTTTGGTCTCTAACAATCCTCTTAGTGCTAATGAGAAATAAATGTTAAAATGTAACATTAAAATTATCAAGAGCAATTAACAATAAAAGTATCTGTGGGTCTCCATAGCAATTAGGAAATTAATCAGATTGATGTACCACTGTGCAGGACTCCTTTCCCTCGTCCACATTTTCCTCCCCTCTGCATCCCAAGATGCACACGAGGACATGCACCCCTGCACAGGCTCTGCCTTCAGCGGCTCCTCACAAGCTTGCCTGTTTGTCGCTCACCTAATGCTTGTTTGTTTTTTTTCTCCCCCTTTCCAAACAGTCGCTGGACTCAGCTCAGGCACAGTGATCTGTAATCTAGCAGCCATTTTTCTGAACATAAGCAGCTTGCATTTAAAACTCTCCTGCTCATCTGTCTTCATTTGAAGACTGGGTTAAAAAATAAAATTAATGATTGCTATCAGAGAGAAGATGAGCAGCATCACCAGTGAAAAGTAGCACTGCCACATTTTACCAAGGCTAACATTTTTCACTGGCTGGAAATGGCTGGATATACTTGTAAACATTATTAAAAATAATAACTTAATGTTTCCTTCCTGTGACTAGCTAGCATTAGCAAGGTATTTTCAATTAGCATTTCCTCCAAGCAATGTAGGTCTTTTACTTCATTTTATTTAAAAAGGGATTTGTTTTCTAATTTTTTTCTTTCTGCTGTTGTCAATAATAGAATTCAGTGGAATGGCTGCGGCTTTTTCTTCCCATCACTTACAGTTTGTAAGCCACTGAAAGGGAATGTATGCGTTTGATTTTATTTGCTTTAGCATAGCTGTCCAATGAAAGAAAAAGACATAAGTATGCATTTCAATCTACTCTATAATATTATGCGAGGCTTTAAAATACAAGTAAATAGCATCAGGCACTTTAATCAAGTCATCTTATCTTTAGGGAAAATAAACAAATAATAAAGTGATAAAATAGTATAGATGTCTTTGCATTTCTTTTTTTTTTTTTTTTAAAGCCATGTAATATGAGTAAAAACACTGAAATCCTTCATCCAACACATAACATTCCCATATAGCAGAGATTGTTTCATTTTCACTTCTACAAGCCTCTCCCTTGATGGACTAATCTTACTTCATTACAAAAACACTATACATATATGTTTTTGAATGCTAAATAGGCAAATATTAGTGCAAAATCAAAGTTGTGTCACGAATTTGGCAGCTTTAAGGTGATAATTTCCTTCAGGTTCAACAGCAAGTTGTTGAATATTTCAATTGATTGCATTGGGCAATTCTCCATTCATTTAATCAAGTTAACATATAACTTGCATATTCAACATCAGTTTTACATGCTGTAATCCTATAATGTATAAAAAGTGGCAGTGCAATACAACAAGCTCCAAAAACTACTGTATCTATTGGTAAGCTTTTAAGTAACACATACATACACACAGAGAGATTCAACTAGCATAACCAATTATCTGCTTGCATTGATAGAAAACCACTTTTGAATAGAAAAATGCTTCAATTCCTCATTTAGAAGTGAAGATGCACAGTCTACATATAACATATTCATCAATTTCAGAAAAAAAAATAATTGATTTTCTCTTCTATTCATACATCTGCTAATTAAAAATTTACTTTTTAAGTACAGCGTGAAACATTCAATGTCCTTAAATATTTCATATAACTCTAATAGTAAAACTCAGTGACCCATACAGTAGTTTACAACTGCTTTTAAGATAGGTCTTGATTCAGAAAGCCCTGAAATGCTGACATTTCATTGACTAGTCACAATTTCTAATGTGCTATTAACAAAACAATCCAGAATATAAGAATCATAAACTCAATGTATCAATCCATCATTCAGAATTGCATTCATAAAGGAATTATTAATGCTTCAGTCACCTACATGTGAAGGTAACACCAAACAGTTTTTTATATAGCTAGAAACAGCATGAGAAGTCAAAGGGTGTTTAACCATGATTAAACATATTTCATACAATAGCAATCTCTTCCCAGGAAACAAAATCTTGGTATGCCACCATAATTAGACAAATGTTATTAGTCACAAAATGAATGTATAAACACAAGCTAAAATTAACTCAGTGAAACATCCTAAATCCATAGTTATTCCATGGAAATGGAATTATTGGCATATTAAACTTTCATATTTACTACACACAACAAATATCAGCCTCCCTCCTGCGATCACAACAGGAAAATGTATTGCACCAATCCTGAGGTCCATTTAAAGTGCATATGTATATAAAGGATCGGGCCCTAAATCTGTATAGACATTTACTTTTATATGCAGATAATGTGTTATATGGAGCCAGTACAATGAAGTCTTAAAGTGAGAAAGAGCATAATAAAAATGGTACAATAAGAAGAGAAGTATATCAGCATGTGAAGTATTCTGGTTGCAAATGCACTCATTAGTTGTCACATCTGAATTTAATATAATTTGGGGATGAAATTAAGGTTGTTTTGTTGCTGACCAGGAAGACTGTTCCTGAGTTTGCAATGAATGTGTCACATTGTACGCTGTTGGCTGGACTCGGTCAGGAGTCAGTCAGACTCCGACTCTTCCAAGCTCTGAGTTTCTAGCCCTTTTGGAGTTAGTCCTGCTTGAAGATACATTTCTGTAGTTGTAACAGCAAACAAACATTTTTTTGTTTGGAAATATGTTTAAAATATATGTGTGTATGTACTGTGCATGCACACATTTGTTTCCACACTTGCCATAGAGAGGAAACCATTTTATGGCAAGTATCCAACCCTTCACATTATTTCTCTGGCAGACGCTAAAATGTCTGTCAACATCATGTAAACAGGCTGGCAGGGAATTTTGAAGAAAGAAAATGAAAGCTGCCATTTATTCTGTGCATGACACCATTTAAACATTTTTCAAAACATTAAATGTTGAATTGCCATTTAAAATTTTGAATCATTCATCAACATGACATAAGGTGGCATGCATGTCCTTATAAATTCAAACAGATCAATCCCAGAATGACCTACTAAAAAGCAATCAAGAACCTCAAAGCATGTAAAGGTGCTATAAACTATGGTAGATAACACAGGGATAAGATGATGCTAAGCAACACATCTGGTCTTGGTCCTCCAAGCAGAGAGCATCAAATGTGCTTTAATTTTGCAGAAGTTCAGTGTATATGGTTGCAAGCTGTTAATATTTGCTCAGATTGGCTCTGGGGAAGAAAGAAATCAAGAAATCAAGAATCAAGAAACCTTTTCACTCTGGGGACCTCTTTGAAGCCTCCTGTGGCTTTGCAGGTTAGTAACTCCAGAATATCCCTGCCTGAGAAGAGTCATCAGAAACGCTGTGAAACAGCTGATGCAGACACTGCTTGCCCAAGGCAAACAGCCCATGGCAGCTCAGCAGGACTGTCCTGGGGAGCCATCCTCCTGCTTCACGGTGGGAGGGCCTTCACCCCACTCCAGGAACTCAACAGCCCTTGGGTCCTAGGCTCATTTTGCTCCAACACACATGATTCTTGAAGTTTTGGTAAGAACTTCAGCAAGGAATAATATCATTTAAACATTCCTTTGAATACATCCTGCTGATCCCAGTGATTTGTCGGGCACCTCACTGTTTGTTGTGTGACAAGTTGGACTTTGGACAAGGTCAGCTCTTGAATCTTGATTATGTTTTTTTCCCCTTGAGCCAGAAGACATTGATTTGTACATCTAGTTTACCTTGTTTTCTTAGCCATTTGTGACACAGTACAACAGTTCCCATCGAAAAAAGTGTCATGTAAATAAATTACAACTTAGGACGTATACATTAAATAATTTTATAAATGAACTTTAAAAATGAAGGAATAAAAAATGCCAGTCCCAGCTTCTATGGCTGCAGTGATTATTCTGATCATGTTGTCATGTGTAATGAAGCACAGTCCCATCATTAATCAAAAGAACCAATCAGATAACTAATTTAGGCAATATTCTTTACCACAGGACATGTCGGTCAGTAAAAATGCATTAAAATAGCAAAAGATCAATAGCAGACACTAGGGACTGTGTTTACAAACCAGTCTTAAACTTTAGGGTATTATATTCTCAGTCATACTGGGCATCTGTTTTTTTTTTAAGGTAAGATAACATATAAGATAAATGCTGAGATTTTATTTTCAGTTAATAATGTGCATTAGAGGCTGTCTGCCACAAATGTATGAATTGCTGTGTTATTTAATGATTTCCACAGAAGTGTGTTTAGCTACTTTCTAAATACACTCTAACTAGACTGGAGTGACACTGCACAGGAAAGAGTTGGCAGGTTCAGGATTTACCGATGTGTGCCTTCAATACCTTACGTGGAAGCCCACATCAAACACTATACCTGGCAAACACTATTTATGTTCTGCCTTGGGCAGCCTTGTGTTTTACATAGTCAATACCCTTATTTAAATGCAGATTGAAAGGACTTTGTTGCGAGCAGAGGCATACTTTTTCTAACTTGGATCCTTATTTTCCTTTTTTCTTTTTTTTTTTTTTTTTGTTTTAAGAACGAGATTTTTTGCAAATTATGCCAGTAAGAAGAAAGAGCATCTCGGATGTGAAATATCTCCACTGGATTTAATCCTTTCAAGACGGCAAGGAGAAAAGTAGAACAGAGCCTTAGAATAGCTATAGCCCAGGTAAAGTCTGCTGTCCAGCTGCACACGTAACCTCACCCCGTGAACTCTGCCTGGAGACAGATTCCCCTGTGCCTGTGAAGCCATTTCCAGATGCACTACCAGCCTAGAGAGCCTCTTACTTGTTGATAATAGTGTAAAACCACAATGGAGTTATAAGCTCAATAAGTAGTCTCAGCACTTAACCAAAACCATAACAAGCCACATTATTCAACGCAACGCGCATGAACAGAGGGAGTGCTACAATACCGACATGACATCTTCAAGGATGGGAACAGCATATTAGGCAGATGCAACATTTATATAATCTCTGTTTGGGAATACACATTGCATTTTCAGAAATACTCAGGGGCTTCCTATCCTGCTGTAAACAAAGCAGACCTGTAAAAATCAGTGCAAAGTGGAAAGACATGTGGCACCTTCATCAATAGTCTGGCCATCACAGTAACAGCTTACCTGAATTGATAAAAGTTGTTTCTATCAGCCCAGTTTTGTAACAGCCTCTCAGATACGGTCCTGTGACCATGTGGGAAAGAAGGAATAGATGATTGAGTCATACTTTGTCATTTTTATGGAAAAAAAAAAAATCCTACAATAATAAACATCTTGAAAAAAAAAACCAACCACAACAAAAACCCAATAATAAACCCCAACAAACTACAATGCAGTTATTTCAAAACGGTAGAATGCAATTTGCAAAGCAGCAGCAGGGCACGGCTACAGAATGCAACACGCATGAGGAATACACACAGATCAGTGGGGTCCTTGTGCTTGCCACAAGCTGTGGCTTTGTGGTAGTCATACCTGCAGTTGCATATCTGATCACAATCAGTGGACTATCCTTACTTGAAATTATTGAATTCCTATTCAAACTACTTACACTCCTGGTCTCCATAATGTTCTGTGTGCTGAGATTCTGTGATGTGTAGAAAAAAACAAGGAAGGGTTTTTTCTACAAGGAAGTTATATTTTAAACCTGCTGCCTGATACTTTCAAGCAATAACTCCTAGCTCTTGAACAACACCTCTCTATATTTTGCACATCTCCTCTGTCACATCTTCTCATAGCCACCTTTTTTCTGAGCTAAAAAATGCTGATCTGTTTAATCTGTCATCACCCAGGAAACTATTCAGTGTCTTGTGAACTTCCTAGCACCTTCTCTAGTTCAATGGTAGAGCTAGTCACTCCAAGGGAATCTGGTGGCCTATAAACATGGAAATACTGAGGTCATCACCAGAAAACTAAAAGCAATCACAATCTATGTGGCTGTGCTACTGGCATGGGGACCAGACAGCAGCAAGCAATGTTCCACAAAACACTTTAAGTAGTCTCATTGACATTGGTTATAATGCTCATGCGCTTAACAGTAAGCATATGCTTAAGCATTTTAAGGCCTGACAAATTTGATAAATGAGTTGATAGAAGGCTACCACTGTAGCCTAAAATACACCTAGTAGTACTTACTTTCAGAGAAGCAGGAAAGCATCTGAGCTATTTGAGCTGCTGAGGACTCCTGCATTCTTCTGTTGTTTTAAGAGATTTTATGAGATAACATTTGCCGATGTTTTTCTTAAAAACACAGAACCTTATTTTATTGTACATAATTCAATTACTTCCTTCTATCCAATAAAATAAGCCTATTCAAATAAAATCAGAACTACTTCCCTCTTTTGGCCTGGGTACAGCATCTTTTGTACCCAGCTAAGCAATCTTCACAGTGCTTGGCAATAATCCTGCTTAGAAGGGCAGGATTTAGAACAGATGCAGAATTCTCCATGTCGGGGTGCTACAAGGTTCTCTGTTGATTAGTAGGGTGCATAATCGGGTATGACAGAATATAGATTTCTGGCAGCAAATAATTTCTAGTGGGAGAAGCCTCTTGCTGAGGACACCCACTTCAATTAAAGGTAGACCAAGCCTCTAAGTTAGAATGTTAACCCTGCAACTTCCCCCAGCCCTACTATTTCAGCTTTTAGGAAAAAGGAATCAGTGTCTGGCTGTACTATTAACAGAGAGATAACCATGAAGATAATGCATAACTTACAGTGGAAACAAGGCTTCATTGGAAAATAGTTTGCTGAAGCTGTCTTGCGTGGAGCAATAGTCTTTGATCATAGAATACTATATAAATATTATGCAAAGACTTTATGCTCTGATATACGCTAACCTCCAGCTAAGTGGAAGATCTCAAAAACATTTAATTTGTAAACTAATCATTGCTGTGGGTGTAGGTACACTCTTCGTATGTGCAGCGTCAGCCCTTTATGGGCCTTTATGTGCATGGTCCTGGCATGCGCCTACCAGTTTGCAATGGAAGGGGTGGAAAGTCAAATTCTTCTGACTCACCACAGAAGTTCTGAGAAGTCAAGACTCCATTTAGTCACCATCATATGATGCCTATCACAAAGCCCACTGAAGTCACACAGAGCTTTTCTGTTGGCTTGAATTCTACCTGATTTTTGCATAAAACTGATCTCAAAGCAACAAGTCTTGTGTGTTTCATCTGCTTATTTTGATTAGACAGCACATTCACCTTACTCTAAAGCAAGTGAAAGGGTGAAGCAGTGTGTTTTACAGACAGACACAGAGATACAAGGTTGCCATGAACCAGATATGAGTCCCTGTTTTAGTATGTGGTTATTTCCCTGGAATCAGCAATAATCCTTATGTGCTTAACATAAGACGTGCTCAAGTACTTCATTTGATTAAAGCCTGACTGATTGGGCTAAGGCTTTTGATCTTGGCCTCTTCTTTTGAGAGAAGAAGAAAGAAAACAGAGATCTGTCTCAGACAATTATATTTACAGCACCAGGTATGCCACTGTTGCTGCTCCATGGGAGTGATGAGCTCATCTGTGATGAGAGGTCTCCACCTTGCTGAGCAGCTCTGCACAGATGGGTTTTGCACGTAGCGCTGCAAACCCAGTGGCTGGGCCATGTTAATAGGGCATCAATGAGGGCAGCTGATGGGAAGGGCTTGCGCTGCCGCTGCTGTGTGGAGCTTTGGCATCAGGGTCATTTGTGAGGACCCTGAGCCTGGGTCTTGATGCAGACTCCTGGGAAGACATGCAGGATCCTCTGCAAAACACAGAGAAATGGCCAAGTCTGATGAAAGGTACCTCAGCTGCAGTTTTCACTGCTAGCTCACTTCTGTGCTACTGGAGTTTCCCAAAGGAGCCTCTTATGAGATGCCACCGAGCTTCCCATTCTTTCCTCTCCATCATGTCCTTTAGAGATCCAACTGGGACAGCAGGGAGCTGTGCAAGGACAAAGGGCTATGCTACTTATGGATTGCAAACTTATACAAAACTTCTGGAGTTTTGTATAACTTCAGCATTTGCTCCCATAACTTCTGCAGCAACTTTTTCTTGCACAACAGGTTTCATGCTGAGTCTTCAAAAGTGCTGGACTATGGTCACATACAAGACTCGCATCTGAAATGCAGCAATTCATAGAGTAAAAAACGTCAGCTGCTTAACACTGCACAGCAACAGTACAAACCAAGATGTGAAACACATCAAGTTGGAACTACGGGGGAATTTCAGGCATAAAATGTAATTGCTCGAACTGGAGTTTAGCCAGCACACCAGGATTCACACCCCTGTCTCACAAAAATAATGCAATGAGGTGTGTGAACCGCAAATAATCATGACCTCAAATTTATGACTTACAGGCATCTTAGCATGGTGTTTCCAGCAATACTGTATTCTCCCAGCACCATACTGGGACATTTGTTCTGTGTTGACTCAAAAAGGAGAATATTGCCCACTGATTTACCAGCACAACTGCATGAAGTGCAATGGGTCTCTTTAGAGGTCCCTTACTCAAGTAATGATGCCTCACAGCTTGTGAGATTTAACAACATCACAGCATTAATTGGCATAACTGCAACTACAGCATGACGACTCTGTACCTTCTAAAATGTTTTTTAAGAGACTATTTTAACTAAAGCTTTTAATCAACAATGCCATATATTTTTATCGTACTTTTGAAGATGACAATAATCAACACAGATAATAATTTGTAGAGAGTATATGAAGAGTGATGCAGAGTACTATTTAATTCTTTATTACATCCACGGTTAAATTTGTGTGCTAAAAAAAAATCATCTTAGTTTACTGCCATGATTCCCTTCATACTAAAAAGGATTTTATGGTAGCATGGGTCAAACATTTGTCATCAAAATGTTTTCAGAAAAATTCACATCTGTTCTGTTGAAAATGTTTCAAGGAAATATTTGCTTTCCCTAAAAAAAAAAAAACAACCAAACAACAACAACAAAAAAAAAAATTTGGGAAATTCAAGTATCAAAATATACTGTGACAGAAGAAAATACTTTTCTCAGAAAAGCTTTGGGAAACACATAGTAGAGCATATGTGTTGGTCCTCTCAGGAGATGACAGAGGCTCTCCTTCCTCCCCCAGTACATCCTACAGTAACTTCTTCAATCAGAAAGCAACCAGAGGATACATCTGAGGCAGGAAACACTGGCCCAGACCCTGGTTGGTGTGGCTCTAGGGCTGGCACGGTTCATCCAATGCAAAGGGCTCCTACAGTAGCACCAAATGGCATTACACTCTTATTTTGATATACTTTTTTGAGCTATATAAACTAAACAAGGCTGTTATGACTAAAGAAGCCTTTCGATTGTATTCTTCGGACAAATTTTGGTATCTAGCCAATACATTAAAATATGTATTTTTAAACACAACACAAATGTTTCAGCTCACTGACCTGTGAAACAGTGGGAATATGAGAAACAGTGAGGATTATACTACTTTAAATCCCTCCAGCTCTCACTCATACTTCATATTAGGAGAAAATACAAGCAGATATATTTACACCAAGCTCTGTCCTCATTTATAAAGTGGTTCCATAACACATACAGACTCCAGCACACTGGATAGTTATTTTTAATCTGTGCTGCATTTTAAACACAACAGTTTTTAAAGTTAAAGGAATCTGATTAACTCAGTGTTACAACTGACAGAAAAGTGACAAGGTCCAGCAGAAACAGATGTTCCCTGCAAGTTGCTTCTTCCATCCCACGCATCTTTTAAGCAACATTCAAATTCCATTTGGCACTTCTCCCAATATTTTTTCCCCATCTTTAATGCAATTGTAGGAAACACTGACGCTTATCTCACTGCTATAAATTTAATAGTAATATTAAAGAACATCACTCACATTAAGTCTAAGAAAGTGAAACCATCATAATGTACATAGTTTTATGCTAATCCCTTACCAGTACTCTTGTGTGCTCTCTTTTGCTTGCATTAATACTCTGCTCAAGGTAAATTAGCCTGTGCAAACCTACCATGCCTGCTGCACTCTGCTAAAGACTTTACCTCTGCATGGACCAGCACAGCCTTCAGCACCACCATGCTGCAGCAAGCAGGTTTGAGTCTCAGAGACAGAAGGTACTTCTATGACAGGTGGAAGGGGGCCAACGGTTCGTACCTACACACCTAATAATTTGTATCAACTGGAAACAGAAGTCACTGTAAACCAAAAAGCAAGTCGGTTATGAGTGTGTATCATGGAGAAGTATCGGTGCATTCTGGAGGAATCCCAAATAAATATTTGTTAGTGGTTCAGTAAGGAAAAGAAAAAGAATTTAGATAGAAAGATCCCAACCATATCATCATATCTGCTGAATGTGAAAAGCTTTAAAAACAAAAGAAGAGAATGTATGTGTGTATATATTATACAGTTTAATAACTCTGCTCTAACTACAAATTAATTCAAATCTTGTACTTGCATTGAAAATGAACTCTATTTTATGTTGATCATTAACTAAGAATATTTCACACTAGAGATTTGTCATATTAAGGAGAATTGAAACTACTTATATCAATTAATTGTATTATACATAATCTTTACATAGATTACAAAAAATAATTTAGATTCTATATTAAGGAAATATTAAATATGAATTCTGTAAGGAGTCGTGACCCAAACTCCTGTCTAAATAGTATTTTGGGATAGTGAAACGAATGACAGAAGTGTTAATCAAAAGCTGATTGTGAGAACTCTTCAGTGAATTTTTTCTATTGAAAAATGCAATGCAATACAACTTACATGTTTCATGCAAACATGTCAGTATCCTTAGGGTTGGTGTCTCAGAGATGGGATGGAGAATGAGAGGATACAATCCAGTGGTAGCAACAAATGAATGAAATAGAAGGCCCTATTGGCCCAGGACAGAACAGGACAAGAAACTGAAGCTGGTTGTCTTACAATATAGAAAGCCTTGTTTTGGAGTTTCCTCTCTCCATTTATGCTTTTAAAAGGAAAAATAACAATAATAAAAATCAGTTTTTATTGTTGAATATTAGAAAAATCTTGGCAAGAGCTTGAAGCCATAGTATTTCTCAGTCATCCTCATTTTTATGGATAAGTTTGTCCCACCAACCTACAAAAACAGTCAAAAGAAACACAGAGTAAAAGAAAGCTGATCCCTGCTAGAGAGTATTAGGTCAAACAGTCCCAGAGGCGCACAAGGCTTATACAATCAAGAGACTACTGAGTAGCTTCAGTAAAACACCTGCCAATATGAATGCCAACCAGACAATCAATGCCAAAAGCTTTGTGAGTATTGTGGGTGTTGCCCCAATTTCCATCTCCATACAGTACATGGCAATCACTTCAAAGCAGCAGGGGGAAATTCTGCAATGGGAGGGGAGAGGACCAGGGGAGTTACAACACCACAAGGCATGACAGAGGGGGTTAGAGACCACGAGGAATCCAGAAAAAGCAGTAACAATCCAGAATCTGCTGTACCATTACCAGTGATTCTGCAGCAGGGAAGGATTCTTGGAACAGGAAGGGGAAATAAATACTTATTAAATAGTTGTTTACTTCTTCAGTAAAGCTGGCTTTGAACACACTTAACAGACAAAGAGTCTAAATCAACTGGACACATTGTTCATTGTGAATTACCAATTTAGGGGCTGTACCACCACAGATGAACTAAAGCAGCCACTGAAGACAACATAAGCAGTATCATTTCGATGACATGGACTTTTATTAACTGCCTTTATTTAGCCTGTATCTGGGGCTAAATGGAAGCTGTAAAGGGAATCAGGAAGAGGAGAGAATCCCCAGGAAAGGGACCCCTCTCAGCCCACCACCCCCTTTATAAAGAGGGTGAGTTGGGTGGGGTGGGACCTCCCTGCCAGCCCGCGGGGCAGCAGCCCTGGCTGGAGCGCCCACTGGTGGGGGCTGCTCATGGCCTGTATGCCATGGCTGGCCTGGGATCCTCTCCCAGGAACACTGGGACACCATTCTAGATAAAGCAACAACCTACTCAACACAAGACACATCACACACAGCAGAGCTGAAGATATGCACAACCTCACAGTTACCATGTCTGTCTTAATAGACCATTAACATTTTGTATGTAACTGTCACAATACTTCCAGAAAAATAAATATCTTCTGCATGTCAAAACACAGAGATTTAAGTTTTCTCATCTTTCCTCAGAGGAAGATGTAGTATGTCTTTGCCACAGCAGCTTCCTTGGCAGAATGTCCATTACCACGTTTTGGCACTGTGCAATGCCTGGCATTCTTCACACAACCTGCAGATAGCCCAAATACTTCTTGGAAAGAGATTTCAATACAAATTTTCCCAGAATGTTATTGGAAACCCACTTCATTCAGAGTATAACCTTGAAACAATTGATAAGATGGTTTTTGACATGCTAACTACCAGATTTACAAGCAGTAAGTGTACACACTATATATCAAATTCCAATAATGTTATACCCTTCTCAGAAAAGGAAATAAAAACTTAGTCAAATATTTCTGGTTTTGTGTGAGCTCCACAATCACCAAGCAGCCTACAAAGAGGACTCCTAAAGAAAAAATAAATTACTCACTTTACCACTGAATAATTCTCTGCTTTGGTGCCAAATCATCCTCACATCTGTCAGTACCCCATGCCTTTTCCGTGCAGGACGAATTAATGATAGGAAAAACTTCAGAAGTCAAAAGAAACCCTGGAAGTCAGGACCTTTTGTGCTGCCAGAGAGATGTCTCAGCAGGTTGCAAATGCAATTTGAAAATTCTGGGTTTGGAAATGGGGCTGTTTAGCGCTCGGATGATGCAGAGAATCTATTAATTAACAAGTGACATGAGACTTACCCATCTCTTCAGTTCACCATCCCACCGGGAAGCAAGAGGAGTGCTGAGCATCCCCCAGAGCACAGAGGCAGCCCGCGGGGCTGGGAAACACGACTGCAGCTCCATTTGCTGCTGCACAGCTCCCACCTTTCAGAGAAGCTGAGACTTCATCAGCATTTACTTCTGCCAGAATCAGCTCTGAGGCTTTTCCCACTGTCTGAAATGCAGAAAGGAAGGGGAAAGAGTGATGCCACACTAAAGGAAAGGCTGTTTGTCACACTGCCATAAACAAAGGCCTCAAAGACCATATGCTACCATAAACAAAGGCCATATTAAAGTTAAGTTCTCCTTTATTGAGAAAACTTTTGAACAATTTAATCCAAAATTTCAGTAACCACTCTGATAAGATTTTTAATGCAGCTTTTTTTTACATTATCATCAAAACTGAAAACAATCAGCAGAAAACATATGAGAGCATTAGTAAAACCTTAAACAAAGTGCATCTTCAAAACCTCAAACATCCTGGTAAAAGCCCTTTTTAAACTTTTCTGCAAAGTAAGCATTCCTAGCACTGCCTGTCCAAGAGCAGGCAGTGTGGTTAAACTGTCACAGAGTCATGGAGCCCAGACTTGAGCGGTGTTAAAAGCCAACTCTCTTGACCATGTTCCCTCCACCTAGCTTTGGAGAGGGCACAGTGACAAACACAGTGAAGTGGCCACATCTCACTGACCGGGAAGACATCACCTTATCTCTAAATGCAATGACTTTAACAAAACATTTTCACCAGTTTCAAGGTAAAAACTTTGTTTCAGAAATATAAGAGGAATTAAAAACACCCACAACAAGGCTGAGCACTGCTGAGATGCCCAACCCAGCATAAGCTCCAGCCTTCGGTCTTCTCTTTCCAATTTCTTTTCTTGAGACAGATAAAATTAGAAACATGAACATAATAGTGGTCTTCTTTCAAACAGTTTCTTGTTTACTCTCTGCCACCTACTTTGTCTACAGTTTTCTTTCTGTAAATCATACAATTATTCTTTTCCACCCACTCTACATTTTAAGTGACATTTGATTAACAAATAAACTAACCCTTAATAAGAAAACTATTGTCTAAATAAGCACTAATACGTCAAATTAAGTACTTTAAATACACCTAATTATGTATTTAATCAGGATTTAACAGGACATGCATTGTATGCTAACTAAACATAAAATTAAATTACTTAAAAGGTACTTATTAAAGTTCAAGAATTATATAGAGTTTTAGAAGTATTTGCTACAATTTGGTACATATAATAACTTTTACTTAGTTCAAATAAAATTGATGAAATAAATGTTTAAGTCCAGTGATATCACTTATACTTGCTTTGTAGATAAATATACATATGTCACACAAACAGAATTGTTTCCATTTTCTATGTCAAAATGCATTAACGTGGAAGCATCAAGCTGGTTTTCTGTAATCCACATCTCACCTCTGAGCCTCACTAACTTGTTTCTATCTATTGGCTTTTGGGAACTGCCAAAATTCAGAATTTGTGGTCTGCAGGAAATGTCAGCATTTTGAAATCAGTTTCCATTTAGATTCAGAACCACCTTTTTTTTTTTCCCCCTTATTCTCCCTGCCCCCTCCCCTCCCTCTTTCCTAAACTTCTCCCAGAATGGAAATCCATCAGAGCTGCCCAGAGCCATGTCTGCTGGAAGCCTGGGGGTCTGCCTGGGAAGTCTCCTTGTGTTCGGGGACAGGGTCTTCCTGCACAGATGTAAATGCAGAAAGGCGAGGGCTGTGATGCAGGGCAGGCTCTCTGGTGTGGCTACCTTAGAGCTGCAAGTGCTGGCAGGCAGCCACGGAGCCACGCAGGTGACCTGGCAGGAAACCAGACAGATTTACAATGAAAATCTGCTTAGCAGGCTAGGTTCTCTGGGAAGATTCATTGAAAGCCAGATGTTTTCGTGAAATGTTTTGCTTTTGACGAATCGGCATTTTCTGATGGAAAAAAAAACGTTCTCTCTGAAAACTTCCTCTGAGCTCTGCCGGCAGCCGCCACCGCCGAGAGGAGTCAGCAGCTGTGTGGCAAGGCTAGGCAGTGCTGGGGATGGTGTCCCAGGGTCTCTCAGCTCCTGCTTCTCCTCCATCACGCCAGAGGTGCCCACCATGGCTCAGGTTTCAGGACGGACCCTGCTGTTCTCCTCTGCTGTAGTGTCTGTGAAGCGGTGGGAGCTGGCTCCAGGACAACCATCCCCAGTGCTCTCCTACCTCCAGCACTTGTGTTCAGACAAAAGCACTGGCTCCACACCAAGCGGAGCAGGAGCAAACACTACAATATTTGCAGGGTGTATCAGCAATTCTCTCTCCTAAAAAAACCCAATCTGAATCATCAGCAGGCTGGCAGTTCCCTGGGGGTGGGTGTTCCCAGGGATTATACCAACCTTCCCAGGCATTACACCGACCTTCCTCCTCCTCCAGTGCAGCAATTCAAGGGTGGTGGCAGAGAAGCCTACCAGGGAGCTGCTGGTGAGGTGCCCCTGGCTGCCTGCCTACCCTCAGGCTGTGTGTCACACGTCCAGCCTCACCAGCAAACCCACAGCACTGGCAGCAACACACCAGGGATCTAAACAATCTTTAACTTCCAGGTCTTCCTGCCACCTTCTGCTGTCTAATGCTGACTGCTGATACAAACAGCAAAAGGTAGCTAGTGCTTTACAGCTGAACTCAGCTCAGACAGAGAATGGTTTATGTCTAACAAAGCCATTCTTAACAAAAAGAAATAGGCATAAAAGTGGAGAAGAGGACCATGCTGCAGTCAGGGTGTGGGGAGTGACTGCACTGTGGAGCTTCTTTCAAAACGTGAGTTATCTGGCTGATGGACTGAAGGCAAGCACTTGAAAAATCCTGATGAAATCTCTGCTTAAAGACCTTTTTTTTTTCTGAGGCAAGAAATGCCATGTGTCCTTCTCTCAGCAGCAGACCAGACCCACTACTTTATTTCTGGTGTTACAGTAAATGGTATACATTAAATAGTCACTAGGTTTGCAGAAACTTCACCTCCGATATTATTTTAAAGGACTTTCAGCTGTGAAAACCAATGTAATTTTATTCTCCAGACATAGCTATCTTTCAAATCAAAGGTCATTTATTTTTTAATACACAAAGTATTAAAAAAATCTCTTGAATCCATCACATTCAGAACATCTGTCTGTCCCAAAGTCTCAAAATATTAACACATACTTTGACTGTAAATATATTAGAATATCCAAATAACTGTGTGTCAGATATGACACTTTCTTGTGTTAGTGAAACCCAGATGAAATTCATCAACTTCAGTAGATTGCAGATTTAGAGTTCTGTAAATAAGGGAAAAAATTGGCCCTGTGCTTTAATTAACATTTTAAATCAAATCTGCATTTGAAAATGTTCCAAAATTGGAAGAGGTCATAAATAACCTTGGTCTGCAATATTAGACTAGAACATACTTGTGTATTCTTTGCTTTAAAAAAATGTGGTTTTTATCAAACGATAATTATGGTTGTGCTTGAAATGATCCCCTTTAAATTCTTCAGGAAGGTTAAATGACTGCTGAATATTAATATTTTCCCTCTAGTCAGGGATTCAAAACAATTCCCAACAAAACGTTGGGGCTGGTGGATTTGGAGAGCTATGTCATTAAAAGCCACTGCCATTATTCCACTTACATGCTTGTTCTGCAGAGACCGTATTTTCAGTAATAAATAATGTTTTGAAACAAACAGGTGATTTCTGTGAGAAGAATCGACAGTATTTTTTGAAGGCAGTGGTTTCTGTAGAAACCTTTCCTCTCTTTGTCCTCTCCTATCTGCAGGGTATTGACAGCTCTGACAAGACTTTGATTATCTAGTCAGCAGGAGCCTGAGACTTGTCACTTGTCAGGTGTGAGCCGGCAGTCACGCAGCTGATGAAACAATTGAAAGGAGATAGGCCGAGCATGAGGAGGATCAGGGTCATCAAGCCCAAAATGTACGCCTGTCTACTAAGGGGATGGCTTACAGCCTCATTAATGACTCCAATAAAGCAGGAGAAGGATGTGGGCAGGAACTGGAATAGGGAAATAAGAAATGCAAAGGTCAGGGATGGTGGAAGAACTCCAGTTGTCTACATCTGTTTCTTGCACAAGGCTCCACAGTCACTGGAGCCCCTGAAGCCCCCAGAGAAGCCCCAGTGACGCTGGTGTGCTGCCTCTCTGTGCCCGACCCAGGATGGTGTGGGAGGTGAAGGTGGCACTCTCCTGTGCCTCCTCTCTCACATGACAGCCAGCTTTTCAAACCGCACTCCCCAGCAGGGTGGGTGAAAGACAGGGCAGCTCTCCAGCTGCACCTGCAATAGGTTGGTGCCCTCTTGTTTCAACCCCTCTAGGAGTTAACACCAACCCAACCACTTATGAATGACTGTGCTTCAACTGCCTCCAGCATTAGACAGAAATCCCAGTTGTGACAAATGCCTTTAGTGCATACACTAAGAAGTCTGGGTGTATAGGGGTCATTTCTGCTGCCCTTGGAGAGAGCTGTGGTCCCACCATTACTGAGGACACTGCATTTCAGCACCAGACTGTGCAACTGAAACTCCAAGATGGGCAATTACTGATCCAGAGGCAGGCTTAGTCAAAGAGGGCAATACAGAACAATAGTTGTCTTGCAATTGGCAGGACTTAAAATGCTTTGTAAAAAGATGCCTGTAATCCATAACTAATGTCCTCGCTCTATACATCACACACAACTGGTGGGTCAGTTGATAGGAGCTTATCCTAAGAACATTTTACACAAAACTGGATTAGTACAATACGCTTTGCACTGGAAAATCATTCACAAACTTTAGCTCATTTAAAACCCAGGATGTTTTTTGGTTGGTTCTTCTCACATTATACACTGTCTGTTTTTCTGTGATCTACATTAGTTACCTATTCATATTAAAATGCAGTTCAAGGTGTGTTTCATAAGATTTAGCAGGGAAAATAGTGCTGCCCAGAAAATCTCTTTTAAATTTAAATGACAACATAAATTATTATACACATTTAGTTAATACCAGAGGAAAGATCATGAGTATTGAGGACATGATCTGTCACCCATACACATGCAGACCTGCAATCATTTCACTGATATCAGAACTTTCTCTCCAAGTCTGTCCAGACACAAACCCACTGACATCACAGTTTGGGGTCCCATCACAGGCATAAGTTGTGAGCAGTTTATCTGAGCCCCAAACACTTGCAAAAAGTTTAGGAGTTGTCTGCTGTCCCTTATAAAACTGATTATTGGTATTCCTTAAATCTCTGGGATACTTAGACATATGGATAAGATAAGCATGGATTAACTATGTCTGACTATGCATATCAATTAAGGAGAAAATTTTGCTCAGAGATAAAGCAGCAATGAAAACCCACATGGCAGGACAGGCAGAATCACTGAGAGGAGGCTGAAGGTCTGTGACACTTGCGTAGGGTGGGACATGACAGAACAAGGAAGAAGTGGCTGGTTAACCAAGGGGGGGGGCAAGAAAAGAAACAGCTCAAATATTCAATATGAAATGTCAGAGGTAGACACACCATTTTAAACTTTTAGAGTTTGTTTTTTTTTAAATTACCTTTGCACAACAACTTTCTTTATTGACGTAAATCGAAAGACAGCTCACTATAGTCTGGTGCACGAAAGGATTGGTAAACAGCAATATCTCTGTTGAATATTTGAAGGGTAAAATCTCTCTTGCCCAAGCTAGGCAGTTGTCATGCACTTGGTCAATCCACCAGTGAGATGTTTTTCACTGAGGGTTTCAAAGCACTTTATAGGAGTTTATTGCAGGTATCCTAACCAGGATTTCATGTGCCAGAAGGAGAGAACATGAATGCACCTGCTTCACCTAGATGTACACAAACTATAATTCCCTATATCTAAACATAGACGTTTAGGGAGTTTTCAGTATCGTTCAAAGCTGGAACACAGCCTAGAAAATACAGCGTACAGAGTTACTTATTCTGTAGCTTTTAGGTGTACCTATCATGGTTAAATGATACTTCAATTTCTTCATAAGAGAGCTGGTTCTGGACTTGTAACCATGGATCCAGTATGAAATGGACACTTGATAGGAGAATGACAGTGTGATAAATAAAGCTCTCACTGAGAATACCAGGGACCAGTGAATGACAGGTACAGATCAATGGACTATCAAGCATGTTTTCAGCCATCAGTTTATTGTTATTAATACTTTAACTTAATCTCCAGCTTTAAATTAATTATAACACATTCACTGCTGTATTTCAGATTTGATTTCTCGTCTCTAAAACATTGAATCAGAAATGTAACCTGAGAATGATAAATTTACACCAAGGTAACAAACTCATGGAAATGAATTACTTATGTTATTCTGAAGAAGGGACTGGGCTTGGCTGAATGCGTAGGAAATCCTCACCTCACCTGCCCGTCCTGAGGCCCCACACTCACCTGCCATCACCTGCAAAAGTAAATGGTGGCCTCTTGAGACTAAAGCTTACTATGCAATTACTAAGGAGCAGGCCCAGTTTTAGGTGATGCTCAGACATTTCCATACTGGTTTCTAACTCATTGACCTTCCAGTGCAGGGGCATACCCTGGACTTGCTCACACCCCAAAATTATCCAAAATAATTAACAGCAAGATTTTGGCTGTTCTAGATTGTACTAGGAAGTACATTCAATGAAGTACAGAGGCCTGGACAATAACCAAGGGCTCTACAGCACTAGCAATATAAGCTAGCTCCTTCATTATTGGAAGAGAACCTATATCATAATACGTGACTTTAATTCCAGATTATGAATTTTCCGTTTATCAGACTTCTGCATTGTTGGGGTTTTTTTGATCTGAGGACACTGCTTTACTACATTCAAACTTGAAAAAGTATATTAGCTCTAAGTAAAGCAATGCTTCCTTCAGCTCCAGCCCAAATACTGGAATGTTTCACCCACAGAAGAGAGTCCTATCACCGTCTATTGTCAATCATAATAATTCATAAAGGATGCCAGAGAGATCTGAATTTCCTATTTGATCACTTTTTTAGCTCTTGTCATTTTGCTACAAAAGCAGAGTTTGTGAGAAGATCAAATCAGAAAGCTATCAATGCTCAGCTATCTATATACATATTTTCTAGAATACAAAATCCTCCAGTTAATATAAAATAATTGTGAAAATGGTTGGCAAATTAGAGATGGTTGTTATAGATTCCAAAAATACTTTTGCTTTCAGCAAAATACATTTTTAATTACTTTCCTACTAGCTGTCATTTTTCATAAACCAGTCTAGACAAGTCATGCCAAATCATGCAAAAACTGATCTCAACAAAACGCTTTTCTCTAACACCAAAGATCAGAAAATGTTCTTTTTTTAAAGCACACGTGTAGTTTAACAAAACATTTCTAAATAAACTTTGCTGTTTGTGAAGTGCTGAGAAAATCAAAACTTTCCTTTAAGAGATCTGATGTACTAAAATATCACATAATACCAAATATTTTTTCCAGTTTAGAAATAAACTTGAAAATATAAATATACACACCCATGTTGTAATTTTATTATCCCCTGAATTCAATTTTTTTCCCAAAACATACTACTACAAAGCATAAATTAGCAAAATCTGCATCAATATCATTATAAGATGTACATATGTGTTCTATCACAACTTTTATCTTATTTATCTTGAGTACATTGCAAAGGAGGGAGAAAGAGTGAAAAATAATCTGAATTTGTATTTCCTTTACACTTTAGACTGGAATTATTAAGCTGAGTTATAGTGGCTCAGAAGTAAGGAATTATGTATAGTAAAGCATGTGGATTTTGCTTTTAACGTCATAATCAATGTCCAAATCTAAAATTGATATAATTGACTGTTAATTAATTCCCTTGATATTTTCATTAGCACATCCAAGCAACAAGTCTTCTGTTTGGCACTTCTGAATTATTCAGGAAGTACTCAGATTGCTATAATGAAGGCGTTACTGCCTGATACTATGCCAGCTAATAAAGTTAAATGCAAGGCATGCTTCTATTTTTCTATTCTGATTGGACAATCAAAGATTTCCCTTAAGATATGTGAAATGAAATTTCAGAGGTGCACAAAAAAATGTCAAGAGAAACGTCCAAAGATATTTTTGTGAAAAAATCCAGCTCTATATTTTCAATACTTGTAGCTTTTCCTTAAGTCCTATAGTACTGTAATGAGAAGGGTTGCTAGGGGTGGCATTTAAATCTGTTTTGAAGGCTCCTCAGGTCTCTGGAGCTAACATTGACCATCAGCCCTCCAGGTCTCAACATGTTTGCAACTTGAAAAATCTGGCTGGTTAACCAAGAGATTTACTAGTACCATTTGGACACTGTCCCTCCATTAACAATGTGACCAACATACTTCCAAACACACCTACAAATCCACAGGCAAATGTTGGTGTCCCTTCCCAGGTCTGATCTCCAGTGTTGATTTTTGCCAGGAGAAAGACTTCAGGATTAGCCCAACCAGGAGAAAATTAGAAATGCTCTTTCTGGATGATTTGGTTCATGATTGTGTCAAAAGCCAGGACAGCTGGTAGGGCTTATGCCAAACTTGGCAGCTTTGTGTCTTTTTTTGACAGTTTTTTTCTTGTAAGGTATTAAGTGGCTGAAATCCCATAAATCTTGCCGTTCCAAAAAGAAAAAGCTTGAGGGGACTGGATGGTACATTTGATGGATGCACTGCCCTTAATGCACTAGCCTCTTCCCTAAGGGATTATGGTTTTGAATTTAGTGCAGAGAATGAGCTGTTCCTCAACTGATGGCAGTAAAAGTTTATCAGTAAAAGGTAGTTTTACCTTTCAGATCATCACTGTGTTCTCTGACATGATCCTACACTGTACAGACCCTCCAGTACCACTCAAACTCAGTAAATTGCCACTACAGTGGCAATTCAGGTTTGTTTGAGTTTTTTTATTGGGTTTTTTTTTTCATTTTTTAAAAACAGAATGTTACTAGTCCTAATTAATTTAATATTTGTCACTTGGACACCATCTCCCATATGACAACCTCCAAAGACTTTACAAAGATTAATGACACCCCATTATATCAATGAAGCAGAAAGAATAAGAATTAGTTCACCCATCACTGAAATGCACTCTCTTCTAGGGTGGAACATGACAGCTACTTACCAGTGTATAACATGGAGGAATAGGGCTTTGGGGAATCAAGAACCCACCAGTTACTTCAAATGAAATATTGGTCCTACAGCAATGAAGTTGTTCTTCTCAGGATTTGGTAACTGAATAGATGTGTTCTTCCCAAGCCTTCTATGGAATCCTATGGCTGCAGAAACACATTGCACAACTCTAATGGAGGAAAGTGGATGAAGTTTTGCTGATACTCCTTAGGTAAGACACTGTAGTACCACACATTAACATCAGCAGGGGCACAGGGGCAGATACATTTCTGAAAGGTGGGACTTAGCTCTCTTTTTAGAAAAGAGCATGATGCCTTCAAACATTGAATTCACCTTGTCCCTACACAGAGGGTTGGACCACAACCCATATAGTTACCAACCCTGAACAAAAATCTCAAGAGAGGAGTTAAGGTGTTTCCATATGTTACCACTCATGTCTAGACTTTCAGGGAAAAGGGGTCTCTTCCCATGGGGAATTGCTCTGTTACTAACACAGAGAAGTTTACACTCGTTGAAGGAGAGGAGGGATGCTGCAGTCTTGCGTGGGAGCACCTGCAAGTGGAGCTGGAGGAGGGTTGGTGCTTACTGCAAGCAGGCAAAGCCTCCGTGCCACGGTGAACCTGAGTGCAGAAGCAACATTATGTTTTTCTTTCCCTCCTAATAACTCAGGGAATTATGTAAATAAAAGCCTGTTTTGGCAGCTGCAGTGGAAGGAGACCGTGAGCTTGACACCACTCCACCTCTGTTGCCAGTGGGAGCTGGATGAGCTGCACTGCCAGTCTGGACAGAGAAGAAGCTGCTCTGGGGCTGCTGTGTGCCCCCATGCCAGTGCCCATAACAGCATGTGAAGGACATCTGCCTGAGGTGACCGTTCATTGTACAGCCAAGGTGTTGAACACGCCTTTTACTCATTCCGTGGCCACCCCACCAGTGTAAATTGAAACCTGACCTCTCATTTTCTATTTTCTGTATAGCTAGTTGCATTTTGAAATATAAAGACTCATATCACTCAACGATTAGAAAAGGGCTTCTGCGCATACACTGTACAGCTTTATCAGCTAATTTGAACTTGCTGAGAAAAAAAAAGGCACATTTTTAGATTTGATCCTTGTGGTCTTAAAATATTAATCAGACACATGTTCAGGATTTTTTTTAATCCAACTGTCTCCAGAATGCTTATTGACAATTTACAAAGAGAGGTTGGAAAATAGTAAAAGGAAATATGTAAGTAATTATAGTTCTAGCATTGCAGGGCCAAGTGAAGTAAATTAATGTGATGCAAATATTTTGTGGATTTGTTTAATTATTTGCAAGTACAATTAAATCTGCAAGTACAATTAAATCATAGTGCAGTAGACAGGGTTTTATAAATGGGAATGTTCCTAATGAGTCTTCTCAGAACATTCAAAATTCTTTGCAAAATACAGATGTGCTTCCAGGTTGTTTATATCCACTTGCTGAATAGATCACTGTACACAGCTGTGGCTACATTCAAAAAACTTGGGAACAACAACTGTTAGCTACCAATGAAATTCCCCTTATGTCAAGGACCAGCAAAAGACCTTCCCACCTCTGCTTACCCATGGGTCTTCCCTAGAGAGAGCTCATCTGGACTTGGTGGAGCTTTGTGCAGCCCAGCAGAGCAGAACAAGCAAAAGGGAATTTCACTGGTATGGGTGGTGCCTGCAAGTGTTTATCTGGTTGAGGAATTACTTTCTGTAGACTCTGGACATCTGCCAGTCCACTCATATTTAAAATCTAAGAGTACCTGAATGTTAGAAAGAACCTGAAAAGCTGGAGCATTGCAACTCTGCCACCACTGAAATCCATGAGTTCAGCCTAGAGCTCAAAGGAAGCAGCAAGAAACCAATACCTAGACCTTTTGAGAATTCAGTGCTAACTGACTACAGTGTCTCCAAGCAAAAAATGAATTCGTTCTGTTTAAACAGATAAGGTTATATAATGTTCCTGTTAAACTGAAAATAATGTTGCAAACAGGAACTTTCTTTTCTGAAATATATTGCAATCAGCAATTCAACGTCCTGAAATTATAGTTCGGATTTCACATGCTTATACAGAATGCAGTACACTTTCCCTTCTTTTTCATTAAAATTGAAAAAAATACTGACCTAAAAAGTATTGTGTAAGTAATATTCAAGATGTTGTCTTGAGCTTCTGAATGGAGTCAACAAAATAATTCAGAATCCAAAGGACATTCAGTAACATTTGTACACATCTGAGCACTGTATAGAATGAAGTACCCACTGTGCAGTGGAAGTCATCTAGACCTTTCTGTCTGCAACTTACAAAGTTGAGAAGTGTTTTGAAAGCACAGCTTTGACTTTGGTTCTTCAAAGAAATCCTGAGAAGAGGATTTCTCCAAAAGGCCTGTGTTCTTTCAGAGACTCTTTAATTACCAACTGAACTGCCAATCCTTTCAGAAATGGATCAAAAAGCCATGGAAAGTAGTGACTTAGCAAAAAGAAGCAACTTCCTATGTTTTGTTTCATTTAGAGAAAAACTTTTTTCTCTTTTTTCTTTGCATTTCCAGGAATTTTACAACTAGTGGCAGATGTTCTGTGTTGCATGGCTCTTACGCTTTTAAAAAGCTGAGCAAATATGCATGGTACTCAATAATGCATAGGAATGTCATATCTTTTAGACATTATCCTATCCTTGTGAGGTCATCGGCCTTTTGAGATTTCTAGATTTAATCTTACTTTAAAACAATCAACCACAAAATTTGCTTTTTCTTGATCTTTCTCTGAAATTCATAGCATATCAGTATTATTGACTTGGCATCATTTAAGGTGGTTACTTCATTCATCATGGGTGGGGCTTTGAAGCAGAGGCGGGTGGCTTGATTAATTTTTTTGATGAGGGAAAAATCTAGAGTCCGGTCTCTAAGGTACCCAGCTTTGGTCAGCTGAGGGCTTTGGTCTACCAAGCTGGAGATGAGAGCAGAAGCCTGCTTGTTTGGCTAGGTGTTGATTGACTTGCAGAAGGATGTTTGAGCATGCCTGTGGGGGAGGGAGGTGATCAGAAAGTGAGGAATCTGCTACTAGCCTTTAAATTGAAAGCTTTATACTCTGTGTTTTTATAACTGATGTTTTATAGATGTGAAGTGTTCACAGACTCAGTGACAGCATCCAGTATACCTTTCTGAAATGAACAGGCACCTGACCTCAGCTAGGTCTTTGATGTGGTGGCTTCAGCTCTCAGTCTGTAAATATGTTTATTTGCTACAGAAGCCAGTTCTTTAGGATGACTGACTATCATTGCTCTCACATAGGGATGCAAGAGCATGAAGGGACCTTCCTGAAGCAGAACCTTCTCTGACCGCTTGTCTTTTCTACATCTTAGATGAGGAACACTGTCCAAAACACAACAGATTCACATGTCAATGTTGTTTCCTATCTTCTTCCTTACATACACAATTTTCCCAAGTTCAGAAACTTGGATAAGCTCCTTCTATTCAGTTCCTTGCAAAACTGACCTAGAAGTTTTTAAAATTATGTGAAAAATAAAACCCACATCATTTTTAAAACATTTCCTATAAATAGTGCTTTAGAGACCATTCATGATTCCAAGAATACTTTAAGTTGATTGCCATTACCAGAGATCAATACTACTCAAACATACCTAGCATTACTTTCCACTCAGAACACAGCCCAGGCTCCCACTTCTTCCATGGGTAAACCATATGTAGAACTAGGACTAGAGACAGAAAAGATCTGCTTGTAATGCTATTAAAGCAACACAGGCATACTAAAACACATACGATATCATAGAGGGAATCGATGAGTTAAATAGATCTTTTTTCAGCTTTAGGATTTGTATGAGGAAATGATGTACATGTAGCCGGGCGCCTACCGAGGATGCGGCACACACTCTGACAATGGCTTTCCTCTTTATCTAGGATCTTTTAATAAAGTGTTAATTATAAAGGCTTCTCAACTCATTGTTTAGAGTCCTAAAGAAAAGCGCATTTTTCCTGTCAAACATGAGGGGTTTGCAGCAAGTGAATTTTTCTGGTAGCACTAAGCTGTATTTTCCTGTGAAGTGATTAATGTAAGTGGGTTGGTGCTGCCCTGACATTCTGTGGGCTCCTGAGCTCCCCATCTCTAGGATAAACCACAGCAAACCATGCCACCAACAATTTACACCATTTTACAGGTAGGACATGTTCAGGTTAGGCCTTTTCTTAGCGAGATCCAATGTCCAAACACTGCCCACAAGATGTGCAATGGACCAGCACATTTAACCCTGGATCAAGCTAATGCATGCTTGTCTCTGTGATGTTGTGTTTTGGTGGAGGGTGAAAGGTGGTGCACAGGTAGCTTCCTCTAGACCACTCATTACTGTAAATACCTCTATCACGTCCTCTGTTGTCACTCACTGGAAAAGTAAAGAGACTGGCAGATGAAATACAAAAAGGCCAGTAATAGAGATATTAACATGCATTTCCATTAACTTTAGGCAAAATGGAATGAAGGGTGTGGGAGAAAGAAAAAAAATCACATCATCTGAAAGCAGCACTGTCTCTAGTATGACACACTCTGTAAAGTGAGTCTTCAAAGGAAAAATAATATCACTTTGTAATGCTGATATTTTGCCGAGCTATTTATTTTATGACAAAAAAGCATTGTGCTGTGTGAATGAATATGAATTTACTACTTTTAAATAAGCAAATAAGAAAACAGAGGCAGATCACTATGAAAAACTTCCAGTAATACTTTGCATAAATCATCACAACTAGTAACTAACTAGTGAAAAATCAGTCCTATTTTATTATATTCCATGACCTGCCTGGGTAACACCTTAGCTCCATGGTCAGGTGTTTACATGGCTAAGCGCTATTCACATTTTGAACTAGTCAGACATGAGCCAGCTCCAGTATAAAAACACCCAACCACTGTTACACAAATGTGCTGCTAGGAGGCAAGGGTGGTCCTGATAGCTCACACCGAGCCAGCCCAGTGCCAAAGGACAAATATGCCCCAGGGTTTAAAGCACTGAGTCATCAGCTCCAAACATTCTCATAAATAGAGAATAATTTCAACTTCACCTTCTACATAGGAAACATGAAACAGAATGAAACCAGTTGAGAATAAAGCATTGTTAAGACTTTAGAGATGTTTTATCTTCAGTGTTTCTTTTGTCTAAATGGAGAATAAGAGGATGTTTCTGTGATTTGAATGAGCACCAGGGCTGGTTGCACCTTGCCTTTGAGCCAATTAACTGCATCTGGGCACAATTTTTAGCAGTGCAGAGGAGGACAGCCAGAAGACCTTTGAAACAAAGGTCTTGAAAAAGAGAGGGAGGAGCAAAGTTCCAGGAGGTCTTCTTCAGTCGCATATTGTTTATCTCACAAACTCATTTCATACAGTTGCTTTTACCACATTTATCCCTGCATATTTTGCATGATCTGAGGCAGTTATTGCTAGAGGTTTGTTGTACAGTTTTGTACTGCAGCAGCACTCAGAAGGCCCAGACACAGAGCAAGCCACCTCTGTACAGGGTGGGAACACATTAGAAAGTAGCTTCTGTTGGAGGAATTCATAATATAACTGAAATTGGGTCTGCAAGAGATAGACTGAATTCACACAATGGCTGATGGGTATAAACACTTGCATCCTATTTGGACAAACGTTTAAACACACTGTTAAGTGGCTTACTGGACAGCGAGATGGCTGACCAAAATCACTTAGTTGAGTAAATTGAGCCTCTGTTTTAATCCTAGTCTAACTCTCCCAGCTAATACATCTTAATCATATACAGAAGTGCTACCTTCCTCTCTGGATCCACCGTGCTCTGATCAGTACAACGAACCAGAAAAAAAAGTTTGCAAACACAATCTAATTCACATTTGAGGACACCTGAGGAGCCCCAGCGCCCTCTATTTGCAACAAACCATTTTGCTAAGAACATTTGCTGCTAATGATCCTTGCTATTAAAATATGCACATCTTGGCATGATCACTGTTCCTGTGCCTAAGAGGCTTACACTTCCACCAGGATGTCTTCTGTATTTGCAGTGTGTTATCTCCATGATTACAGATGTTGCAACAGTAGAGATCATATTCTCTTGAACCTTTAAGACCAGACGTCTTACATATTTGCCTCAAATGACACCCTACAAATGGTCTCATCAACCTCCGAGATGCACCATCACAAAACGGGAGCTGACAATTCTGTATTCCCCAGCAGCTGCTTCTGCAAAGGGTCTACAAAATGGCATCTCAGAGCATGTCCTTCAGAAGCACTGCAACAACAATCCTAACTCCTGCCTTGCAGCTGCTGTTCTTGAGTATTTTTTGCAACTGCTACAGATATTGCACATATTTTATAGTAAAACTGAGATGAAAAATTGTTGTATACATTATGCCTGCACAAGGATGTTATATGAACTCTTCTGTTTGCTTTTCAGTGCTAGTAGATAACCATTGTGACTCTACCCAGTGTTTTTTATTGAGCAACACTACGAAAAGATTAATCAATTTGCATACAATATAAATCCACATTCATCTTTTATTATTGCACAATCAGGGAGCTTTAATGTAACATAAATTCAAGTGCTACATGCTTTGATTGCTCTTTGTAAAAATACTTAAATACTGTTCATTTTGAAAGAATCTGAAGGAAATTTTCCGAGTGATATATGTGATATTTGGGGAAACTTTTCTGATAAAATCTCTGTACAACTTTGGGATCGTTGGCCTTCCCCAACTTGATTAGGTGCTGTGTATCTTAATGAGTGTTCATAAACATTTTCATTTAAAAAGACTAAACTGAACCATGGAGGAAAAAAATGAAAAAATTATCTGATACTAGGAATTTAAGGTATATAATAAATAGAGGATGCAAGAAATATTTTTAGATATACTAATCTGTTTGTTAGTAAATTTAAATTATTACTGGACTGCATAATACTCATTGTGTTTAGGACTATCATTCAAAGCCTGATTTTCAATAGCTACCAAACTCCCTCTGGTCGCTTTGAAAAAATCCAGTTCAGAAGAGTTACATGGAAGTTTACAAAAGTAATTTTTTAAGGGATTATTAGGAAGCAACTAAAGAAGGCTGGAGAAATGTCATCCAAGTTACAAACCTGATACATGACAAAAATGAAACCAGAATTTTTTTTAATACAACACACTGATAATAAGTCTATTGCTTTAAATATCTTTACAAATAAAGTTTGTTTCAGGATGACCTCTCTCAGTACAATAAGCTTTCCTTTGGCACATTCTCCTTTGGGCTCTTGCAAGAACCAAGAGCAACAAAACATCATAGAAGAAAAAAAAAAGACGACAGGTGCAGGTTAGAAAGAAACAGAATTGCCTCTTTGCCTGAAATTTTCATGCCAGTTTTACAACTTAAAGAAGTTTAGATGGGGTGTGAAAAAATATTGATTTTTTGAGTGACTATCTGAAGAGCATTGAAATATCTTAATTACTTACTGGTTGCAGGGTATTAGTAACTGCAGCTCAGTAAAGAAAGGGGGAGATAAAATGCTTTCTTAAGCACATATGTGATTCTATGTAAATCTGAACTGCTGCCTGAAATGTTTGCCAATAAAGATGAAAGTCCCACAACATAGTCACAACATGATATCTATCATATGGCTTCCTGGCTGTTGTGTATGTTTTTGCTGTGTGTAATAGACTGTGTTGGTGTTTGCACTACCTAGAATTTGCATATTAGCTCAAACACTGTATTCTTGGTGAGGTCTGATCCTGTAAGCTCCCCAAGAACCTCTGGCTGCCCCTGAAACCAAGAGACACCAACACGGGGTTCTCAGGAGGTACTGAGTGCTGCACTTGGGTTTCATTTCCACATTTGTGATCCTTCAAACAGAAGTTAGGTAAAACCACCGATGTTTCTACAAGCACAAGAGCGGGTCTTGAGATTTCAGCCCTTAGAATAAAATACACCAGTTCAAGAGATGACAAAATGTAGGCTCCACCACAGCCAACATTTGGGTTAATCTAGAGGCAAAGCTGTGACGAATTCAAGAGTAAATTTCTGAGATTCCATTTAGTTTGCAAATACCCCATAGAGGTGAGTTTATCCCCTCCCACCCTTTTCTGTTTTTTTGATCTAAAGTATACAAATGTACTTCTGGGAATCACACTGGAGATTTCTGATGGTTGATTCTGTCAACAAAGCCAGTGAGAACAGAGAGAAGAATTTCACATGGAAAACCAGCAGCCACCTTCTTTTACAGCAAATGTAAAGTCATGATCTTATTACCCTCACTGATGTTATTTCCCTTAATCCAAGCACTCTTTCTCTGCTGTCAGTCGTGGGCTATCCAGGAATCATCCATCTGTTCTCTTACTGCTTCCTCGGTGCACATTAGTAGCACAAAGCAGCTGTGATGAATCAGGCCTACAGATAGGGATTTTACCCACTAAGCAAGTACAAATCATTAGTAGAAATTACCTTAGTGTATGACTTGGCTGCTTCTTGTGATGCAGCTACATATGTTGCAGCATGTAGGAGAAAGAGACACAGCAGATGCTACTGGAAGCAAAATCCTGAGAAGGAAAGATGGCATGTTGCTAGCAGCTCTGGTTAGAGGGGGATGAAAGAAGAAGATGCAGCACTTACTGGACCTGCTGCTGTTGCTATTGAAGCATCTGCTCCATTACCATGATTAAAGAGTGTTTCCACTTCCACTGCTGCTACTTCCCTGATTTTTTTATCTGCTTTTATTTATTTATGTATTATTTTCTCACGAATGGAAGGAAATCTGTAAGGTCTCTAAGCAGGTTCACATTATGGACATGCAGGGCAGGTGCAGGAGTGGGAGGAAAGGATTCCTACGCAAAGATGCATCAACACGCTCCTTGAGTATGTAACAAGTTAATGATCCATTTAAAAATAAAATCTTGACCACCAGCTAATAAGGCCTCATGTAGCAAATTCCAGCATAAACAAACAATCATACAGCAAGTGTGAAGTTCAGGATAGGGTCAGAGCATTTGAGGCAGATAAGTGGGAAATCTGGATTCTAGTCCATACTTCACCAGTCTGAAGCTTCCTAAAATACCATATCTAATTAATCAGAACATCTTTCTGACTCACTCCTCAACAATTATCCAGGCAGGGAGAAATAGCATGTAATCAAAGGCTGTAAAAGAGTCCTCTTATATTCTGTGCTGGTCACTGAGACCACAAAACACCTTTAATTTGTGACTAGAGGCAGACTTCAAGGATATCAGATTATATAAGAAAAATAATATGGCAAGATTTCAGTGGTGGGATGGCAGAATCAACGTGATGATATTTGCCTGCGCTGTGCCTGCACTGGTCCGTACCAAAGGAAAGGGTGCGTGTGGGTCCCACCAAGGACCTGCTTGCCTCACAACAAAGCCTCAGACCTGAGGGCAGCTGGGGGGAAAGGTCACAACAGCAGAAAACTGTGACAGTGTCCAGCCGGTAGAGCAACACCCACTCTGTCCCCAAAGGAGGAGGAGCTGCTTGTCACAGTCAGTAGAGGTGGCCAGTAAACTGAATGGGCTTTTATTAACATGGCTTTTGACACTTTATCCCCTGCATCCTGTGTGTGCATGCCCCTTCACACAGCCACACACACATCAACAGGTCCTCCCACACCACCTGACAAAGAGGAGGCCATGAAAGTATCTTAAGATCATACCCTGTATGTTACTCTGTCCCAGCTGCCCGATGGCGCTCAATGCAGTTTGATGGGGCTTAGACTCTTGTGGGGAGAAGCTTTGCTGCACACAGGCTTCACTCTAGAAAATTAATGAGTTGGAGCTGCCCTGACAGATGTCCTAAAGGCTTTTCTATTGTAAAGGGTACCAATACAGAAAAGCATATTTAATGCAAGTGTTTAGCTCCTCTGAATTACACCCCAATACCTGAAAACGCATTTAAACCACTTGAAGTCCAGAACAGCTTTAAGGACATTAACTCCTTAGGGCAGTTAAAGCTCTCATTTGCTGTGAGGGTCCAATCCAAAGCCCAGTGAAATCCATTAAATGATTTCCGATGACTTCAATCGGATTTGAATCAGGCTCTAAATCCTTAAAGCAATGTCTGAAGCAGTTACCTTGTTGTGCCCTGAAGCTTTTAAATCCTTAAGCAGTTTAAAAGGAAGTGTTGACTTGATTTTTTTATTCTTAGTGAAGTAAAAACCTTGTCAGGTGCCATTGCCTGGCCCCAAACTACCTCTACAGATATAGTTTTGTTTTGTCTCTATTTGTTCCCTTCAAGGTTTATAAAAAACACCAAGCAGCCACAAAAACTAATTAGAACCCCAGATATGCAACATTCATATGCTTAATTTTAATCAAGTGAGAAACTTTCCTGAATAAGTAAGTTATACAAAATTAAGCACATGCTTAATTAAGCAGTCACATGATCAAGACACAACTAGGGGAAAAGCAGTGACACTGCGTATAAGCAGAACGCTTTTACATGTAAATAAGCCAAAAAGGGAAACAATGGTTTTCGCTCAGTGTGTATCAGGTAAGGTAACTGCAGATGATATTTACAAACACAGCTGGAAGAAAATGGGATTTTAGAAGTCCAAGTGTTCCTTTAAGTCCTTAATGTTAAATGTTTTACAGAATTTGGACTAAACACAAGATCAGCCAGACCTTCCTAGAGAAACAAAGTTTCCCATTCGCTACTGGGTCCACATAACTCAGTGTCTGCTGAAATTCAGCCCCTAATTCTACACAAGCGAACCAAACTGAGCACTTGCCCTGTATGCCTTTGGAGACAGGACGATCTGAAATTTGATTAACACCAGCATGAATGAGGTATCTGTTTTACCTTGATTTCTACTAGCCTTTTTTGAATTGACTCCATTGCTTCTTTATTTGATACCATCAGTGATAAAATAAAGCAGAAAAACGAAATTTTCAGGTACAAGTTAATTTGCTGCCTAGAGAACTCTCAGCCTGCAAATGAGTGATAAAGACACAAAACAAGGTACCCAAAAAAGTATGAAGGATGATAGCCAGAACATTTCTGAGTTCATCCTTTTAGTAGAAGTCCTCATTTATTACCTCAGATTCTTTGTTTATTATGTAAATAACATTTCAACAATGTGATGAGGGAACTGAGGGAGCAGACTCAATGCTGAGACTGAGGGATGTTCTTCAAACCACTGGCAAGCATTTGTTACAAGTTTCCCTCTGTGCTAGCCCACGAAGGATATGAATTATCGCAGGTCCTAGCTGCAGAGCTGTAGCTCCAGCAGAAGGTCATGCTTTTAGCTATGTATGGCTTTGCTTCACTGCCTGGTTTGTTGGCCAAGATGGTGACCATCCTTTTCCTCAAGGCAAAAGACGCTTGAATGTTTTAAAAGTTCTACACACATTTTCCCTGTAGAGTTTTAGCATTTGAGTTTATTTTATACCTACTATACTACCTAGCACTGCTCTGGCAGGGGGGTTGGACTAGGTGATCTTTAGAGCTCCCTTCCAACCCCTAGCATTCCGATTCTGTAATCCCTATGCCCCACTCGATCAGGACTGAGTTCCTAACCCTGCCATTAGGATGCCTTTTGGAGACACAGACAGTCCAGTTAAAGGCAACTGCATTTTGCCCCAGGTCACCTAATCAACACATCTCTCAAGTCAAGATGTCCAAAGCAATGGAGGCCCATGATGCTCAGAACAAAAACACATAGCCTTCAGGTACTGCATCCCTACAGCAAACCCTCAAGTCTTGAGTTGGATGGCTCACTTGTCCTTCTCAGACACTGGGGAAAGTGGGCAGCACAGCATTCACAAGGCCCATGCTAAGGATACTCCCCCACCTCTGGGTGCAGTGAGCCACACGCTGCCCACAGCCCGGTAGAAGCCTCTCCTGCAGCTTCCACTTCACTGTCGGAAGGGCCAGCAGTAGGAGAAGGTCACGCTTTCTTCAAAACTCACTGGGAGTCTCTCTCTAGCACTTCCTTTCATCTAACAACTTTGTCCTCACGACACACAGAGAATTCATAGGATACCTTGGATCAGATCCTTTAGCTACCTGAAACAAGCTGAAAGCATCACATCCTATTTTCCAGACAATGTTCTTGTGGCCAAAAATTCAATATTCCCATTTTCCAAAAGCAGCAGCTGAACAGGAGCTTTGTAAAGCTCCATTTTCCACATACATGCCTACATCATTTTTCAAGTGCCTAAGTCCTTGTGTGGGCATGGGTCTTAAGTCTCAGGAATGAAGTGATCCAATTTACTTCTAGAGCACAACCCTGCTGTGCAGACATGTGATGCAGAGACAGCCAGGATAGTGGGGTTGACTGATCTGTGCTCATGTGTTTTTCAGAACAAGCACATTTCCTCACCAGCATGGGATTGTGTTATGGGGAGAGATGAAGTTGGATGTTTTTGCCTCTCTTTCCAATACATGGTATAAAGTGTCCAAATAGATTTCTTGTAACAGCCTCATGCCTTTGCAGGCAGCAGTGGTACTTGCCTGCTACAGAAAAGAAGCCAAAGTTATTTTAATGACTGATGGATTCAATTTCTATGGCCATTCTTAATATCTGGGTAGTGTGATGAAAATCAACCACAGGAAGAACTCAATTTTGTTTTTCATTAATATTCACTTTGTTGACATGAACAGATGATTTTGGGGAGCTCAGTTGCCCTTATAATTTGTATCTTTGCAATGTGGAATCTTCCACTTTCAAGTGAGTAAATCCTGCATCTCACTTCTTATTTTTTTGCCATCATTATGAGTGGAATGCAGTCTGGAAGACTTTCTAAGAAAACAACCCCAAACTTGGGCAGATAAACACCCTTTAAAAAAAAACAGCTAATGTTATAACCAGGTATTAGTCATTGAATATCAGTTGGGCTCTAATTTCTAGAAATAATAGGAAAAAAGACTAAAATGTGTGTTTGATGGAAATTACTACTAGATCTAAGCCTTGCAACATTCCCTTGAGCTCTGGCCAGGAGCTCTGTATCTCTTCACATCAGGAAACTTTCTGCAGAGTCTGGCTGAAGTTTCTTTCTGTAGTTTTACATTAAAATATATGAATTATTGGATTGGATTATTATCAATACAGTGCACCCAGAATTCAGACTCCCCTTCTATTCAGTGATCTTCAAGTCTTAGGGAATGAACACTACTTTTCATCTGAATATAACGCATTTTAGAATTGTTTTTCTCCTTCTGTTAAGTATCATTTTATATTTTTAACAGATCCAACTGCTGGCTGGCTTGGCTCAGAAGTAGGTTGACCCTACTAAGGTAGCAGAAGTAAGTGCTCTAGTCCACTGAGTGAATAGCAGCTTTATGCCTCCATCACTTCCATACTGCTACTAGCACAGCCACACCAGGAGAAATTAAAAATAAAAAGTTACGTTTCCGCTCAGTGGAAAACATGTGATACAGAAACAATGTAACACACCTAGTATCTTGTTATATTTTGATCCATATCATATTTTGCTGGATTTCATTTGCATAATCATGCTTCATCTAATAAGGGCAAGGGTAACTGGTTTTATCAGACACATGTAGAATAGTTGAAAGTAACAGCTCCGCTTGCATTTAAAATACAAGGGGTTTGCATATTCCTGTTTTGGAAAATATGTTTTAGAATTGCTTATTTTTATACTTGATTCCAAATGAAAGGCTGTTCTCTTTCCTTCTTAAGTGACCATTTGCTTCTTGATTCATTAATGAATCATTTATTTTCTCTCTCCCACCTGAAAGCTAAGTGAATATACATGAGAAAGCAAATTGGGCATCACATTTGCTTCTGCAACTTTAGGACTACCAGATACAGACAGAACATTTCCAACCCTCAAATAAGTTTTGACCATCACGTCCTTTCATGTTACCACTGGGGTCCATTCAATCTCTCCATAAATTCCTCGATGTTAACATTGAAATGAAAAAATTATGCCTTTGATGTCTAATATAGACCTTGGTGATATAATTTAATGGTGGAATAATTTAGACCAGAGACTAGGAGCAGTTAAAGTCTTATTTTCATTGTCTAAAGATTAGGGAACAAATTTGGAGCCCTCATCATCCAGAACAAAGATAAAAGTTCCATAACAAAACCCTGCAGGACTATTGCCAAATATGCATTTATACCACATCTTGGCATCCACACTGGCATCTCACTGCCTAAGCCATGGTGACACAGCAAAGAGGAAACCTGCTTTCTGGACAGGTTAACCTGCAGTTGTTTTGGAGGCAGTGGTCCCAGTGAATAGTAGACAGCTGGGCTGCCCATCTGATTCAGTGTGGCAACTGTTTTTTAGACAACAAGGTAAGAGACAGGAGCTGGAAGTTAATCCATAGTAGAATAAAATGCAATTGGATGGAAAGAATGGCAAAGTGATGTGTAGGATTGCCACCCTCACCACAACAGCAGATACTGATGTGCTGGTTATCAAAGTGAGCAACATACTATTAGAACCAGAATATCATTGCCTAAATTACTGTTACATAAAAGATGTTACAGATATTTGCAAATCATATTATTTAGAGTCACCTGCCTTTTCAGAAGATGAAAGGCAGAAAATTATGAGTAGATAACCGCCATGTAGGTGCAGCTGAGACATTGCTGATGAAGAGCAGGAATCTCCCCCTGCAAGCTCTTTGCCTCAGCTCTGAACAGTGATACTTATGATTCAGCTCGTATTCACTCTATCCTCATTTATAAGATAAATAATTTTGAGATGTATCTAAAATTACTTTACAACCTTTTAATCACTGAAAATTGTGTATAATTATTATACCTGCACTCGGGTGCCAAGATCTGCTGTGAAATACTTGGCTGCTCAAAGTGTGTGGAGGAAATGCTTCAATTCCACATTAATTAATGAATTTTTATCCCCACTCCTGTCCATTAACAGCCACCATGCTTTTGCTGTGAATGGTCATTATTACAGACTGAAATAGGAACATAAATTTACTGATAATGAAAGTGTCATTTGGAGGGGCAGTCTATCATACTGTGTGCTGATATGGTCAGACCTTTTTTTGCTGTCTCGCATCTTTGCCTTGTTTCTGAAAGGCTGACATGTAAGGAAGGAATCCTTTATTTATGGATACCCATGAAACATCCCTTTAAATAAATTAAGAATGATTTTCAGTATTCCAGTAAATATTGCATTGATTTTAAAATTGCTCTCTCTTCTTATCAGACATTGCAGGTCTTCACCAAGAGAACATGCCTGACCTCCTTGCTCTTGAGATTCCTAGTCAGGTTGGTTTTGTGTTGGTGTTTCTTGTTGGCTTATTTTGAAAGACAGTTGTTGACTCTTGGAGCAAATTGCCCGATTGACTTAATCCTTGTTGTGCACCACTAAAAAGAGATTCCTGTTGATGTTCTGCATCTCTGGACCATATGGAACAGAGCTCAAGTTGTCACATTTTCTACTTTTTAACTATTAAACTCCTTATTGAATTCAGTGGATAGGATCTGATAGCATTTCATGTGCTAATTACTTTATTAGCTACAGCATATGATATGATGCACATAGCATGAAAATTCATAAAAATAGGCCTTAGTGTAAAAGCAACACATTAATGCATCTCAAAATATACAAAACAAAATAAGGACAAAAAAATCTTGAAGAGAATCTTCATTTTACACTGGGGCTCATGTACATTTATTTCTTTTATATATTTACATGCTTAATATAACCTATATTATCAAGTGCTTGAAAAGGTTCTCTTTCAAGATGAATTGTGTCTGGGGGAAGCCCAGTGGCTTTCCAAGACCTGTTCAGCTTGTGTGCAGTTGGACACTTGCTTAAAAGGAGTACCTATATGCAACTATGTAGAACAAATTGCCAGGTTTTCTTTTTAATCAAGCACATAATACACAAATCATGTTGAAAGATCAGCAGCAAACCTGTACTGCCTGCATATGTGTTTCTCTAAATTAATCTGAACTTTACCCAGCACCTCCTGAGCCCGACCCCTGTCCTGGCTCAAACCAGAACAACTACATTGCTGGAGATTGAGATATTCCTTTCAAAGTCAAAGCAATTAGTGTGATATGGTCCACTTGTACAG
This sequence comes from Aegotheles bennettii, assembly GCA_013398125.1. Taxonomy (NCBI): domain Eukaryota; kingdom Metazoa; phylum Chordata; class Aves; order Caprimulgiformes; family Aegothelidae; genus Aegotheles; species Aegotheles bennettii. Next base: position 534,468 of record VZRW01009901.1, on the reverse strand, counting down.
GGGCCACCACCCAGAAGCAAGCTTCACAAAAGCAAACCTCTGCATCCATGCAGTGCTCAGCTGACTTCAGAGCCTAAATTATACTTTACCCTAGTTGCTTACTTCACAAGGAATTAGTTGAGAAATTAATATTGTTATCTGATATTTGAAAAGGCAAAGTAATTAGATGAATGAGTTGTGGGAGAAGGCCAATAGAAAAAAACCTTTCTCAGACTGCAAGATGAGGCACAGTTGTATGTATGCCATATGTATGTCCAAGATTTTCCCTTCTGCTCTTGGCCTAAATGCCCATATCCTCCTAGTACTGTCTGCCCGAAAAGCGTTGAAACACAGGAGTAGTTGCCTGAACCCTGTGCATATATCCAGGGTAGAGAACACCAAAACAGTCCTGTTTTACCTACATACTGCATCACAAGACTGCCTCCCCAACACATCTAAGCACAAAGTATTTTTCAACAGCTTCTAAGTTTGCTCAACTAAATCTTTGGTCTGAATTTTTTGTGAAAAATGCATGGAGAAAGAGCACAAGCATGTTAATTTAACCATCACCTTTATGCAGTCAAAACATTTTTAATATCTCAGCAAGACACTGGCTACTGGGAGGGAGTGGGTGCCTGAGCACCAACACTCAGATTTCCCACCCTCTGCACTAACCCTCAGCAGGTACTTGGGAAACTGGCTTTCAGCCTCACAGACTGCCTGGCCTTCAGAAGAAAACCTGATTATGATTACTCCTGCTCTCTCTGTGAAGCTGGGAAAGCAAAGTCAGTGTTTATGGAGCTGCTGGATACAATGACAACAGAGCAGGAACAGCTCCCAGAAACAACTCCACTTTTGGTACAAGGGGTATGTTTTATATAGGTTGAAGCTACATGTTAAAGCTAGAAGATAAAAATTATCATCTGATTGAGGTATGGCTCCTGAGGAAGTTAATTGAGATTCTGTATCTGAAAGCAGATGCAGGAACTTCCCCACAAAGTTCATCCTCACAGCTTTGTGGCTGTCTTTCAGAGGACAGCAAAGTCCATGGCCCATTGAGAATGAACAGTTTTTGCAGTGATTTCAATAGATACAGGATGTAAAGAGACTCTCTCAGATGTGACTGAACTTTGCACTGGGTAGGAAGCCCTGGCAGCAGACAGAGGACAAAGGAAACACTGTGCCCTGTGGACACCATTTGATGGGAGCTAAGCCCCACAGGATACAGAGAAGGACAGAAAAAAGGCCATGTGAAAAAGCAGGAGTGTCCCTTCCCACAGTGTGCATTTGGGGGCAAGGGAGGAGACAGAGCAGGACCAGCTCTCCTGCATTTGGCATACTGAATAATACCAAAGAAAAATCCTCAGTGAGTCACTCTCACCAATGCAATATCTGCCTTTGGTACTGGGGCAAGACAGTAGCAGTCCGAGGGCATGAAAATAGCCGAACATGTTTTGCATATCTGCACACTTTTCTTCTAGAATAACTGAATAAATATCATTAAGATACATTTTTTACAGTTCTTCTCCATAAAAAGTAAGCTAGCATGTGGTTAGAACAGTACTGTCTAAGTAAGATCTTTTTCCTTGTCAATTTACATTATAAAAACATCTCATGCATATAAAAAGTGGGGGTTTGTACCAGTGAAATTATATACAGTATTGTATGTTTCTATATACTCAGGTTAGTGCATATTTACACGTACAATGCACGCAGGATTATGCTGGGGCCAAACACTAAAAGAAAACATGCGGTAAATGGTTGCTTTAATAAGTCCTGTTCCATTGAAAGGAAATAAAACCTGAGTATTAATGAGATATAATTATATATTTAAAATCTTTTCCCTTGTGCAGTATACAGAATTAATGCCAGTAAACTCACAAACTGCAACATTCTACTCCATTACATCTGCAATGATTAGAGATAGTTTGAACATCTGGCATATAATCTGTGATAGAAAACAGCATTCTGCACTTTAATGGACGTCTGGAGGCTACACATATCTGATTTTATTTCTTTGTGTTAACTCTTTCCTGGGAGGAAGAGGAGATCCAGTGCTTGAGCACCTTCTTTCTGTCTTTTGATGAAGTTGCATGTAGCACTGGTATTTAGCTACTTTCAGGCTACTTATGTTTTAAATATCTAAACTAAAAAGGGATGCACACAGATTTCTGAGAGGCTATTTATAACATAGACAATTGAGCAGCATAAATATTAATGTGTTAAAAACTAAGAAACTCAACCAATGCAAGCGACAATAATTTCCTCATTTTCAGTGACTCCAGAACATTAAAATGAAGCAGCATTTGCCATTTCTTCATTATTTCAAAGACTTTGTGAATATCCTCCCTTAATTTGGTTTTCTTTCATAATCTTGTACACGATAAGCTGGGGTTACTAATATTTGTACATTTTTGATGTACCCTAACTGTAAGTATGTAAGAGCTTCTTTGACTGGCACTGACTTTCATTGAAAAAATTAGATTATTTCTCAGCTTTTGCAGGGTGTGTTTTGCCCCAAGCTAAACAAGAAGGTTTTAGCCCTACTGTGTTCTGCAGGGAAAAGAGAGATACCAACTTGAAAGGCAAACTAGACTGACAGCATTATCTTTTGCCTTACTTACCGAATATTAGCTAATACCAACACCTAAGGAGACCTTGAAATTAGACTCTGAGTAGTAATTAAGACTGATTGAAGAGTGGTATCAGAAGAGATCTGTATCACTGCTGAAAGGATTTCAGCATTCAGAGTGACCTGACAAGTGCTCAGTATGAGCATATTTAGGTATGAGAAAGAATATCTACTGCAGGAAAAATGTTAGCGTTAAGTAGAGTTTTGTAATCTGATAATGTACATGTCAGGGGCTTACTCAGCTGCCACGCTGAAACAAAAGCCACAGTTACTGGGTAGCTTCTGTTGAGTACTAATAATTAACTTAAACATGGGTGCATTAAGCAGTCCTCAGGTTCTAAGGACCTTACTGCAGAGGTTCACAAGGACATTGGGAAGTTCTAATGGCTGCATTAACACACAAAAACACTTACACCACACACATGCTATGCACAGGGAAGAACAGAATGCCTGGAGATAATAATTTGAGGCTAAAACTACCTAAATATGTAGCATGTGCAATACATTAGCTTACTATTGAATTGATTCATGTATTGCTGGACAGTGGAAATCTTGCAGCCTACAGAAAAAACTGAACAATGTTCATTTGTAAACCAGATTGAACCCATTTCAACAAAGATTATGAAAAATTGGCCTAATTATAGATGATCTAATACAATTTGGCCATATTTAATGGAAGTCAGAAGCAGAAAGTTGCATGTTACTTCCAGTTCCAATATCTTAACTAATGGATCAGTGATTTCTAATGTAGTAAAAGATCAAGCCCCTGACATATTTGTCACTTTTAAAAAAGGTCATTAGATTCAACAGCTGAAAAACATTGGAGGATAACTTGAAATCACCATTTCTTGAGGAATCACCCGCCCAGGTCCAATGAAATCCAGGAAAGTACCTGGAAATAGGCCAACCATGTTTTACCAAAGTACTTACATTGTCTTTGATTTACTTAAAATTTTTGTCAATATAACCAAAATACAAAGACCAGCTCTGCAGCTGTAGGGCTCAGTCCTGCTCCAGCTTCAATCAATAAGACTCACTGGAAAAACATGCTGGTTTAGACCTCAAAGGAGGAAGCTTCCCTTTGATGGTAGTTTAGAAAAGGTCCAGAGAGGTTCTGTCAGAACAAGGAGCTTACTTAACCTGGATTTGCTTGACCTCCCCTACCTAGAATTGTAAGCAGAGATCTGAGCAGACGCAATTCACTGGATTAAAACATTAACTGAATTAATTCAGTGTTAAATTCCAGGAAGAGTGATGGTTTGGGAAATGCATACAATTCCAGCTTTTCCAACAAAGTATTCAAAGACTGGAGTTGCCAAGTCATTTAGCAGAAAAACTGAGAAAAGTGAATCTGTGCCATAGATCGGATAAAACCATCCTGTGAAATTCATGTTGATGAGAAGGAAAACATGAGAAGGAAAGGGCTGAAGCAGGTAGGAAAGCAGTTAGACAAGAGAAGTGATATTTCAGAACTGCAAGGGATGTTTAAAGCAGATTTTAGCTTTCCCCTGCTTTAACTAAGCAGCAGTTTTTACAAGGGTTTGGTGGTCCAGTTGTCCTCCACTGTTCCCAGAGTGTGCTTATAGACTATGCAGGACTGAGGCACCCATCATGCTTTTCCTCCTGCCCACCAAGGAAGACACAAGATGCCCATTAAAACCCCCCCACAGAACAGATCAGGTCCTTCTGTCAAGGCAAGGGAAGAAGTAAAAGTCCATCTGGCTCAGTGGGATGATAAAGTGAATTAAACTGAGACCATTAAGGCAGTCGGTATCATCATCATACTGTAGCAGTGACACTTTTGGAAAAAAGGAACACATAACACACCCCATTCACCTATTGGTTATTGCATATTTTGTTGCCATGCAAGTTTCTCCCCAAGAAGTCCTCTGCAATGACTTGTCAGAAAAGACAACACAGTGACATTCACCCCATTCATTCCATCACTGCAGAGCATCTGCCTTACTTGGTGCCTGAGCCAGAAGACTTCTGAGAATGGTGGCATTTGATTGCAGCAGACAGTCTGTGTAAAACCATCAGAAAGAAACCCTCAGCCTTCCTTATCAGGGCCTCAGGTTTCCTTCTACTGAAACAGCACATTTGACTTCAGAGGTAAATGAAAAACTTCAAGATGCCTCAGTGGCTCCGAAAATTACAGCTGATGAAACTAAGTTTTGTAGCATGAAACAAGCAGGCCTCTGTACTTAATAAATAAGGAAATACACAAAGTCAGAACAAGAGAGTAAGATGGATTTGAGATTTGGTTCCTTTTGTTCTTGGAAAGCACTATGTGTAGTTAAAATAGAGCATTAATTAGCTTTTACATTAACATAAGCTGCAATTGAATAACTTACTAGTGAAGATGAAAAACAGATTTGCCATGTACTGTATAAAACAGCTGTTCTGTAGAGTGGAAAAGTTTTGCACCTAGCAAAGAGTCCTACCGGCTATCCCAACTAGATACGCTGCAGTAATACTCAGATGCACACACTCACAGAGCTTGTGGGTTTATGGTACAGGCTGAATTCATGCCAAAGGCTCCAAATACAGATAGAAAATTAAGTTGAAAAGCTTTTTTCTCGCATAATTCCACCAAGAGGTTTGGAGCAACAAACCAATTACTTTTCTTCAAACTCTGCAGGCCTTTAAAGATGTAATAACTCTCAGTACTTGGACTCCAAAGGGAATAACTCACAACACAAAGCAGAATGCTACAGGGCAATGCCAACACCAAAGAGTATTTCAGGTGTTTCTGCTGGAGTGTGGCCCAGGTTAGAAGACCCCCTGGAATTGAGGTGATCTTCAAGGGAGCAGCAGCCTTACACAGAAAGGTGGGTCAGAAAACTCCTCAGACTGGGACAACATACAGGAAATGATGCTGCAAGCTTCCCCTCTGTGGATTTTTGTGGTGTGACATATTCTGGTGGCCATTTATTCTGAAGAATGCATGCAGAGCATACTCCTGTGAGCATACTCTATTCTCATAAGCCACAGATAGCTTTTTGCTCCCTCTCCAGATAAATACCACCACACCTTGGGGTTCAGTTGTCCCCACAGCTTTGATCTACTTAAAGCTTAAGTCTGAGACCTATTTGAATTTTGAAGAGGTAGACATCCAGCTGACAGTTGCAAGGAAGATTTACATTGCAGAAAAAAATAGAAGAAAGTTACTTTCTATCTTTTCACTTAACCTCATGCTTCCTAAGTCAGGTTTATGAGTGTCTCATGTTTGGAACTGACAAGACTCTAAACCACAATATAAGCTCAGACCAGGGAGAATCAGATTCCTGGATTTAGAAGCATAAAGCCCTGGGCTGCACGACTGTTGGAAGGTCCCCTCTCACAGCTATGGGGACATGTTCCCAACACACACTGCTAAGGAAGGGGCTCACCTGACCAGGAACACCTTGCTCTGCCTTTCACCTCCTGTCCTCAGCTCCCTCCTCCTACTGAAATCTCCATCCGTGCTGATGAGGCAACACTCAGCTTTCCCTGCACAGACAAACACTGTGTTCCCATGCCCGGTGAGCCTTGGGCACTGCTGTAACAAACGCTCAGCAAAAAGATCTTCAGTGCAGAGAGCCAGGTAGGATGGAGCTGGGGAGTTCGGGAGCATTGGACTCCTTCCTGCCCCTGCCTGAGGGCTGGGCTGCTCCCCATCACTGCTTCAAGGGGCTGCCTTTCACACACCCTGCAGAGCATGCAAAAGCACTCCCTTACCCAGATCACTCGTTCCTCTACACATGTTAACAAGTGCTAAGCAGTAACAATGAAGAAAGCTCCTAAAACCAGATAGGAATGGCAGAATTGTATTTCTCTCTCAGAAAGGAAACTTGGTTTTCATTAATTAGTATATCAGAAGAAACCAGTGAAGAAACAAGTCTTGTTATCTGGCTTCTTAGATGGTAGACTTTAGTTCATTAGCCTCAAAGCATATCAACTGGATAACACTATTTATTCCATACAGAATAATGATCTACTTTAAAGGAATACAGTATTGCCTATGCAGGAATGAATTCAACCATTATTCACAGCTTAAACACACACTAACTCATGTAAGTGAGATACAGATATAAAAGGATTCAAAGAAAGTAGGTCCTGGGAAGAAAGGCAAAATCTAGGTACCCATACCCTGCAGCTACTGCAGATCTGACTGTACATTAATTACCCATTAGTTTCAAGTTACACTATGCAGATTCAGAGCCTTTGCTCTTTAGCCATGTTTAAAGAAAGAAGTAAAATGAAAGCTAAGCATGCTCAGCTCCTCTTTCGAGGTCAGTAAGAATACTAACATTAGATTTGGAGCTTTCTGTCTAGTTGGAAAACAAGCTGTTGTGCTGATATTTAAAGTATATGTTCTTTGAATTAGTTCAGAGCTATCCAGTAGCAGATAGCTCCACAGACACTAACAGCCCCTTCAAAAATACCATGATTTTAATCTTACAAGCCTGCAAGAGCAATATCTCTGCAGTGTTCAACCTATATTGTTGACAATAAAATTATAAAAAAGGCACTTTAAACATGCAGTAGCTGTGTCTGAAAATTAAATATATCAGCCATTAATTTTTTCTCTCAAATTACTAAAAAGCAACAGTCCACACTAAAAACTAACTGTTTGTAAAATTGGATTTTTAAAGATGAAGTCTTTTTTAAGCCAAGACTGGTCAAAAGAATCATTATAACAATTCTACAACTGGAAAAAATAAAGCTGCTTACCTAATTCACCTCACTAAAAAAAGGATTTATGCTGCTCACGTCAGTGTTTCACATACTGGAATTTAAGAGTGGGGATATGACATTAAACCCACAAAACATGAGGCTCTGGAGAAGCACAGCCATGGGTAATGAGATATTGATCCTCCCACCTTGATGCGAGAGTGTAGACCTGACCACTGTCACCAGACACAAACCAGGCTCTGGCCCCAAACCAATCACCCCTGAGCTGCAGGGGAAAGCTCTTCCTTCACACTTGCTGCAGGTAGTATGCAGGACTGAGGACAAGTACCAATCTCATGGAAACTGCCCCAAGCAAGCTCCAGGTAGGGAGAGCTCAATGCTCCCATCCACCTCCACTGATCCCCATGAGAGGGGGACACAGCTCTGGGTGTGCTGGGCACACCACGGATGCTCAGCAGAGTTGCTCCAGCTGCAGGAAGGCAGCACAGCAGCAGAACACTCACAGGCTACCACCTTACCATTCTTTAGGGGGGCGGGGGTTGAAATCAGTTTTCAATTTGAAATTTCAAAGGAAACTTTTCCAGACAGCCAGTTTACAACTTTTGTAGCAGAGTGCAGTTGTGCTCCCAGTCCCGGCTGGAAACCTGACTTCTCAGAGGCTTCACCAACACCACACTCCCTCCCTCTACTGTGCTAGTGAGAAACCACATCAGCTGCTAAGTGGCCTAATGCAAACTGATGTGGCAGTTTCAATTCAATTGCCACTGCACAAGTAACACTATAGCAAAAGTCACCACTGTGATTGGCATTAGCTTGAACTGTTATTGTCATCACTCACACAGTGCCATTGAGGTGCACGGTCCTTGTTGTCTTTGCATCCGAGCGACTGGAGAGTTGATGTGCACGGCTCCATCACAACCTGTCAAAGCAGAACACTTTAGTGTGGCAGATGCTGACCCCAGTTTGAGGGGGAAGAGAGTACTTCAGGACAGCAAGTCTGCTCCCTCTCACAGCTGCTAAAACTTTGAACAACATCCACAAACCACAAGTTAAAGTGAGAAGGCTGTGATTTGAGAGTCTCTAGGAATGTTTCTGGGAAAGGAACCGTGCCAGGTTATTCAGGCTCCAGGGACTTGGGGGAGAAGGTTGGTTTATTTTTTCTTTTAAAATCGACAGGGTAAGGCTGACACGTAATACTCTGTTTCACGGGTATGTAAGCATCTGTGGTTACTTCCTGCATTAGAACTCATCAGCTGGCTCATAACTAATGATCACTTGTAACTTTCATGAAATTAAGCAGTGATAACCAGTTAAGCCAGAGAAGTGGTGCTTTCCACAAACCAAGCAGGCAGGTAAGCAAGGAGCACACCCCATACCAGGCAGGTCTGCAGAAGGGAGCTCAGATCCCTAGCACTGGGAGGTTCTGTCCCTCTCGCTTCAGGCACAGGCACATTACTCCCTGTTACAGCCAGTCTAATTTTAAGTCACTGGAGTGACTGCACATCTACCAGTTCTCCCAGGAGCTTATTAAAGAGTTTAGAAGAACTGCACTTGGGAAGTTTGCCTTTACTCAGCTTTATCTCTTTGCTCCTGGACTCTTTCAGACTATCCCCATATAGCTCTCTTCCCTCTTAATTTTTGGCATTTAGATACTTACCAGTGTTACCAACAAAGCATCTGCTGCACAAGTGCCCCCTCTGCAATGAAGAGACGAGACACACCTGGAAACATCCTCTTTGTGTCCTTCACCCCCAAAGCTAGCAAGACAGCCCAACAGCCTGCCTACCCCTCTCCCAGCAGCCAGGCTCTGCTGAGCCTCACCCCTTTATAGCCCAAGACCACCACAGACACCTGGGACAGTGTGGGGTGGGGTTCAGGTGTGACTATCAGGGTTTCCTCATCAAAAAAAAAAAAAAGGAAAAAATGTCGTTTCCCATGCCCTCTGGTAGTGGGGAGCCAAGGGGGTGTGCACTGATGCACCAAAACAGCCCCTGCCCGAGGGCTCCCCACTGCACCCCTGGAACTCAGCTGTGCATCCCTACTGGCCCCCAGAACCCCATGCTTTTACTGCTTCCCTCTTTCTTTCTACTACTGCTTGTCTAAACGTGGAGTACCTTCACCTTCAGACCTGAACTTGTGTTTTTTTGACATAAAATTTTTTATTCTTGCCCATTTTTTCCTTTGTTATTTCTGTCCTCGATGAAGTTTGCAATAGCTACTAATATACTTCATTTGCAAATGTAATTAGTGTGTTTACTCCTTTATATCTTTAGCTCATTAATAAAGATGTTAAATAAAAATATGCCTTCCTCTGCTAACAACATCCTTGCAATAGTTAGGAAGATGGAATCCTAAGGTAATAAAGAACTGTATTATTGGACAAGACTTTTCCTTGCATCTTTCAGCATTTGCTATGCTCATTATGGGCAATTAAAGCATAAAACCACTTTCTCACTTCACACCCAAAATAATCTTCCTCCCTCTTCTGTGTTTGCATGTATAGGATCCATAAGTAAAAAGCAAGACTAGACATCAGTTTGCAGCTTTTTATAACAGAAGTAGCAAGGTTTTCTCTGTTCTGGATGCAGAGGAGTGAAGTGTAGCCATTTGTTAACATTTTTATGTGCATTATCCCTGTTTTCTACAAAGGATAGGAGCATGAGTGCTTTTAAAACTTTACTTACTGTGATTACTGTAGCTGTGTCCTAATACAACAGCTTGTATATTTACTACACGACTGTAATTCAGCATATTGGCTGTATCCACTAATGGACCCAGTATTTCCCATGGCACAGCTCGACATCCTTGTTCCTTTGATTTTGACAGGGCTGGGAACACTCAGCAGTTCGTGCCATTGGCTCGCTGTTGGGACAAAAGGATGCACACTTCTTTTCACCTTCAGGAAAATGTGCTGAAATTAACTCATGACTCTAGTGAATTGGTGTGAAATGAAATACTACTGGTTTCCTTTAATTTTCTATCCACTGAAGAGACAGCAAAGAAAAACCAAATGCTTACAGAAACCAAATAAAAGGAAAAGAAGAGAGACAGGATCAAGGACACACAGGGGCTAGTTTATCAAATTCATCTCATTTCTTCATCTCATGCTCAGCTATGTAAACAGAATTTATACAATACATTTATTTAAAGGAGAGCCTTTTCTCTGGGGGCCTTCTGGCATTAAAGTGTGTGGAAACAGAAGTTGTCTTTTTTCTTTGTAACGTATGAAGGAAGACTTAAGATCACTGGATGCACATTTGGGTAATCATAAATTAATTGTAATGTAAACTTTCACAACATGTTCAGAGCATGTTGAGATTTTGTTTGATTTTGAATTGCTCCAAAATGACATCTAATTATATACTAGTGATTAACATGTTGGTTGCTACTAAGAAATAGCAACCAAGCAAACATTACAATTCAGTATTTGAATTTACTATGGGTTGGATTTGTTGGATTTTTTGCCTTTTTTTTAATGCACAGAGGAAACATGGTGGTAAATTTAAGTAGTTAGACAGGCACTGCAACTATTTTTCCTCATTTGTGAAAATTAGGGATTAGATCACTGTAGGAAGGAAGGGAAAGATGATCTTGATGGCTCCTTTCCTCTTCTTTCTCTTATTTTCTTCTATTTCTTTCTGCCCCCCTCCTGGGACACAACTCAGCATTGGGACCTGCCCTACATGCGAGGGTCTGGGTTCACTGTTGCAGGCTCTAGCTCACTCTGGAGCACAAGGCAGGACGGGGCAGCTCAGCACTGTGCCAGGGTCACTGTGCCATGGGGACAAGTAGGGACCCATGAACCGTCCCAATTTGGCCAGCTTCAAACCTCACCCCACCCGCAGAAACCCCATCCTGAATCCTCCTCTGCAAGCCTGGCAGTTTGCCACCTCCTTAGGAAAACGTGTCTCTCCTTTGACCTGAAGCTTTGTCCCAAAGTGGTGCCAGGTCTTTGGTACTTGAGTGATTCACCAGTTCTTCATGTCATATTTCCACCCATGTGGTTTGGAAGGAATTATTTAACCAAATAGGAAAATTCAGTAGTTAGAACAGTATATGCTGTATTCTGCATAATTTTTGTCTCATAAAATGGAAACCACGCGTCCTCCTTGGCTGCAGACAAAAGCTGGCGGACACTTGCCTGGTCTGAGACAGTGCTGGGAGGGTGAGGGGATGGTCAGCATACAGGACCAAAGCATATGCCTGTGTGTAGAATTTACTCTGTTATCCCTCACTTAGTGAAGTACTTCTTTGAAATGAAAGTTTCTGAACCATTGGAGGAAAACAGTATTTTCAGCGAGAACTGAAAATACTTAATGAGGTCTAATTTTCCTCTCTGAGCCAAATACTGTCCCACATTAGCTCACTTTTCCATTCTCACTGGAGTGAGAATCACTGCCCCCCAGCCTTAGTGCTTTTGATGTTAGCTGGAGATTAGCAATGGTCTTAACTGGAAGAAATGAGGGTTTGATTTTCTGTGGAGACACTGTTCTCCAATTTGGGTTAAGTGAACAATATCACATTTCCTTACACTGGCTGTGTTTGGGCAATTGCTGTCACATCCTGGATGCCAGGCACTGTGTTACACTGCTGGGGGTGGGACTGGCCAAGCATGGACAGTACTTCAGCATCTCTCAGCCTCCACTCAAGCAGGAGTTTAGCAGTTTCACCTGGGCAAGGCACACGTTTGGGTGTCATCCTTTCCAAAATGAGTCCAAAACCCAGGGCAGCCTCTTCAACTTTCTCTTCCACTTCTGTCAAACAGAAATATTGATAGGACCAGGCACTTTTTTGGATAAGTTTAGGCATTTATTATTTAATTGCAAGTTCATGAGGCTGCTTAACTGCTCAGGTGGAGATTACTGAACTCCCTGCTGCGATCTGAAAATTAACATGGCTTTTAGGCTGTGGGAAGGAGGCAGTGTTTCCACTAAAGTTAATACTACCGAGCACCAACAGGACACTCAGACAGTAGTTCTGCTCCTTCTGAACATCAGAAGTGTTTTGCCATTAGCACCCATGGAAGGAGAGCGATGGAGTAGGCATTAAAGAATCAACATTTATAGCACTAAAGACTAGGTATTTCTCCAATAAATCAATAGTGTTTGGAGGTTTTAGCTCAGTGGAAGCATGGGGTGGATCAATGGCTTTGGAAAAAATGCCAGTTTTTCAAAGCTAATTGAAAATGAACCTTTTCCTCAGTACATAGGCAAGCTGGGTTGGTGATGCCAGTACCACCAGTAAGGTTTGAGAGGAGACACACAAATAACAACTAGAGCACAGATACAGATACAAATACATTGCTCCACAGGGAAAGTACGCATTGTTTTGGCAAAAGCAATGCAAGTACTGATTGATCAACCATAAGCAGGCTTTGGAGATACCTACATTTTTCACAGCAGACTTCTTTATAGAAAACCAGCAGTTGTCTTCCCCAGGAGCAGACCCGTGCTGATGCTGTTCCCATTGCGCTGGGTGTTGGCTTCTCCCAGCAGCAAGGTAAGGACTAGCACGAATCGGGAGCGGTAATTCCCTAGTGAAGACGGATGTACCGCAGTCATGGATATTGTGTGAGAGATATTTAACAAGAGAGAGATTTTCTCTGTTGGGATTAATAGCTCCATTTTTCTTTATTACTCCTTGTGTTTCACTCATTCACGCATCAACTTCTTTCAAACAGAAAACAATTGAGAAAACAATCCCTCAAGAATAAAATCTAAAAAATAATAAGGAAGCATAGTGGCACAATCTAAAGAGAAATCAGATATTCTGTGTTGCAATGTCTCACACAACTTAAGGACACGTTTTCTCCACAAATCCTCTCTTTCAAAGAGAAGGTGTTTTTTTTTCTCTAGCTTCATTAATAATGGGCCTGGTTCACCAACAAATTATTTCAACTTTATGCAGCTGGAATTTCAGGAGCTACAGTGATTCATCATATCCCATGGCTCAGATTTTCAACCCCTCAGTCCATATTTAAGTTCCTCAATATGTAGCTGATACTCAGAAATGCTGAATATCCATTATTGTCTTCTCTACACTGTTGGAAATTAGACACATCAGAATACTAAATATGGAGATAAGGGGTCAAATCAAGTTCCTATTAAAAAAAACCCAAACTGCAGCTATGTATGTTTGTGTATATACACAAAGTTATTACATATATATAAACATATGTATCAACTTTGGTCCTTTAAAATGTAAAATATTTCAGTTATCACTAAGGATCCTACATTCAGTAGCTTTTTTTAAATATCAAATTTACCATCAACCTCCTCTATTGACATATAACTTACCGACGACTATTGTCTGCCCATGAGACAAAGCCTGTAGTATCTATGTCTATACAGATAATTGATGTGTAATAAATAGAAGAAACCCTTGTTTCCAGCCTTCTTCACATTCTGAGAATCTGTATATCAAGAAAGAATTAATGGCTGTGAGCACAGAGAGTAATTTTCATTGATTTCTTTGCAATATCAGTAAGTGAAGGTTCTCAGATACATCTGCTGCACAACACAGCGACATAGAAACCTGGTATTATTTTAAATCATCAGAACTCTACGAAAAGCATAAATAATTAACCCCAAAGAGAGAGGTGTTTGCACCTATGAGAAGAACAAAAAGACTTCTCAGTCTTTCAAATCCTGGGGGCAGATCCTCCTATGGGGAGGCAGTGGATGGCATTGGATTTTTGCTAGCAGTGGAGAGCCCCTCAGCTTGCGTGTGCTGTGAAGTTTGCCTTCTCTGCCTGCGCTCAGCATCCTTCCACATGGCTCGGTGGAGCAGTAATATAAATTCTGGTCATAAACAAAGAAAAAAACAGACTGACAGAGAATTTGACGAACAATTTGCATCTGTATACAGTGTTCCCTCCGTTTGCACCACTGAAATGCATGATCCTTTATCTTTAGACTTCAGTTTGCTTTTCCCGTCCTCTTGGTTGCTGTAAAACCTTTAAAATATTAAGAAAATTACATCTGCTACATTGCGCTTTAAATATAGTGTTCAGTCTTTGTAAGTGTTACTTCATACATTAAATGAATAGCTTGCCCACCAGGTAAACTACATTTTGTTGCTTACCATGTCTGTCTTAGCACAACATGTAGTACACGGGCATAAATAACAGTGTGTTATATAAATAATTACATGTATGAAAGGCTGTAAAATACCAAAGATATATTTGTACTTTTACTTACGAGAACATTTTAAAAATGATTGCTTTGTTCACCACGCAGTTTTTATGGGTTGAATAGGGTGCACACAGAGAACGTTTTCCAAAGTTGGTATGTTTTTTTTTCCTTTCCTCCAGGTCACACTAGCGTTATAGTTAGCAAATTGATAAGGTTCCACTGTTAAGCTTTATTACTTGTGACATGAGCCTATGACACTTTATAAAAAGAAGTAATCCAGAACAATCTCTAGGTAATTAACACCTAGATAAACAAACATAAATTTCTATATTGCATTTATTTGGACGACCACTCAAATATGCGTGAACCATGCTTTTTTAATTAAAAGATAAATCTATGTGACACGTAGCCTCAAACTTAATTATTCAGCATAGTATAATAAAAAATAGAGCCCATTAAATGTGTCTTGCTCTGTATTTCTGTATTAACAGCAAAACAGTTCACTCTGGGATCATTTAAATTTCCTTCTTCCTCTTTTCCTGCTATTTCCCTGTTCACTGAGACCCTTTTTGGTTAAAAAGAAAACCACAACAAATAGCTCCCAAACAATACCCTGAGCAACACCAACAGGTGAGGAGCTGCCAAACTTCTCACAGCCCCTATAACGCTCAGCTGGGTGACATTTTAATATGACATTAACGCCACAGCTTTACCTTCCCTCCACCTCCTCCCTGGGCTTCCCCATGGAAACATACTTCCACTGTGGTGGATCATGCCAAGCAGTGATATCCAAAAATGAAAAACACA
>VZRW01009901.1:419240-514240 GCA_013398125.1 Aegotheles bennettii | reverse complement strand
ATTCTGAGCTATTTGCATGATGCGTAGTTAAAGAAACTGCATTTTAAAAATTCTCTGCTTCGGATTTTCCAGAGAAGTGCAGCTATTTCACCTCCCTCCTCAGCCCCTGCTGTAAATCCGTCAGCCTGCGATCCAAACTGAACTGTTGTAAATACAGTGTAATCATGTATGAGACTGCCTTCTTTTACATTTGTTAATTATCTTTTTTATTGAAGTGCAATTCAAGGATGACAATGTGCAGACCCTGAGTCTAATAAACATACTTTGTCTTTGGGTGGGTTTCTGAGTAAAGAATTGTATGTTTTATTTTAATCACTCAGATTACCTTTTAATGGAAAGAAAGAATGGATTGAGATAACCAAGGCCTCAAACCTGCAAACATTTACTCCAGTGAGATTACTCCTGTGAGTAAAGATACGCAAGCACATAAGTGTTTGCTGGACTGGGGCCCGAGGTTATCACCGGCTTTAAAATAAAATGTCCAGGCTAGATTAGAAAAGGAATGTTAATGCACAAAATCTGATAGATGCACTTCTTGTGGGTGAAAGAGCAACCGACTGCAAAATGAAGGCATGAATGAAAGATATCACTTCTTAGTAAGGCTATCAATATACTCTCCCATATTTTTCAGATTATTGTGACTTTGAATCTCCATGCTGTGTCTGGTTTTGGAGGTTATGTTTCAGCAATCACATTTCAACCTATGCTGGGAAGTTGTTGATGTGTTTTACTGGAACTTTATGAGCTTTGTCTCTCAAATTAACTTAAACCAGGACCATCTGAGGTCAAATGCGCTTAGCTTGCTTTAATTTGCTCAAATAAATGAATAAATAAATGTGCCAGACCATCTACATAAAGCCAGGATAAGTGAAAAACAATACTCTCTCTCCACATTGGAAGAGCACATTTTCCTTTGCTATCATGGTACTACCTAGCAGGCATAAAACAGATGCTGGTGTAGCAGAGGAGGAGGACTATGTTTCCTGATATGTGGGAAAGGACTGGAACCATCTTACCTTGACTTTAGGTGGGAATTTAACAGTTAAGCAAATAGACCCTTGTTGTCCACTGGTTTGATGTTACCTGTACTTGAGTGGGGATGCTACTGCAGTCCTCCCAGCAGAGATGGGAGCCTGGATAACTGCTGGTTTTAACCTCACACTGTTTCTGGCACACTAGCATGAGCATCTCTAGCAGAGTAAATTCACCTGATCATACACTAGTGATCCGAGCAGCTCAAATAACCTTCCATTTTTATTGTAACATCAAAACTACCACTTGAAGGCTCAGCCCCCCAAAACATACTGCTTGCTACCCCAGAGGAAAGAAGTAAGTTCAGTCTAAAGTTACCTAAGACCTATGCCCCAGGACTACAGGCATGTTTCCTTTCTCAAAAATGGAAAGCTCCCCTTCACCCTTTGCTTTCATGAGCTGAAGACTGCCAGAAGTGTGACTACCCCCCCACCCCTTCCTCCAAGATGTCCAACATGCACATTTATGCATAAATCTTGGGATGGAGTGTGGGTTGATCTAGCTCTCTCCTGGGATAGAGACAGACATTTTCCTCAACAACTTCATAAGGAAAAAGAAATTAAATCTCTAAGCTGCTAATCATTACAAAGTCAAATTTGAGTAGAAAATTTCATAGCAATAGCAATGGAAGAAACCTACATAGATAATGTTACAGAAATTGGATAGGGCTTTTATACAAAAATTTAAACTGGAAGATATGAGGAAATAGTCAATGAAGAGATTGAAGGTGTCCCTAGTGCCTCTTAGAATCAGTCCTAAAAATAATACAGAAGCACAAATATGCTTGAAAAATTTTGAATATAATAGTTTTGAAAAGTGGAAGCACTCTCAAACTGTCTGGTAAGAAGAAGGGCCAGAAAAAGTCTGAATTTCATTGTTTCAGAAAAACTAGAAATACTTGAAAACTCAGAAAAATATCTAAGAAAACCATTGCATCTCCCCTGTTGTGTGTAAGAGATGGATAAAATCATCAGAATTCACAGCTGGGTTCTGGAGTCTCTCTCCTCTTTTTTCTCCCTCCTGGGTAATGCCTTTGACTGGGCAGAGATAAGGGTTCTGTTGCTTGCTCTGCTTGAGGAGGTGCCAAAATGCTTTGGCCAAAGTGGGAGAAATGTTGGGTGAAAGCGAAGGAGACTTGCTCCATGAAGAACTGAAGTAATTTTTCCCTTTCACCAAAAAATAAAGGCCTGCCACTGTCACATCCACTGAGATGTGAAACTACACCAGTAGCACCACCTCATTTCCAGTATTTTCGGTGTTTCATTTGACCATCTGACGACTAGTTCCCTTTCTAAGAACAGAAGACACCCTGCTAAGTTGTGGCAAGTGGTACAACTTGTCCCTTGCCTTATTTACTCTGGTTTTATTGATGCTATGGAAAAAACAAAATTATATTCTGTTTATCTGGTCCTTCTTGTGTGCTGCAGTGGCCAGTGACTGAACAGTACACAATATAATATCCCTGATAATTGCTCGCAGAGCAGCGTGCAGGGAGCACAGGGAGAGCAATGGGACCCCAAGGGCGAGCAGGCACAACATGCCCATCAGCCACACTCTGAACCCCTCAAGCATCGTACAGTACAAAAATACACTGGACAGTTTTAGCTAGAACTGGCATCACTAGCCAATGGTGTGAGATCTCACCAAGCAGCTCTTAATGTTTTGCCCAAAAGTAGCCATCATTAAGTGGCCATCCTAATTCTTTCCTGCAAAGAACAAATTCTAAACAAAGAACCCACAAAGCACGGATGGAGCCAACCAACTCTCATGGGCCAGACTAAAAGCAAACTCTTTCTGCCCACCACCAAACCAAGTTCGAACCCACGCAATTCCATACAGAGAATGTCATATATTAATTCAACGCACTTTAATAAATCGGACAATGTAAAGTGCACCTACAAGGATTCAGTTCTGCATTGCCTCCCCCACAACTTACTTTTTCAGGCCATCAAAATTTCACATCACTGCCTTGTGAAAAGTAAGTACACAATAAGTTAATTTGTATTGTCACTATGCAGTACAACTGTGGTAAAGAGCACATTCATTTTTAATCCGGTATGAATAATATATAAATATGTATACAGAGTGAGGGTCATAGGAAAGCAGGCGGTACATTGTTTACAGCCGAAGTAGTACAAAAACTAGATTATTCTCACTTGCAAAGATAACAATATCTGCAATTTGCTTGTAACAAAGGGGTGAAGGAAAATGCCCATTTCTCTCAGGCATTCCATCCATTAATTTTAGCTCAAAAACTTGTTGTGGGCAGCAGGCTCTTAAAATAACCCTTCCCAGATAAGTTGGCAATAAATTTATAACGTTTTATCTAACAGTGGTTGGTAGGTTCTTTCTTAGCAAGCTATAGTTCATATATATTTTACCCACTATATATCTTCCATTAAAATTATGTGAAAGCCCTTCAGAAAAAAAAAAAGAAAAGAAAAGAAATCTTCCTGATAGTTCAGGAGATAGTGTGTAATGCATTGCATTTGTAGTAACAAGAATTAGACTAAAGGTGGGCCAACAAGGGGGGTAAAATATGGTGCATCTTTCTCCGATCAAAAAGTGAGGCTAGAGGACAAAATATTATTTGCAGATGAAATTATCCTGTTGTGGAGCAGTGTTCTATGAAGTCTGTGACTGAGTGTGTGAAGAGACTTCATAATGCTCTGGATGGAAGCTGACAGTCTAACGAAATCGAACAGTAGAAAATAATAATAAAGAATAGCTACAATGACAACAATGCTAGCTAGGCTCCAAGAACATTGTTAGAAGGTGAGGATTTCCCCAGGAAGGGTTCCCCAGGGTTGCACCTGATGAAGCCAGTCCTCTGAAAGGGATCCAGACCTTCAGGATCAGACCCAGCAAGGGCAGCAGTGCTGGGATGACCTAGGCTCATCATCCTCCCTTGTTATGACTTTACCCTGGACAGAACAATGAGTGTGGATGGGAGGTACTTTCTGGTCAGGACGGAGAATTTTCCGTGGGACCAATATTTAGAAAAATTCCTCAACATTTGAAACTAGTGCACCTTTTTAAAAATATATGCTGCTCGCTAATTTAGGCTTTGAGAAAAAAAAGTTTGTTTTCTTTTCTTTCAAGTTTGTGATCTGATATGTTGCTTTGTGACACATCATGTCAGCCTGCATCAGTCACATCGCGTTAGGTTTCATAACATGGCATGACTGATGCAGCCCAACATGGTGCATCAGCTGAACAGTCAGAAAATGCAGGTTTTGAGAAAGACGTGGATCTCGAAGTCTGGATTTTAGGACCATTTAAAGGAAAGTATATTTAAAGCAGGTGCCTTGGATTTAAACAAAGCCATTGTCTGTGAGTTGTTAAGAAATCAAGTACTTGCCAAACCTATTTTGCTTTGTCTTATCTTTAAAACTCAAAATGTGTTATTGGAACACATAAAAAGTCAATGTCAACAAAGTGTCATTGGGTTACTTACTGTAATCCAAACACTGCTAATAGTTACTAATTTATTAACTTTGATATGGATCCATTATTTAAGATTAGCACAAAGGAATACACAAACAAGAGAGAGAGGGAAAGAGTGATGGATACTGAAGTCTTTTTCATTAAAAAAATCATTTACATGGTCAAGCCGCATTAATTCTCCACTTCTAAAAATATTTGATTGGCATCCAAATTCTATAAAAATTTCCACAAAGAAACATCTTATTTTTGTGGTATTACAGGCACATATGTAGGGGTTTGCACTAAAATGTAAAAATGGGCATTGGACTAGTCACATGAATAAGATCAGGAATTTATTCCAGATTGTTAAAAGTGTACTAATCACAGCAAAATCATGGCTTTCTCCCAAAGCAGCAAGAAAACAGTAATTTGAAAGAAAAATGCCAATAATACATCACACACAAGCCGTCTGTTGTCCCCACTACACCACTTTTTATTATATTGCATATGCGTACATATATACACACAGATACAGGCATAAAGACACACAGACACACAATTTAATGCATATATTTAGGGAAAAAGCAGAAGAGCAATAAAATTATGAACAGAAAACAAATGCTGTGCAATGTACTATAAATTATAATTAAGTCCTGAATAAAATGTGTTTTTTAGATATGACATTTTTTCCCCTAAAATGCAAAAATGGCCATGATTACCTGACAGAATGTTTTTCCTTAGATGGCCAATGGCTATAGCAGTTACTGTGATGCAATACGGCAAATTAATTTCTAATTTCTTTGCCTGGTTTAAGGATATCCATTTGGTGAAAATCAAAAATAACAGCAATTATGTCTTTAAAACAAATAAATTACTCCTCGCTAGGAAATGTTTGAAAAACCTCAAAGGTTTGAATTTCTTGAAGGCAAATCTCTTTAGCTGAGAGTTTGGACACTGAAGC
Source organism: Aegotheles bennettii (assembly GCA_013398125.1). Taxonomy (NCBI): domain Eukaryota; kingdom Metazoa; phylum Chordata; class Aves; order Caprimulgiformes; family Aegothelidae; genus Aegotheles; species Aegotheles bennettii. Next base: position 508,821 of record VZRW01009901.1, on the reverse strand, counting down.
TGTGGACTTGACTTCCTGGGCCGCTGTAGCAATCCCAGATGGCCAGCAGCACCTCTGACCATGGCCTGGCAGTCTGTCAGGACCAGCTGCAGTGACTTAGGATGAATGGCCACTGCCTTCTTCACTGAGATGCTTGATCCCACAATGCTGCTGATAGAATGGTCCATGGATCACATGTCTGCTGCGGTGTAAAGTCACCAAGCTACATTGAAACCTGCAGTGAGTCTGGACCTCCCTGGGAAGAGCTGCTCTAAATCTTTCGTCCTACACAAGCTTATATTTGAGGTACAGTCACCTTTAAACAGATGAAGAGCATGTTGCCTCAGAAGTAACATCAGGCAATGATGGCCATGTGCTTTCAATCTGGAAGAAAGACTTTTTGAGTGTCTCCAGTTCTCTGGCAATGACTACTGGGCTGCACTCATGGCTTTCTCAGACCACAGCCTCTGGGTCTCAGGCATCTTGGTGAATGCTGCCATTTTAAAGTAATGCTATTATAGCATAATAACAAGCATTTACAAAGGAAGAACTATTTTCATTTAAATCTTGGCTAGTGCGATTTCCTTTTTTTTAATGTATAAATTTTCATAAATACATTTACTATCCACAGCAAACATCCCAAGTACTGTATGCATTACCCAGGAGAACAGAATGGCTCTAAAGCAGCCATTCTGATCTGGAGCATAAGGGTATGGATGGGAAAATTCTGAATAAATGTATTTGTCCAATAGACAATAATAGTTCTGATTGAGCCATTCCACTTTATTGGTCTCAAAATATGCATTTTATGAAACTCCCAAAATACCAGACAGATTAAAGTACATCTAATCAGGTTCATATATGTAATAAAAGTTTTTATAAAACAATTGAAAAGTATGTGTTTATTTACACACAGGTCCAGGACCAACCAAGATGGTCTTCTGGGAAAATTCCAATATTCTGTGAAGTTTATATGTTTATTGGATTACAAAAAAAGGAAATTAAATTTTTAAAACTCTCTATTTCATGTTGACCAGGAAATACCATAAAAACAAAAAGCTTTGTCTGAGGCTTTTTTGATGATTTACTGTAGAATTAGATACCAAACAAGCATAATTATCTGCATTTTAGAAACGCCTGGGAACACTTTCACCTACCAAAGCTAAGGCTTTGGGTTATGTGTTGCCTGTGGGACACCAAAAGCTATGGCAGCCCCCTGACCACCCTGCACTCAACTGGAGTCCTTCATTACCAGGCTCAATCCTGCAAATAGTTCTAAGAGTAACCAGAGGAATTGTTCATGATAAGAGGCACCAGACTAGTTACCTAAATCCTCCCTGGCTAATACAGAGCAGACACTTCCAGGGGCAGCTCAAGTCCAGACACACGAACTGCTATCTGGAAGAGCCTTTCTGTCACTGTGGGTTATAGGAAAAATCTTAATTGGGGGAGGATAAGTTTGGGGTAAAGACCCCGCTAATGGCAAAACACAGCCACCAGCTTGATCCTAAATAAATGCATTAAGGATGTTTGGAAAAATTGCCCTAAAACTAGTAGAATTTATCCACCTGTGAAGTCTGCTGTGGCAAGTTAGTGATCCAGAAGGAACCCCCCGTAGGGATTAATGTGATCTAGGGCAATGTCCCAAGGCCAGCACCCATCCCAAAGCCACCACGTGGAACTGTGGCCCTGGTGTTTTGCTGAGACAGATATTTGGTCTACAGGCTTCTGCAATAGCTGCATGGCAAACAACTGAACCATCACTGGCAGAAGAGGTGGAGAATGAAAAGACCTAAGCTGTAACTAATTTGTTTCAAGGATTTTTACTGGCATCAAATTAAACCCTCAGATACCTACAAGGCTTTTCTGAAATGCAATCAAAGGTGGAGTCTGCTCTTGATTTAGTATATTATACAGCACTAGGTATTTCTGAATAGGTATTTCAACTTTCTAATGAGTGTACTAAAGAGTTTAATGATGACAGGGAAAAGCAAAAGTTGATGCTACACTTTATCTTTAACACATATTATTAAAAGATTAAGTTAATTTCACACATTCCCTCTAAAATAAAAACTGTGCTTAAAGTAACAGTTCAATTCCTGTCTCTAAAGGTTACAATCACTAATTATCGCACACTAAATTTTCCTTTAAAAGCAAAAGAAGAAAAAAACTGCCAAGAAACCAATCCTGCTATTTAAAACAGCCAAAGTTAAATCAGTATGATGCAGAGGCTAACAGCCACCTGGACATTCATGGTACAGTAGAAAATTCTACCACTGTCCTTCATACAAATGCTTTTAACTTACTAAACAAATCAGTCATGAAATTATGGAAAACCACTAATTTAACACTCGTTATCTTCATTATATAGAGCATGGAAATTATAATCATTTGGAAGTAGACTGACGAACTTGCTCTGCAGTACACCAAACACAAGCAAATTACCAAATGGCCAGTGAAGTCATGGACGGTAGAACGAAGACTTGCAATTCCTGGGAAAACAAACACTTCCCATTTCTCTCAGAGCTGATAAAGCAACAGGATTACCCAGCTCCAGACACTTAGCACAAAATTTGTTTCTTTTTCAGAAGAGTAAGCTTTTCACACAGGAACTTTTGATTTCAAAGAGAAAGGGATCTTTTTTTGGAAAAAAAGAAAGAGCATCAGCACAATAGCTGAAAAGGTCCTGCTAAACAAATATTAATCATTATGTGAACCTTGTAAAACAAAAATTCTCCTGGAAGATAGCTGAAGACTTTGCTTTCTAAGGACCTGTATATTTCAGACCGCTGCCAGTAGGTCCATCCTCCCAGCACGGTGCAGCACCCTGTGCACGACGACACACCAGTTTGGGTTTTGACATGACAACATGAGTTACGAGCCCGGTGCCTCAGTGGGCTCCAAATGAGGTTAGTGGGAATGCTGTCATTGATTGAGCTTGAAATGCCAGACTATCATTGTCCCATGCTTTGGGAAATTTAATTAACTTTAATTTTTCATATTTATTTTCTTTGGTTTATACACATAAGTAGAGGACAGAGTTCTTATCAAGGGCATTAGGTACCTGTTGTAAAGAGCAGGCCACCTCTGACTAAATTTATAATGGCAATAGTTATGTCAATTTATAAATTCCTCAATCATAATCCCCTTTGTAATCCTAAACTCACAACAGTTTGGCCAAAAATATAAGCATTCCACCCCTGGTCCCTCTGGTACCAATTCTTTCTCTCCCTAAGCCCAGAGGCACAGCTGGTGCATCCCCACATCTCTGCAGCCTGGGTCCCCCTGCTCAGAGGAGAGAAGTACCTGAGCCCAATGAGTAAGTGGGTTATAGCCCTCTGACAGCCTTCTCTTTCTCTTATGCTTTGGGGATCCAAGTAGACTGCAGCAAAGGAAACATATTTTGAAGATAAGTGGCAGGATTTTCTTTAATATTAACTAACCCTGAGTTCCTCTAACTGTGAAAATTACATATTCAGAATCCCACCTTTACCTCTACTTACATATTTCAATTAATTGTTATGTCTGTTCACTCATTTTCTTGTTTTAATCACATCAATAACATTATATTCCCATTCTAACCCCCTTGAGCAAAACATCTCAGTTTTCCTACTAGGTCATTCACAAGTTTTCTGTCTAATGTTCTGTCATATTTTTTAATTGTCTCAGTAAATATTTATTATCTAAGGGAGTATTTAGGACTTCTGGAATGAAGCTCTATTTGAATTTAATATACCTATGATTTCCCAGAATAAATGCGGTACTGGTGGCACTGGGATTTTAGTTAAGAGACTGCAATTTAGAGGTGCGAATAGGAAAGGCCTTGTCAGTGATGATATTTTGCTACCAAATATCCTTTATTCTGCCTAGCAATTCGTAAATACAATAGCACTTTCTCTTTCACTCTGGGAAACTGTCTTGAGCTTATTTATTTTATTTGGTGGAATGGAATTTCAAAAATCCCATACTCAGCTTTCTAAATTTTTCCTGCCCACATTTCAATGTGTCATAGCCTCAGCTGGTGTCACACAGGACAGTCAGGCGGCCTGCGCCATGTGGAGACCTGCCCCTGTATGCACAGCAAGGGAAAGGTCAGGAGTCTCCACGTCAGACCCATGGTCCACAAATCACCTAAATTTCAAGGGATGGAATTATCGATGTGCTACAATGTTTGCTGAAGTGGGACCCTAAACTAGAATAATTGTTTTCTGCATGTATGATGTAATTTAGGCTAAGCATGTTCTCCTTTAATTTTAGTTGTTTCTTTGTTACATAAGTGGGGTAATTTAGACACCGTTTTGTCACATTATAACTTGTCATGTACCTCATGATTCTCTATCCACAGTAGAATGTTAGTAGAGAGACAAAAACCCCAAAACACTTCAAGTAAATAAATATCCAGCTCACTAATAGCTAATATTTCAAATTATCCACAAGTAGCTCACAATCCCTCTAATCATTCTGCTAAAACATTACTGTTATCTGTTTACAGGATTTGGTACCCATTATTGGCCATGCCACAGCATCCTAGGACCGAACTACCGCAGGCGCAGCCCCAGTGGGGACCCACAGCAATCCACCTCTCACCAGGCACGTTTCCTACGTAGGTGTATGTATATCTAATGTCTGTGTAAAAAAAAAATAACCAACATATTTTTGTCATATCCCATTCGACAAATCAGGAGCTCAAACGGTAAAAATTAAAAGGCTGCAGAGAATAAATCGAGCATTAACTTAGCAGGACCTCTCCCTCTGGAAAGTACTGTTGATGTTGTGAAAAAAGTGTCTTTCTTATTAAGTCACAAAGGAAGTGCTCTCTCCCCTTCTCCTTTTCTATTCTATAAAAGGCTCTCTAAAATGAAAGGTGTCAGACTTTGCTTTTTCTTCTTGGCATGATCCAGAATGTATGGCTGAGGAATGACAGATGTCTGCAACCAGCTGCAATGAAGCATGCTAAAGTTTCAGTCTAATCCACTTATTTCACTGCAGTCACGTAAACCAAAACAAATGGGCAGTGCCTTACATTATAAAAACACAGCAGCATTACTTTGTTGCATAATGTAGCTGATACGCCATCTTTTTATCATTTTTCCTACTGCAGAAAGAATTCACCTCTTTATTAAAAACAGCCCCTGAAAGTTCTCCCGTTTTGCTCGCCTCTATTTTTTTCTTTTAGTGTCACAGCAGTCTTGCTATGCCCCATGCATTACTCAATACGCTGCTATTATAAAAACACAGTAATATTTTTCTAGGGAAGATTGCTTTTGTTTTCAAAAGCACGATCTGATTCAAAAGCCACAGGGCCTGATCCTGTTCTGGCATCCTCGTTACAACCCCGGTTTGAACAGATTTGTGCTGCTGTAAACGAGGTCAGGATGGGACCAGCCATCAAATTGGTACATTTCAGCTGTACAGCAAGTGCACCAAGCACTTACCCTTAACGGGTAAAAAATCTCCACATTTCTGCTTTTTACTAATCAAACGGGAAATGTCAGCAGAGACACAACTAATAACCTTAATCTACTAGACTAACCTCATTCAAAAAAACCCCTGTTTTTAATGAGGAGGAAAAGCCTTTGCCAATATATTTACTGAGGCTCCTTAAAGCCCCCCCACACCCCCCCTCCAGCTCTGTGATGCCAGAGGGAGTACAGCCTAAGTGAACATGGCATCGCTTCCTGGGAAGGGAGACCCTGCCTCACTCCACCATGTAGTGCAGCAACCTTTTGAACCCTCCCTCCTTTAATCCTTGTAAGGAAAGGGAAAGGATGAGGAGTCATGTGGCTCCCTCCCCGCCAGCAGTTTCAACAGCTGGGAAGCACTCTTTCAGCGCAATTCATAAAAAAAGATGTGTTGGATTTCGCCTATGGCAGAATGGCGTACAATTTCTGGCCCTTCAGGCTAAAACAATAAATGCAAAGAGGAAAATTTGAGATTTCCCCCCTTAAACTTCCCACAACAACCTCAGCAAAACCACATGACTTGTCTTGTACAATCTCCCTGGTGTTTTCAGTGCTACTTTGGCAGGAAATCAGAATTACTGTTATATAAATTCCATCTGATGCCAGAGCTACCATCTGTGAGTAAAACTGCTTCACCTACGTCTGCCGGCAAAGCCACTCTCCCAGAGACAAGGGAGAAGGGGAAAAAAATTTGATTAATTTGCAGAATGCTTGTGATTTGCTCATATATTATTATAACTGCTCATCAGCACATGACAAATTCCCAGCACTCCGCACAGGAACCCGTTCAGTTTCAGCAGTTTTTTGCGTCGGCACCTGACAGACTGCAGAGCCACTAATGACTTTCAGATGCTTACAAACAGTAATTCTATCTTCAGAATAAAAAGAAAAATCCGTAGGAAGAAAAGAGTAGAGTTAGTCTATTCCATTTCCTTCCTGTATATCAACATGATTTAACTCTTCGGGGCAGCAGCGGTTCCAGGATCACAACACGGCTGCTCCTTGCCTGTAAAAGACAAAGACTGCCGATCTCAGGGGGAAAGGTGGAAGCAAAAGCTGGTCTCTGAAGACTTTCACTGCACCAGCTCCACAGAGAGCCAGATACAAAGCAGGTAGTCTAGGAAAAGGCACACCTACCCTGCAGTACTGAAATAAAATACATGATCTCCTTGGCACTCCCGAATTCTGTATCTATTTTCCTATTTTAATACTTCTGATAACCTTTTGCATTTTCAGGGAACACATCTGCTTTCTAACTGCAGCTGAAATGTTTTTTCCCCCCTTTAAAACTATGATTATGCTTTCTGAAGCACTGTCTGTGTGCTTGATTGCCTGTTTTAGATTAGAGATTTTAGCAAGGAAACAAAGACTTCAGAGTGCACATCAGTCCTGCATATGAGAAACCACAGAAGGAATAAGCAATAAAATGTGATGCACCATCTGTCCACAAACAATAACCTGGATGTTCTGAAGGCTTACAAATTATTTAGCACACAACCTCACCGAATTATAGGACCCTTAAATAGAGCAATAGACTGGGAATGAGAACCTCTTTGATGTCCTTTTGTATTTTTTTTCCAACTCAGCCCTCGATTGATTGCTAACAGTTGAGGTATTTCTCAATGACTATTGGAGCAAGTTGATTTTTATTAAGTAGCTCTCCATAGAATATTGTGCCACAGATTTGAACAGTGGGGTATATGCTGCCTCTCTGGCCCTCGCCTGTTGCAAACAGATTGTTAATCAAAAGACAGTCTAAAAGAATAGTCACTTGGGAAATTCAGTCCTAAGGGCACAATGCTGCCCTCCGTACTCACGCGCAACTCCCGCTGGCTTCCACGGGAGCTCGCGGGAACACTCAGTGAGGAATTTGACTTTAATAAGTACTAGAAGGTTTCTGACTGGACTCTAGTGGAACAAATCTCTAACAAAGAATCAGATTATTTTTTTCTTTTTCTTTTTTTTCTTTTCTTTCCAAATTGTATCCTGCTCCAATTAAAAAGAAAGTGACATTTTTCTTAGCTGTCATGCTGAAGCACAGTGATCTTGCATGCAAAAGGCATTAGCAACTGAGCACACTTCAGGTACTGTAAACTAGAGTATGTTAGAGCTACTGGATCCCTAGACAAACCTGGCATCCCTCCACAATGTGCACATATACCAAAATCAAGTTATTCAGAGACCTGCATTTGGGATAGAGGATTTTGGTTCACCATATTTAACTGTGAGATCATGTTAAAAAAATCCAACCAATCAAACATAAAAATTATTTCTTTTAAAAAATACACAGCGAATTGCAGAATTTCCAGATCTACTGTTTCATTCAACCTCGTCTCTGCATTATAAATTCCTGAGTTTTTAGTGGACACTAGCATTTGGTTTTTTTCCAATTGAAGCGTACCTTTAAACCCATACTCCAAAATAAATCAGCCACCTATTTCATTTTAAAAAGGAAGAGCTTTGCTACCATTTATTAACAACCTGCCCTAAATATTTCTTTTGCTTTGGTTTCCATAGATTTTTTTTCTGCATGCTTTCTTAACACAACGTTTTCCACACCAGCTCTCAGCTAACAAACATCCAGACCCACCTACCTAAGGTGTTCTCAGTGTGCCCTTTACTGTTTCATCTAAATGGCAGGTCAAAATTCAAATAAAAATAGATGTTAGAAGACAGAGAATTTTTTTATCATATTCTCTTTGACAAACAGGGGCCAAGAGGGAGGTAACTGTATAATTAACTTTGGATGTGCCTAATGTAACTCCATTATCATTGATGAGTCTTATGGAGAGACACTGAGAGGGAAATGTGCCTTCTAGAGTTTCAATGTGGAGCCAGCACTATTAAAGAATATTTCAGTATTTAGGCCCTGATTCAGCAAATAGCCGAAGGTTATACATACCATAAAGCCTGTAAGTCATCCCACAGACTTGTGTAGGAATGCACACATGCTTACACAATACACGAGCGTAAGTTGTCTCCAAGCCGAGACCTCATAGCCTAATCCTTACTTACAAAGATTTGTAAAAGAGACATGAAAATTTGCCTGGGGCTAAAAGCTGGCACATGACATTGTTTCATTTTGAATCCATGCTCCTTTTGTATTTATTTTTGCATTTATTTTTATGTGGTAGTTGCTCCTGGTGTGAAGGGACCCGAGGATCCTGAGGATGATGCGTGGGCAAGAGACCACCAAGCCCACCCTTTGCAGGCTGGAGCCCCCCAGGCCAGCGAGAGGCCACCGGCTGCTAATTGGGAGGGTGGTAATTTTAGCATCGCTACGAGTCACCAGGAGCTGGCTGGTTGCTGTACATGTTGCACACAGCACCCTCTGGGTGTTGATTATTGGTTTGCATGCAACACATGTAGCATCCAGCTGAGGGGTGGTTTTAGCACTTACTCATGTCCCTAAATGCCAGCGTTGCCATCCAGCAAGAGGCACGTGATGAATACACAGCAAATCCATTAGATGTTAAAGGAAACAAAACCAAAATCCCCTTTCAATAACTTCTGTGGCAGTCAGTACACAGAAGACCACGTGTTACTGAGGATTTTATTTTGAATAAAATTGTGGAAGTCCAAGATATTGAAGTTTCCAAGGGCACTGTGACACAAAGGGTCCATTTAGGATGTTTGTGTGGGTTTTTTTATGATTTAGAGTCAAAGTGATCCATACCTATCTCTGAAGAACGTAAGCCAAACACAGCATGTCAGGCAGCAAAGAGGCAAAGGTTCCTGCCATCAGTACTAGCACACCGAAGCCTTGCTCCAAGCCCTGGTGCCTACGGCAGAGCCACTCAATCTCACACAAGCCTCACTGGCTTCTATTGTCTTCCAGAGGGAAGGGTTTACTTATATGAAATCAATGGCAGGCTCCGGGTTTTCAAGCAAACTGATACCCACTTGGGTGTCTCTGTGTATAAACCAAAATCATTTTGCAACAAAACTAATGTATACAGTGTTTAAAGGGGGCCAAAATATTTGCCTTCTGGAGAAGCCACACGGTTCCTCTGATTTCAAAAAATAATCTGACCCAAGTAACTTTTCTCTATCTACTGTTACGCTAATCAGAACAGAGAGGTCTATAAATGTACTTAAAGAGATGACTAAAAAAAATTAATCTGTGGTTTAACTTGAAGGTCAACTCAATACATATTGAGAAGTCAACTGAAATTCTGCCATTAAATATAATCACTCCTTCTAGGATGGTAAATACTGTGTAGAAATACCCATCAGGAGCCAAATTCTGATCTCAGACGAATGCAGGGCTGGAGCTGCAGGCAGAGGGAGGAGAGCAGGGCTGACCTTGCATGCAGAGCCCTTCAAGTTTCAGCCTCTGGGTATCAAGAGCCAGGCCACTGGAAGAGCTCCTTTAAGTTCCATAGGATGTGATTAATATAATGAGATATATTTAAAATTAATAAATAAATAAATTCTGGGTTTCTTTTTGGACTTTTTCCAGCTTTCTGGTTTCCTGCTTTCAAGCATTTTCCATAACTCTAAAGGCTAGAGAGTTACTTTCTTATAAAAAGAGAGAGATTTTTCTATAATCATGTGGCTACTATGGCAAGAGACTTTTGGAAATAGGAAACTGCCCCAGCCATCACAGTAACACTGGAAAAAAGAGGATAGCTGTCTGACCCTAAGCCCTATTCCTGCTTCTCAGCTCGGCGGCAGGCATCTGTCCCGAGCCATTATTCGACACACAAACGTTCACAGCCCCAAACCAGTTTTCCTATTCTTTAATAGAAAGAAGTAAATTGAATGAAGCTTAACTAGCATCTTATACATGTAGAAACTTATTCTTTAAATTTTAATATATAGAATGTACATTATAGGCAGTATCTTCTGAAATAATGTTAAAGGTTTGAGTAGTGGGGGACACACAACACGAGGGGGGGAGGCACAAAGGTCAGATTTAAATCCTGAAGGTAGCATAAAAGATTTAGATAATATTGTTTGCATATATTTTTGTATAGCATGTGTCCTGACAGTGTCACCATCAACATGGGCTCTAGAATTCATAATCCACTGTGCTATTTTTTAAAATAGTTTGATTTGTTTATTAACTGTGCTTTCCTATTTCCATGAGATATAGACATCGACAGTGAATAGACCTTTTCTAATTGAACTGATAGCTTGAAAGTGAACATGTCCTTGAATTTACACTCAAAGATAGACAGTGATTATTTATAATAAGGGATTTAGTCAACTGCCTTTCCATTTGTACAGCAAGGACTTTATCAACAGACCATGTTTAGGTAAATAGTGCCAAATAAGATAAATTCTGTATTAAAGGACGAATGTCTCGCAGTGTCAGATGTACAAGGAAGAGACATTTGGTTGATGATATGTCCTGTGAGTATAAAAGAGAGTATTAAGATAACACTTTATGCTAGCATTAATACATCAAAGTTCTGGACTGACCTGTTTCATCCAAAGTGAAAGCGAGGATGCTCTTAATTCCTATCTAAGATTAATTAAATTCAGAAGGCATTCAGCTTTATGTCCTGTTTTGCAGTTTTATAAGAATTGCTGGATTTGCAAAATAGCACGGCTGTATGTACGTTAATAAATGGTCTGTATTTGTCTAGCCAGAGTTGAAGCCTTTCTTTAAAAATACACACGCACACACACACAACTCTGGCTCTGTGAGCTGGCTTTGCCCACAATATTAGAGCTTAGCTATCTCCTTGCTGAAGGGCCTATTTGTCTGCTTTAAGTGAAATCACTCAATTCTCAAAAGTCAGTGGAGGACTTTGGAAGGGGGAGGGCTGGGAGAGGCCACTCCAAATAAGTTCCATTAATCAAAAGACACAGTCTAATGTAACTAATATTTTACAATTAGAGAAGACAAGATGGAACTAAAAGCCATCTATCTCTCTTACACCACATGATCATCGATTCATAATCAGAAGACTGAGAGTCGCACAAAGATGCATTTACAGGGGTTGGGGGAGGGGGCTTGGTCGGAGCCGGAGATAATGAACACGATGAGAAGGAGCGGCGCTGAAGGCTGGGGAAAGATGACAGAGTGGTTCAATGGTGACGGATGACACGAAGATGAGTACTGATACCTGACAGGCAGCGAATGATGACTGCAGTCCTTTCCCACCATTATGATCCTCAATTATCTTGGTAAGGACTAAGAGGAAAAAAAAAAAAGCCGAAGTGGCTCAGCCCATCCGTTTATTTATAAGCTGGGATAATGCTAGAGTGTGCCAGGCTGCTGGGAAAGGCCACCTCTTCACATTTTGATCAGCACTTTATAGGAGCTGTAGTTTTCATTGTCAGCGCTCATGGGCACAAGGGGAAATGGGTAAAATACAGTACTTGTCCATCTGTTTTGTAATAAAATTCCTAAATCTTCAAAGGGACTTATTTTTTTTCTTTCACTGCCACCTTCAGGAAAAAAACAAAAACCCTGGGCTAACAAAAAAAAAAATAAAAAAGAGAAAACTCACTTTGTATTTGCATGTAGAATTAGCAGGCTGCAGCCTACGCTCCTGAAATTACACGCACAGATTTATTCAAATGTATAATACACGGTGGGGAACGAGCCAGCGTGAGCAAGAGCCGGAGCTGTGAGGAGTGCAGGAGCAAAGTGAAGGGGAACTTTTAAAGATTTGTCATTGATTTAGGGAATTATTAATAAAAAAGGAAGAAAGTTGGCTCGAGACTGCTTTGTAGTTGCAGAAGGTGCCACAGGCTAGCATTTCTATACCAAAGAATATGCCGTTCTGCTACATTATTTATTTTTAAAGACACAGATTGCCTAGCTATGTTGGAGACATTGCTTTTGAGAAAAAGAAAAACAAATTAAGATTAATGGTCTACACAGCTCCCGATAGCAGTAAATATTTGATCAGAACAATTCACATTTAAATGTTGACATACTAAAAATCATATTTTGGAAGAAATATTTCTTCTTCCCACTTTAACTGCAACTTTCCTTTCCCATCCCCTTCCCTCCTTGTCCTCTTGGAGAAACAAAGTCATGCAATGTAGCACATTTCCCACTCATGGAAAAAAAAAAAAAAGAAACCAGGTCAAAACCAGCTCTGCACCTTTTTAAGAAAAAAAAAATAAACCAAAAAAATCACATGTACTGTACAGGTCACACGTGCTCTGCAATTTTGCAATTTCACCTGCCTTTTTTCCTCTTGCAGCTTTAACCAAAGGAGCAGGCTGCTGGCTTTAGCAAGCTACAGGGCAGTCCCTGAGCCGGCTGCTCGGCGGAGCCACATGGCAGAGCAGCCTGTGCTGGCAGTGGTGGCATGGTGGGCTGCTCTGCTGCCCTGCTCCCCTCCCTGCCAGGGCACAGACACATAGCAAATGTGCCCTGCTGCATGTTTTGAGGTGAGGACAGTCAAGTCCATCACAGGAATGCAGTTACAGGTCTGTCTGCAGCACAACCTGGTAACCTGGGTCATGAACAGAACAGCAAAGACCCATCTATAGCATCAGTTTCCACGTGCACAAGTGAGCATCAAGACCCAGGTAGGCAGCCTGAGCCCAGCTAATGCTTCGAGCAGCTTGAATACACCAGGCTTCATCTGACTCCATGTAAAAACTTCCCACATACTTTTCTGGGCTGCAGGACTGTCGGCACAAGTGAATCAGCTAAAAGACACGGTATGCCCATCAGAAAGGAGCTCTCTCATGTGGTGGAAGCAAACCTCTCCCCCCCGCCCCCAAGTCACAGCTGTTCCTGTTAGCCAAGTAACCTATAGTCATAATGCTTATGCATTAAGAGCATTAAAGTTCAGCAGGTGCCTCTCACTATCAGACATGTTTAGGAAAAGAAATTCTATTTTTTGGTGATATATGTTTAAAATATTAGATGGTGCTGGGTGGGGGGGGGGGGAGGTAGAAATCAAGAATTAGTCTAAACATATTTCCAGTCATGCTTGAAAATGCTTACACATAGGTAATGGCTACCTTAAAGCCCTGAGCGTCCATTGGACTGCTTGGTCGTAACAGGCACCAGGAGTGAGAGTGGTCCCAGTTGGCAGCCCCAATGCCCAGGGAAGCAGGGATGCATCCGGACATATGTCCATAGGGCTACATGGGGCACCATTAGGTTGACAAACAGCATGTCCCCAAAGAAGTGAAAATATAGTACGTGACATGTGGTACCTTTTATGAAGCTGCTTTTTAATTTTGATGTCTTCCACCCTCACTTTTGCACAAAGAATACAGATGGTAGACCAGGTCTGTAACGAATGCACAGAATGAACCACACTTGTACAAGAAATGCAATACTCATCTCTCAGATACTGTATGCACAACGAGAAGCCTTGCTAGTACAAGACTATAAATATTCCAAGAAGCATTTCTCAGATTTTCACTTAGGAATCATAATTATGAACAAATGTCCTTAATCTGCCCACTTCATACATCTGAGATTTAAGACAGGTTAAATCCATGATCATCACCCTAATTAGCCCAAACAAAAGCTCCGGATGTGAGAGCATGGTTCGAACATAGGGGTCTTAATAGCAATTGATCAAATATTGTATAGCTATAACTGGTTTTCATAAGTAACATATCCTCAAAAGCAATGATAACTGGCACATTATGAAATGCATTTTGCCAGTGATTTTTTGCAAGACCATGTGCTTCACTTGTGCACAAGTTGTACCATCTCCCCGTAATGTTATTTCAGTGTTTGTGGCTGCCACCAGTGAATTCACATTTGTGTAACATTGGACTATCGTAGTGATTAATTGAGCTAACAATCTGCACATGCAAATTAAGTAATTGCACACACAAATGTCTAATTCAGCATGTGCACGCAATAGTTTAATTTGCACATAATATCATACTCTTTGGGTAAACGAGGTACACAATTATGTACAATTTTTTTCTGCCATTCTTTGCATGTGCAAATTCCCCAAGAAAAAATTCTTATTATTTATACTGAATTCAGAGAAACAAATATTTCTTGTATCTGCCAATACAATTTCTAGGATAAACTATGTGTGCTTATGAACTAGAAGGCAAACTAACAAAAAGGATAAAAAAGGAGGAGAAAAACACCTTACAATTAATATTCTGTTGTTTTCTGTTTGAATACAATTCCAGCAAGCAGGAGTATTAGGATTTTGCTTGAACAAGCGCTGCAAAATCGCAGCTTTAAACCGAATTTCGGAAACTGTTCACAAAGCAGCCCGATTAGCTCCGCAGCCGGAGATTTCGTTATCAGCCGGGTAATGAACGCGGGGCGCCGGGAGCCGCTCCGCCAGGGCGGTCTGCAGCGACACCGCCAGGCGGCGCCGCGGCACCGCAGCGCAGTGCGGGGCGGGGGCGGCTCCGCGCCGCGCTCCCCCCCGCCCCGTTCCGTGCTTCGTCTCCCGTAACCGTCTGAGAGAGTTGGGGCTGTTCAGCCTGGAGAAGAGAAGGCTTCGGGCGGACCTTAGAACACTTTCCAGTGACTGAAGGGGCTCCAGGAAAGCTGGAGAGGGACTTGTGACAAGGGCATGGAGTGATGGGACAAGGGGGAACAGTAGGCAGGACATGAGTCAGACAAGTCATTAGAAAGGACCACACTGACAAGTGGTACATGCCACCCACCCACGATCTAAGAGCAGATTCTTGTTTGGGCTTCAGTTGACACAGGTATTGCTGCAGTCACCACTAAAGGTGGTGGTGAAATGCAGCGAGTGCCACTCACTTGTAGGTGAAATGCAGCAAGTGCTGTTCTGTCCTTTTCCCTGCGATGTGAGACAGCAAAACCACCTTTGCTTCCATGCTGATGATCTCGTGTCAGGCACTGGCACCTTCCAGTCCTGTGTACGGATGTCTTTCCCTGCTCTGAAACCTGCTGATGAATATGCGTTCTGCTCTGATCATCTTCTCTGGTCTGGGAAGGCAGGAGCTGCACATAATTTTATTTTAGCACCCATAAAGTTTTCCAGCAACACTGCGTCCTGAAAAAATCCTTAAGTTTTATATGACATGAAGACAGAAGAAACAACTACTCATCTTCCTTTTGTCACTGTGGCTTTTAGAGTGAGCTCCTCAGGCTGAATCGAATTTACACCAAGCAAAAATAATTGCTAAAAGCTAATACAAGGGCATTTAATTTGAACTAGAGTGAACCTACTAATTTAAGGAAAGATACAACTTTGAGCCAGACTGTTCCGTTTGTCCATCAAATAGTTTACAGAAAGGAATAATGCTGTCACCAGGACTGACATGGTTTCCCCAAGCTGTTCCCCAGGGAAGAGCTGGACCCCGCAGGAGGACTGGAACAGCCACCTGCTGAGCAGGAGAGCTGTACACCACTGCTGCAGGTGCTGAGAAACCCACAAGGTCCCAGTGGAACTTGCCCACACTGGTCCCTCCTGGACTGCACAGCTTCCCAAGGAGTTGGGATGTTAATGGCTCTTTCTCCAGTCACGTTTTTCTCTACTCCCAGGGACAGTGTAGAGAAAGACTTTAATTGCTGCCTCCCTTTCCCTAACAGACCCCTTACTTTACCCTCTTATCTACTCCCAGATAAGATCTCTGGTCCCTTTGGAGTGACTTTGGATTGTGCTGTATGCCAGGTAGGTAGAAGGATGTGTTTGGAAAGTTAGTCGATAGAACTGTTCTTTGCTTGTACTCCTAATTTCAGTTCTACAAACTTTCTCCTGATTCGCCCAGGGACATGGCAGATATCTCTTAAGAGCCTCATGCTTCATTTTACCTCATAGTAATGTTGGAAGCATATCTTTTAGGAGCATTATGAGAATTAATTAGCGAATGTTTCCAAAACTGTTAGGCAAGTGCATACATTATTAGTCTCTTCATGCAGTCTATTTCCTTGTGATGTGCTCTATTGAGCCAGAAGCCAGGATTCCTCTGTGGCATCTGAAGAGGATGTGTTGGAGGCAGTGGATCAATTACTTGCTACAACTCAAAAGCCATAAGGCTCGTTGGATGGCTCCTGTAATGCCAACTCTCTCTGCAAGCAGGGACTCAGTGCCTACATACAGCAGCTGACACACAGCACTGATATCCTACTTACTAAATCAAGCCTGTGGCAGAAGCACAGTGACAGACTGACAGCCCAGCATCAGGGCAATGCTGAGCTGGCCCTGGCAGCTGACTGGCCTGAAAGGGAGACACATTTCTGTGTGTTCCTGCATACTCACTGCTAACAGTCATGTTCAACCCAGGATCATGAGGTTTCTACCCGTTAGTCAACTGTGAAAGCAAATGGGATTATTTTAACAACAGCAAACTTCTTATTGATCACCTAAGTTTCTTTCATCTTCCTGTACTATACAAACTGTTTCTCCTTAAAATGCCTAAAACCATCTTCTGCTCCTATAAAAAGCATTATACAGACTTCTGAGCAGTTGACAATTACATTTCTAATGATGGTTTACCTGATTTTTTAGGCAAATGAACAAATTGCACTTTGGTTTCCGATACTATCATACTTAGTCTGCTCTTGATTGAATGCAGGATGTGCAGGTGCACTAAGAATTAAAACCTAGTTTTAATACAGTTTCCAGGGTCCTCTACAAGACAACTTTTTCTTTTGGCAACCTCAACATCCATAAAACCCAGACACACACTCATCTCACAGCAGTAAGCTTTCCTTGAAAATATGAAATACTGTTTCTTCTGAGATTGTATGTTAGATAAAGAAAAAGTGCTATGTACTTGGGGATTGATTAACAGGAGTGTAAAAAGAAAGAGGGGGTGCTTTCTCTGAGGAATTTTATTTTTTTTTTTCGGTAGAAGAATCCAACTCCAGACATCCATTGGATGTCTGATTGGAAACAGAAATTACAGCTCAGAAGTACTTTGCGATGACTCACAGAACAATAGTTTAGTGCCTATTGGTTCCAGTTCCCTTCAAATGGCCACTTTCCACATATGGACCACCAGGACTGGGATCAGAGTTGCCTTCTTTTGGGAGTATTTTCATTATTGGCAGGACATTCGCTAGCACCAGATCCACAAACTAAATCAAGAGGAGAAAAAGTGGGAAGTAGAATAAATTGCTGTATGGGGAAAAGCAGATTAAGAGGTCCTGGCATGCCAAAGAAATTAAAATCATCTCTCTGGATATGTTAGATATATCTGTGAGAAGTCTCTGTCTTGGGATGCACTCTGTAGGAGAGGGAATTAAACATTATATCCAAAAAAACAAATCAAAACCCCACTATAATGCATTTTTTTCCTGAATCTCATGTTCTGAGAGTCAGTTTCTTGATTTGCAGGGACCTGACCCGTGATACTAGATTTCCCGATGTTGGAAATGACACAGATGCACCTAAATCTCCTTCCTCCATATGCAGCTCAGCTATCAAAAGGAGTCCCTGGAGGACAACAAAGTGACAGCAACCCAAACAGCAGTTCTCACAAGCACCATCAGAAGCACTTCTGAATTGTGACTTTTCAGTTCTGCAATTTTGGGCAGTCTAAAGTACTCTTTGTAAGTGCATCTTTGGTAAAAAAGCATTGTTTGGAAAACAACAACAAAAACCACCTTCCATTAAATCAGTTACAGTAGCACATTTTCAAACAGCCATAATAAAAAAGTAATGTTAATGTTTGCCTTCAACTTCAAGGACCTCACTACATCTGCTCGGTTCAGAAAGTGCAGGATAATTAACTTCTCCATCTCACTGGATGGTCACTAAGTGATCTGACAAACCAGGCAAAGTCTCTGACTTTGTTATGACTGGGTTTGTAGGTCACACAACTGTTTTTCTTTGCCATATAATCTGTGATATTGATTCAAAACCAGTATTTCCTTATCTATTTAACAATGGTAACATTTGCCTGCCTGCTCTGAACACAAGGAAGTTACTACACTATTACCCATTCGGCTTTCCTTATAGAAAATGCTGCAGCGTCATATCATGTCTCTGTGTTGAAAGGGCAATAAGCACAGACAGTATTGTCAGAGATGGTGGTTGACAACCACCTGACACAGTGCACACCAGGGGATCAACATTTGCCCAGGAGCCCTTTACCAGCATAGAATCTCTGTGCTGGTGCCTGGGAGGTACTCCCATTGAGTCAGCAAGCAGCCAGCCCTAGGTTCGGCACCACAAGCCTCTTCGCCTACAGTGGGCGATGAGGCATGGGGAGAGACTCCAGACCTGCAGGAACTGCTGCTACCAGACGTCAGGACTGATGCTGCTTTTTAATGCTTTCAAGGTTACCTTGGCATGCACGTGCACACACACACAAGATAAGATATGAAAAGTCCTTTTGGATTGACACCTTTTACTCCATGTTTTATCTTGAATTTTTACCACTTGAAGAATGTTTCCAGTGGTGCCTGTCCTGGTTCCTGTGCTGCTCTCACCCAACTGTCCCAATGTCATCGTTAATCACCACAGACTCTTGACACATGGACTCCTGACTACTTGCAATGAGGGGGGGCACCTCACAAACTCCTTCTGCAGGAAGAACTCATTCATATGAGGAACTGATGAAAGCTGCAAACACTTTTTTCCTACCAGCTGCTTCCAAATGTGAAGTTGATGATTTGAAGACAAAAAGCTCCCTTAACATACCCAATAGAAAATTACTCTTCTTTTCTACATAATAGTAGTCTGAACCTGTGCAAGATCTGTAAATAAGGCATTTTTGCTTAACCCCACATGATTTCAAGTGGCAAGGGAGAAGTTTGGGATTTCATTACAATATTGCTGTCCTTTGAAAACAAACCCATCATTATTATTTCTGTTTGGGATATTTCACTCCTTTTTGTATGTAGAGTTTCCTACAATTGTTTATTACTTCTACAAAATGTCTCATATTATGAAGAACAATTCTTACGTATTTCACACCATTAAATTAACCATGGAAAACATTTACATATGTCTGGCAAGAAACTTTTGTGAACAGATTCCAATTAAGTCCTAGTTAAAAGAACTTTATGTGCAATAAAGTTCTCAAAAATATTAAAAATCGTATTTAAAGCAGTCTCATAAAATGTGCATTGAGAAAAGACAAGTTTAATTCTAAAAGGCTCCATTATTGAAGCAAAAATTAATATTTGTACTGTTTCTAAATTGGAATAAAATTGCAAGGATGCAAACACTATCCTATATCATAATCTATAAACCAGTCACAAATGTTAAATCAACTGTAAAAATGATTTAAAATCTACATGACTAATTTTATTAAACTGATTTAAAATCACATTTGTGCTACCTTCATTCATTAACTGTATTTCAGACAACAGTGTGTTTATAATGGATTTGCCTGAATACAGATATATATGGAGAAGATATTGTCTGTTAAAAGGGACAAGACCTTTCCCCTCCTGTACATGTTTTCTCAGCACATGCTTGTGGCAACAGAAACATATAAATTAAAGATGCAGAGGCCTTGTTAGGTTCTGCAGTCAATTCTCTGCAATTTTATGGTTGTTCTCTTCGGTTTGCTTATTCATAACACAATGATTTTTGTTCTTTGTTCCAAGCTTAGAAGGAACTTCACAAATATTAATTAATATCTGTAAAACTGTAGCCATTTCTAGTATCATTCTGGCTTCTTGCAGATGGGAGAATTGTGGGCATTTAGCTCTAGCACAGATCCAACTGAATCAACAAAGCTATTTCTGATTTATTTTAGTGAAGCCAATTAGAATCAGCAGCTGATCTCGAGATAGATAAGGGGTTATATGAAAATTTAGGGAGCTCACAAGCTGTTGCTGGATTTCTAATTATTATTTCAATGTCTTGAAAGTTAATCCCATCTTGTGCTCCTCATTGAGCACCCAGCCTTGGGAACAGGCAGTGCACTGATCTGGTCCATCACCCCAGGGATGAGCATCGTTACAGTGAGTCAGGGGCTACAGGAGTCCCAGGTCCCTGATGCACAAAACTGCCAACCATGGCAAACTTCTAAATAACAACCACCGTTTTAATAAAGAAATCCTCCTTGAAACTTTGCTGACGGGGAGAGTTACAATATAAATGCCCTTCACATCCAAATTAGAATAAAACACAGATAAAGGCAGGCTTCTCAGTCTGACAAACAAAGGATATATTTCACTGTGCTTTTTCTATTTCTAAATAAAGAATTTTATAAAACAGAGCAAAAGCTGAGGCACTTTGGAGCCTGATGATAGGCACACAAACAGTGCACGTGCTGTTTTGGGGGTCAGGGTCTGTCCTCCCTGTGAGCTGCTGGTGTCTCGGCTGGGTGGTGGCACCAGGAGATGACACTGCTCCCCGCTTAATGCTGATGGCCAAGAGCCTCTGCTGCCACCATCCAGCAGCACTGAAGTCAGTGGAAGTTTTCTAACTGTTTATTAAATAAAGACGCAAACTTCTCTCACTCTTCCTTCCAAATATCACGTATAATGATTCCACAGGAGCAGGGAAAAACAGAATGTCAAACTTACCACAGGGCAACACATATTTGTGTGTTTGGGGTTTTTTCCTCCCTTTAGTGTATCCCTAATTTAAAGCGTATGTCCCTTTACAAAGAAAACAATTTCTTGCTGTCATACCATGAGGCATTATTAAAACATTAGGGATCATTCATGTGCAGTTTAAAACAGATCCCACAGAGCAAGTGGTGGTCTAATGAAAGCACAACACTCTGTGACACCATGGGCCTCAGGATGGTCCTTTGGCCCCAGCAGCCCCCGGAGAGGGATGTGTAGATATCACGTTTGCTGCTGAGCAGGGGAATGCTGCAATATTTGCTTTTTTTCCTGCTTGGCAAATTACTAATAGCCCTTGAAAGTACCCAGCTGAAGCCCTTACTCCAGCAGAGGGACTGGCAGGCAGCATCCAAATCTCCCCCACCTCTCCCAGGCTGTCCCATTTGGAGCCACCCTGGGGGGAGGAAGGAGGGTGCTTGGTCTTGTGGCAGGGCTTGGTGCACACTGCTGGCAGCACAGATGGAAAGTGCTGCTGAGATGCTTCGTTCTCACCATCTCTCTGCTGACAGGGTGGAGACCTGCAGGCAGGAATCACCATCCTGTGTGCCATCTGAGGGGGCTGTTGTCTCCATCCTCTGTAGTGAGACCCCCAGCCCCAGCTGGACCAGATGGCAAGGAGCCCTCTGAAGGGCATCAGTGTAGTCAGGTGTTGGTGTTAACCATAGCTCTAAGCTGGAGCCTAGGTGTCAGGGCTAATGTTTCCCCTTTGCTCTGCCCTTCCTCTCCCTTAGCCTCCATGGTGGCGCTTTCTGCTGTGAGCTCTTCCAAGAGGACATACATATAGTCATCAAGAAGACATGAACTATCTCAAGTAAAAAAAAATTTCTAGAGTTTTGGCTGAATAAACCCATTCAAGTGAAACACTGCTGAACCTGTCTATGCCCTATTTGGAGGGCAAAAAGCCCAGCACCACATCTGTCTTCTTAAATCTGCAGATTTCAGCAATCGTTTCTTTCAAGCGTTATCTCCTCACCGGCACATAGTGACCTTAGACATAAGGAACAATCAGCAGGATTCACGCAGATAAATATTCTAATGCACTTTATCTTAGAGATGCTGCAAACATGTTTGCAAGACAGACACAGTTACTGCTCCTTCAAGACTCCGTATGACCTTTAACATCATTTTCCCCAAAAGTTAATTTCTGTGATTAATGCAATATACTAAACCCCATAAATCTGATCATTTGAAGGATTCAAATTAGGAATTATTGACAGCTGATAGAACAGAAGTGCAGAGATGAGGCAGATTTTCTCATCTGTCCATCTAAATGTTGGAATATGTATTGATTAAAATATGACATGGTATAGAACCCACCATAAATCTAAACTCTATTAGATTAACATGGGCATTCAATTAACATAAAATGACAACCTAAGAGAAAAGCCTTGAATGTCAGCCTATCTCAGTTTGTAATATTTTAACCCATCTATGTGGGCAAGTTTTGAAGTAAACAGAGATGTTTGCCTGGTTTCACCTTGGTTCAGTACCCAGAGGTGTTAAAGTGAACCCCTGAGTCATTATAGACTCAGTGCACTGAGGTTGCTCTCTGATTTTCAAATTGAAAATACTCAAATACTCAAGCTGAGCATAGTTTGAGTGAGTATATCCATGATAATAAGGCCACCATTTAAAAAAATGACCTGTTTATTGTCTTCATTATGCATTAATTCCCTGGGCCTAGAAGGTCCCTTCTATTTGAAAGTACCTCAGCAATTATTCCTTCCATCAAAGATCTGAAGTATCACTGGATGCAACAAGAACATTAACAGTGGAGTGAATTTCCCAGGTAGAAATTACAAAAATGACACACACAGGAAAAAGGAAAGCCCCTCTCTGAGTAGTGAGTCCAAGGCAACTCTCAGCCCTTACGTGGGTTACTCAGCAAGGTCCAGCTGCAGAAAACTCTGGACTATCCAAGTGCAGGTTTTATTTCACTGGATTCACAGAATCTTGTAAGGAAGTTCAAAATTTCCTTTGTACTACCACAGTATGGTGCCTAAAGCACCCAGAAGAGACAGCTATAAATAAATAAAGAAATTATTTTGAGCTTTCAATTGCCTACCTAAATAGTGTAGGGAAACAGATGTCCTGCAAATGGCTCAATGCTATGAACACAGAGGGGACTTGATTTCACGCTTGCCTGGCACCCGTGCTGAAGGGATCTCCTTTGCACAAGCATTACACAGTGCAAAACTATTCTCAGCAATAAGGTACAAATTTGTCTTGGTGTGTAACTGTTTGGGACTGGGAGTACTTTCACTGGATATGTGTGGGAATGCGAGGGAACCACTGGGATCTGGGTCAGTATATTGCAGGAACCAGGATTCAGACTTGATTCTCACAAATGCTGCACGTTTCTATTATCATTTGATTTTAGCCAGAATTAGAACCGCTCATGCTTAAATCAAGCTCTCAAAGAGTTGTAAACCTGGGATACTCACACGAATAATTGTCAGATATTGCCTAAATGCCCAGCTTTCTTGCCCTGGCTTGGAGCACTTATATGTGCAGAAAGGCACATTCGTCTGCCTGTACAGGCTCAAGGTTTCCCTCCAGCTGCTGAAAGCCTTAAATGAATCTTACAGCCCTGTCCCCAGCTGCTCTGCTACGGCAGTGTCATTCCGACGAGGCTGCAGTTAAGCTGGCTGAGCCCGTCTGTTCCTTTCTTCTTCTGGCCAACTCGTCCTATCAGGGCCACCTTTTGCCAGCCTTATTCTTTCCAGTAATCAATAATTACCTTTCTCAGCTCCCACTGATGACTTCTGGAAGGGGTAGCCTTATGTCACTGTAGCAATTGAAACCATAATCTGTGCTCTAATGAGTATTTGTCTAGGGTTCACAGTTGCAAATGGGAAAGTGTTAACCCCAAGTCCCTGCAGGAGTTGACAGGGAAAGGCTGGCTGGCTGGAGCTGTACACAAGTGGTGAATCCTCCCAAGACCAAAATTAGTATGTATTATTAGTCTGCATATTATGTTCACATTTTAAAAGATACTAATTTTCTCTCTTTCTCTCCTTTTCTCCAAAGTACCACTATTTCGGACTATAGATTCATAATTGCTCAGGAAAGCCATTGTCTGTTTCCTTTTAGTATGTCCATTATATTTAATCTATCCTCAAGCCTCTATTCAATGCAACTTGCTAATATTTTTATTACAAAAATCCATATTTTCTGTGAAACTAACTTTCATATTACATTTTCCCCTCAAACAAAAACTCAAGCTCTCAACCAGGAGTGTTGCAAACCAGCAGTATGTGAAACAAGCAAGCTGAAAATACATTTAAAAAAATTTTCATGTGGATTTGTTACATGTTCCAATTTTTTATATTGCTTACTTGTAATCATTTTCAATAGCTGATTGAAAATTTGCTGTTCTAACTAAAAAAGCAGGGTTTTGTTCAAAAGAAATGAGCAGGATTTCAACAAATCTTTCAACTGCAATCCCAGTTTTTTCACACTCAGCAGTTCAACCTGACTGGCTTTCTCCACCACAATCAGCAGAGGAAAAAAAGGTTGTTATAATGGACTGGAATTTCAGATAAAAAAAACAAGGTTGTTGAAAATTCCCTAATCAACTCTACTGAATGGGACCAACAGCAAAGTGTCAAAAAAGCTGCTTTGGTGCAACTCAGGGATCCCATGAGCAGCGAGCTACAGATGTGCCAGGAGAAAGCCTGATGCAGCAAGATTGCCTAGATTGTCCTAGATGCAGCTGGTTCAGTCTGTACAAATAAGATCTGCTGAAATGCTCAAACTTCTGCATGTTTTCATAAATCAGACTAAATCCATCCAGTTGTTTTTTTTTTCTCCTATCTCTCCTACTTTTGTGCATAAAGGAAGCCAAGAACTGAGTGAGTAGGTAATTAGTATAAATGGAATCTGAATTGTGGCCTCAACCTCAGAAAACAGGGACTTCTTGAGATTAATTGGAAAAGCAAAGAATATAACCCACTTCAGCTCAAACTGCATCTGAAGTGCTACAGTAAGCTCCATATAATATGAATACATAACCTCCGGATGATAAATATACAGAACCGATATTTTTAATGTGTCAGGAGGAGAAAATGTGATTCATCAAGGAATGAAGCACTCAAGGTGTGAAGAAAGCATCCCTGCCTGTGCCCTGCTTCTCTCTGCGCTGTGCGAGAACCCTGTGCACTGACACTGCCTCTGGGACAGATCCTTGGCCCAGTGGCACCAGCAGAAACTTGAAATGCCATTCCTGGGGTGTGCAGTCAGTGTGCCCCCAGAAGCCAGATGGAATGGCAGGATGTCACACCCAGCTGATGCAGGGATTTACTTTCCCCTTCTTGTCCACTCCCCAGCTGATCCACTGTTCTTGGCTGATCTCCTCCCTACTAACTCTCTCCCAAAACTTCTTTCCCTTAATGAACACTATGAAGCTCCCTGTGACGACTGATACCCAATATTTAGACCTGCCAAAGGTACCAAATTGTATTGTAGTGAGTCAACTTATGTTAACTAAGCAAAATAATTGCAGCAAATTGAATAAACAAGTAAGCAAAAATGTCTCACAAACAACTCATTTACTAAAAATACACTACCCCTTCAGACTGAATAACTTCTGTGCAAACCAATAGGATTGACAACAGGCTGAAATAAAAAATGAATGTGATCTCTTCACATGGATTTTGGCAGCAGAGCCATGCTGGGGTCACACCAATGCTCCATACTTCGCCAGCTTAAAACTCAGGAGAGTTTTCTCCTTTTGAAAGAGAGACAGACACTGACCAAAATCAAGATGCTAACAGACTTGAGCGCACACTCTGCTCTCATGCCCTCTTCCACAGGGATGAGCCCCTGGCAAGAGGAACTCCCTGGCAGAGCTGCATTGAACGGGCCCATTAAAGCATCTCGTACCCCAAGGACAAACACACACATATTTCTCACACTACACTGACATCAGAGCAAAAGGAAAATGCACACCCAGTATATAATCCTGCTTTACACTGTGTGGAAATGGACCATTACATTTCACCTAGAAAGATCTGCTCTGAGTCACAGTAATTAGGTGGAGAAAGATGGATAGGGAATCACCATGAGATGCTGCATTCTCGCAGCTCTAACAGAGCTATTTGCAGCTTCGAATGTGGCACCACTTCGCTGTTACAGAGCGGTTAAGGCAGACATATATGACTTTCACAGAAAATTTGGCAGGAATCAATTTTTTCATCTTCTAAAAGTGGGAGGTATTAGTGACAACGTTACTGTACATCAGTGGCACTCTGTGACTCTGGAGGCTCCAGGTTACTGCAAAAAATAACTTGAATCTGGAACAGTATCTTGCATTTCACTGTTACGCCTGAGTCTTAAACACAGGACCTGATGGAAGTCTGGGATACATCAGGAGTAAGATATTTTTCTCCTCATGCTGCCTACAAGAAAGTAGCATTAACATCACCATCTACAGTGGCTCTTGGTGGGGACTGGACTGTGCCCACCCAGGCTGTGTCAGCTCACGTGTTGCCCCTCCATGCCTCACTTGGTGTATTGGCTTTGGGGCAAAATGCACAAATGCCCCTTATCAGGGAAGGAACGAGCTGGTTGCAATAAGAGTGTGCCTTTGATTCATTTCTTTAACAAGAGAAAGAGAGGAGAGTTGAGCAAGAAGCACAAACAAAACCCTTCAGCAGTGCTGCAGAAGGCCTGACCATTTGTTTGGGTGGCCTTTGGGCACCCTGCACTGAGGGGCTCCTGCTGCCCTGGGGGGCAGCCACAAAACCAGCCAGAGCTCTGAGGGCTCAGCCTCAACAGGTTCAGGAAAGGGAATCAGAGAAAACCCGTGGGGCTGCGATTATAGCAAGCATAGCAAGCGTTTAACACCATATGCCTTCTCTAGAAACACACAGCAACATACCCTCAGGGACGGAGGGAAAACAAGATGAACAGAGAGGGGGAAACAAGCGAGTGAGCCACAGCACCAGGGCCCTGCAGAGCACCAGAAAGCAAGCTCATGGGGCAGAGGGGGTCACCGAGGCAGAGAGCACCATCGCTTGTCTGAGCGGCCCTGGGCTTACAAAGAGCACCTGAAGTGGAGCTGGCTGGTGCGCAGGGATGAGCTCAGCTCCTGATGGAAAGATGAGACATCATAATTTGTGTATAATTCCAACTGCACTAACTTACAACAGTATTGAATTTAATTTGAATAATGTTAACAGTCTCTCAAACCCTTCAGAAGAGAAGTAGTTTAATGTCTGCAACATACACTAATGCTGGAAGAAAAATGGCATGCTATTGTGTGTTCAGACATCCATAGTATTTGCTATTTGTTTGGAGTTTTATGGAGTTGGGAAGACAGATGGAAAATTTTTTGTTAGAGCAATGCAAATGATAGCAACATTACTGGATGCCTTGTAGGAAGTCTCAGTGTGATAGCAAAGCCTTTAGATGTGAATTGTAAATTGAAATTAAGCTTTTTCATTGAACAAACATGAACTAGATTGAGTATAGCTTGGAAAAAAAAAGTATCAGCAACTTTCCCAACAGATTAAGTGCACACTTCACCACAATGTTATCTTGATGCAGAACTTTGTGATCACCCAGAGAGCAAACACTGAGCATAACATTTCACCATTGCACCAGCCCGAGAGCTGCCACACACTGGGAGGGTGAGAGGGGCAAGCAGAAGGCAGGACAGAGAAAGGCCAGTCTGAAACAACTGAAGAGGAAGCATCTTCCTAGAGCCACAGTAGTGAGGAGATAATGGGACATTAAATGCTATCAGAAGTGCTTTATTTGTTATTTAAGCACAGTGTGGACATTGTCAAAAACAAAATTAGTTTATCCTTGCTCTTCATAAATAGCTCAGGGAACAAAAAGCCTCCAAGTCATAAGAGTTTGGGGTGCATACTGTGTGGAGATTGCTTCCCAGATTCGTGAAATGGGAGGTACTGTTTCTTCCCTTCCTGGAAGTTGAAATGACACCCCAGGGACTTCACAAAGCCCTGTGCTAAACACACAGATTTGCCTCAATCTGTGGAGTGAGGAGTCCTGCCCCGGGGCTGGATATGGCCCTGCCCATGTATCTTCAGCAGTAGGTGAGCTGCCAGCTTTATGAGAACTTGGGGGAAAATAAAAAAAGAAAACAAAACAAAAACAAGCAAAAAACAAACAAAGACTAAAAAAAAAAGAAAAAAGAGAGAATTAAAAAAAGAAGGAAAAGAAATGGAAAAGGAAAAGAAGACTAGAGAAAGAAAACCCAACAGCGTTCCTCCTTCTTGTTTGTGGGTTGTGAGCTCCCTCTTGTGGCTCCCGCAAAAATTCCAGCTATTTACCAAGTTCCCTGAATCCAGTTGCAATGTTGAGCCTGGATGGGCACCCACTGGAACTGGCACCTCTCAGATCCCCCCGGCGCCACCAGTACAGTTATCTTTCGTCCCAGCAACTTGCTGCTTCATTTCTCAAGTTCTGTTAAAACCTTAAATGTAAGAAATGTACAACCTCACCATACACTCCAAGCCCACACCAGCTTAAATGGAAGGGTACAACTGGAGCACTTGCCCAGGTGGGAAGGCTCTTGGCCAGCACTGCTGCACACCACGTGGGGCAGGGGAATATGCCACATCCCCTGCCATCTGCTCGGTGACAAGGGGTCCCTCGTACCCCCCATCTCCCAGGTGCTCATGGAGGACCACTCTTGCCGTCCTTCAAAGCTCAGGTCAGTCATATCATCATTGAGCACAACAGCCCTGTCTCATTTCTGGGTTTCCTCCCAGCCCAGGACCAGCAGCCTTGCAGGGATCTCAGCTCTCCTCGAGCTCTCCTATGTCTGGAATCACATTCTCACCGCTGAAATGGCAACATTTACATTACAACACTGCCAGGCCCCACGTTCCTCCTCATTTAGCTGATTTTCTTTCTGAAGTATTTGATTAGGCAACTTTTCAGGGACAGGAAATGGAATTGTTTGTAGATGGCTTCCGCCTGCAAGATTTCACACCAGCTTTTTATAAACAGGGTGAGCCTTGCTGTATCTGGTTGCTGCTAACACTTTCCCCACGAGGTGCGCAGCCGCCGGTCTGACAGCTCTATCCACTCGCTGCATAAATCCTGGTGCTTCAGCAGCTGCCCCAGCCCTGACCCTTGGACTTCCCCCACACAGAGCAGCAGCTCAGTTGCTGGTAGCATCTTACAGGAACATATGTTTTTTCATCTAGTATAAAGGCTAGAGGGGGTTTCTGGAGCAAAGAGAGATATAAAAAGGCATAGCTGAAGTACACCTGATCCTACAATACCTTTTTTACATGGGTACATCGTTTAACTCCATAACAAGTTAAAGGAAGCATCCTTGTAGAGAGAGCAAAGCAATTGCACCAAGAACACAGGGACAGGATTTACCTATGGTTCAACTCAGATTAGCTACTACCACACTACTTTCATCTTGGATAAAATCAGTTAACTATCACCAAGAAAGAGAGGAAAATAGGACTATGATATCCATAAAACATTTTACAGCATCTACTTCAAATAAAACTCATTAAAATAGTTCTCCAAGTCCAGCCATCATGGTATACTACGAGTGTATCCTGGTCACAGATTCTTCCTCATAAGCTTGCTCAACCAGCAATCCAAATGCCTTGAAAGCAAACATTGAAGGATGAGGGCTTGAAGGCAATAAAATGTCCAGGAAGGCACTTGCTAGTCAAATACGCATAAACAGCTCTACACTGACCTTTGGGGAGGTTTAAATCCCAATACTGCTGTAAAACTTCCTCTCTTGAGCATACTCTTCAAGAAATGATTTTGTATGAAGATGAGAGAGGTGTAAAACGCAGAAGAAAAGTGGAAATGTTGCAAGACGTGATGCAGAAATTAGCACTTTTTTGACAAGTGATAATGTTTCTTTTACCCAAAAAAAAAAAGTCTTCATATTACAATCTACAGCTGAGTTTCCTCAAATGCTTGTTGGATGTCACTCCAAAAGCTTATAGCCAGAGAAGTATGCCTTACAAAAAGTAGATATAGAATTCTTCATTCTGACATGGAACTATTCCTAAACAACAAAAGATGGATGAATGGCTATGAAGATTGTGTCTGTCAAAGGGGTATTTGAAATCATGGAAACTATACCAAAGTCAGAGAGTAACTACAGTTTCTAAGAAAACCTCCGATATTCTACAACTAGAATATTATATGCCATTTCTTACACATCTATCTTACACACAAAGCACACATTATATGATTTTGTGTTCATCATACGCATTTCATGTACATTAGTATTCAGAGAGCTCTGCATTGTAATGAAAAGAAGGAATCAAAATGTTCAAGTTGCACAAGAAAGAAAACTTATAAAACTGCCATCTCATGAATGTAATTTATTCGTTTGGAAAGACAAAGGATGAAACATTCCCACAGACCCACAAAGTCTCCACAACCACAGGGCAGGGAAGAACATGAATATGCCAGGCAAGAAGTATTCAGTCCCTGGTGCCTCAGCTAACAATGGGGTAAAGAGCCTTCTCAACCTATTGTCGTCTTCTCAATCCTAATTGCAGGGATCTGTGAGGAACCCAGAGACATATTCACAAGATTTCCTCTACTAAACAGGGACACCTCAGATAGCCTTCATCCAGTTTTGTCCACGGCATGAAATCCAACCGTACTTCTCCATTTTTTTCATTACAAAAAAGGAACACGGGGTTTTTAAATACCTCTTGGGTATCTGTTCCTGTGTTAAGGCTGAAGATCCCTCTCTTTTATTGTTTTATTTGGAAGCCCTTGAGAGAAGGAGACCTGTGAAACTTGTAAGTAATGCCACAGGCATAAATATTCAGAAAAGCAGTAGCCTTAGGCAGGTCATTGCACTGTCAAATACTACAGGACCATGTTTAGGAGTAAGATGCCAGCTCCAGGTGGCTCATATCTCATAGAACTGAAAGAATGGAGAATAAATTAATAGATAATAATTGCTACACCCCAGGGATTTTACATCATCCTTCTCTGCCTACTACTGCCCCACTCTAGATAGGTGGAGTGCAGTTCCACAAACGATCACAAAGATGAGTTTCTTCAGATCTGTATAAAAAAATCAGAGCTGAAGCAAAGCCATCCAGATAGTTGGATGTGTGTGTACACAGCAGACTAAATCCTAAACATACAATGTCTCAAAAAATAGGACATGTCCCTCGATAAGGAATCAGAAGAAACCGTGCAATGAGAACATAGCCATTGATATGGAAATCAGTTTACCTTAATGGAGAAACATCTCATTGAAGTAGCTCCTAATTTTTCACCCAGCCCAACTGAATTGCTTCCCACACCAACAGTGGGATACAAGTGCTGACGGGGACACCTCTGAGGCACATCGTACCCCCAGCATTCAGCAGTCTCTGTCAGCAGATGTGGACATTGTATGATGCTCCTGGCTACTGAGAGCACACCTTGGACAAGGACTGTGGGCCTGTGCCACCAACCCTGCCAGGGCTCAACACCGAGAAAGTGCTCACTGCTCTTTGGTAAAGCTAAAATGGCACAGAGCTGGGGAGGGGGGCAATGTACTCACAGCAAAGAGAGAAACCAACTATGATACAGTGAGAAAGAACAATTCAGGAAGTACTTTTCAACTGCTCCTATCCATGACTGGACACCCAAACTGGCACATGAGCACAAAAACAAGCATTTACGTTTCTTGGGATGATGTGAATGTATGATTATCTGAATACAGGATACAGACACTGTACAGAGCTTGGAAAAAGGGGTTCAAATATGAACTATCTAGAAATACTTCTATTTTGAAAAATAAATCTGTTTCTCCTTTCAAAAATTCTGGTTATCAGAAATGGACAAAAGTTTAATGAACAGTGACCTCCCTAAAAGCAGACACCACTGTGTTCACGGCCATGACTGGGTCACCTCTTGCTCAGAGTAGCAATACTTCCTTCTGGAAAGCAAGTTTTTATCCAGTATTTTAAAAATAGGCTACTTCAAAGAGGAAGGGAATCAAATGCTGCACCCATTAGGGATGAGTAGTAGTGAGCAAAGGCAGTGGGGAGAGATTCTTGTTTCAGTGAGCAGCTATCTGGCAGGAATACATACCCAAGATGTGGGTTACACTCTCCTCAGTAGAGCAGTGAATTCAGGCCAGGCCTCCTGCATCCTCCTAACTGCTCAACTGGCAGATAAAAGGGCTGTCATCTCCTTCTCTGCCTTTCTGACAGTCTGGCCCTGTGTGCCTTTTGTGTTTTGATTTTTCTTTTTTCTCCCTCCCTACAATTGCCTCATTTGATACAAAACACAGTATTTTCTATGTTTCATATTATTAAGCAAACTAGAAAAAGAAATACTTTTTGGTTGGGATTGATTTAGGGTTTTTTTTTTTTCAGCAAGACAGCCAAACCAAAAAGTCAATTGTTAGCACAACCATAATAGGGACAGCAGTCTGCACTCAGCATTGTGGGCTACAGAGCAGAGTGGGCCAATACCACATCCCAGAATTCAATTTCCACTTCCAAATTTGGTGAAAGAAGAGATCCAAAATGATATGCAACCCTGGATCCATAGACCTCCAAAAATCCTACTGCCACTAAATTTGAGCTCAGCTTTATGGCTCAGGTCCCCATCTAGTGCATACCCACATTTGCTACATGAACTTTTGCTCCCTCCCCAACTTGATTAAGAGCAAAGAAAGTAACAGATGGATCCATGCTGTTCCTTTGTAGCCAAGAGATTAATGTTTGCATTGCATCAGACTACTCGCGTTCACACACGGGAATACTGCTGTTGTCCCTGCAACTGGCACCTGCACTCGCTTGCTCCGATCGGTGTCTGAGGCAGACAGGGTATGTAAGGGAATGCAAACAGTGGTTTGGTTTTAAACATACAAAATGTTTCAGAAGCATGACACAGAGTGAGAAATGGCCATGCCTCAAATAGCAAACTTTGCTGTACTTTGCCACTCACTGACAGCAGCTCACGCCTCTGCTGTACATCACTCTGCTAAAAGGCTGTCACTGAGCGTGTCCTAAGGAAGGGTGTCAGTAAACAAACCTGGGTGTTTTCTCATATGTGCTGAACCCATGGATAATATCAACAAGGAGACAGGATACGCTCCAAAACTACACCAGAAGAGCTCCTTCCTCTTGTGAAAAACCCCACAGCTTCAGCCCCACTCTGTCATTAGCACAGGTACCCCACAGCCACAGGCACCTTGCTCCTACACATTATTTTCCCCAGGCAGCAGAGAGGAGCTGTGTCTTCATATTCTATGGCTGGGGTCTGACAAAGCAGCAGCACAATATCAGTGGTGATGAAAAGAGAGGGTTTTGTCTGTGGTATCAGGATTAGATGCTGTGGGTGCCAAGCTGCAGGAGCCTGGAAAGTCTCAGCTGCCAGCCCTCCCGGATCTGGGCTGAATAGTACTTTGAGTAACTTACAGCTTAAACTCAGACAGAAACAAAACAAAACAAAAAACAAATTTTTAATCAGAAAGTAGTGTTATTCCCTGTAACTTTCACACTAACCCAAGAGTTACCTCTTCCTTTTCCCCCATGCAACTGCCGCTGTTTTCCCCTGGATATTACTGCAGGTTTTTGTCCCATGTCCCAGACCTCTAACTGACTCCACAAAAGGGACACGAATTCAGAGAGACCTCAGCCCGGCAGAGCCACGCTGGCTGTGAGGGCTCTGGGAGGCTGGACACCAAGGAGCACCCCAGGCATGTTCGGGGCTAAGCCCCTAAGCCATGGGTGTGCAATGCTTGAAGATCCCGCCCTGAACTATGAACACTTATTTTAGATTCCACTGTGAAAGAAGATGGACTTTCCATGATTTACTGTACAATATGTGAATTTTAATAACAACTACCATTTAGCAGGACATCTATCATACAGTATCTTTTGCAGCTGTTGAAAAACAATGTTGGTGCTTTCAAAGCAGTTTCATCATAGATCTAAAAAAGCCTAAAACAAAATTGAAAAACAAAAACCAGCCATATGCCTACTTGACCTAGGATACATAAACCTGTTGTACAATCCAGAGGAGGATTACAGCATTACTTTTTAGTAAGTTGCTTTTCATATGGAAATTTCTTTTCACAGTAAAGCTCTGTATTTAATGGCATCAACATAAAAAACTTCCCTATTTTTAGTTCCCTGATCATGGACATATAGATTTTTATAGTGTCTGCAAGCATACATTAACGTTAATTTCCCCATTCTCCTTTGTACTTTGTTAATGTCACAATCTGCTGTAAAACCTTGCCAAGTTTCTTAACTGTCATGTTAATTCCGAGACCTAGTCTGCACTCTCTGACATTTCAGGACAGAACATGGCAGTAAAAATAGATTAAAAACAGCTTATAAGTATTATAAAATCTAGAACTTTACAGATGGTGGAATTATATTTGCTGAATGGAAATTTTAGCAACTCTGAACACAATAATATTAGAATAGCCTATTGATTTCTAAGACAAATATTTTCAGAAGTAACGTAATGGTATCTGAATAGTGGGCACAATCCACAAAAATGTAGGAAAGTTGGGTGGGTTTTTTTTTTTCCTTTTTTTAAAGCATCACAGTGAATGTGCATACCGCATTGGTGCTAGTATTAAGTTTCAAAGCTTTTCTGTACCATATAAATAAGGGACATAATAAGATCTTGATTTTATTCATGGTTAGTTCAAAGTTCACACAAATTATTTCACACAGGGGATTTGTCTGAGGGTTTTGGCATTATAGAAATGCATTAATGTACTTTAGATATTAAATGACAATGCCACATGGTAAGAAATTTGCACGAATGAACAGGAAATTAGACACTGTTTCTTTTTTTAAAACTGATTGCTAAAGAATGCACTGTTTAAATGCATACTATCCATTTCAAAGGGAAGCTTTTGCTGATTTCAGGAAGTTTAAAATCAGCTAATCAGAAAGTAATACAAAGTTTGAGTTAAATATTTTTTAAAGGAAACTGTTTCTTTAAAAAAAATCCTTTCCCCTTTTCTTTAAGGAGTACTTATTATTTCCATCATCCTTGTTGAGTTGTTGATGAATAGCTCACATCGTTTGCCAAGCTCCACCCTCTGTCTTTTTTCTAAACCCTTTACTCATTATTTGCTCAGTCTTTTTCCCACAGCCTAGACAGCCTGTCAAGGCAGCTTAAATAAAACACTGTATTAACATTAGGAAATGGCATTCAGTTCCCAATTGATCTCCTAATACTTTATGTTGAAATGATAATTGGTACAGTCTTCATTGAAAAAAAAGAGAGAAAAACTACTTTTCAGTCACCACAAGGTATTATCTTAGCTGATGTATTCACAACCAAACAGATACATTTTTAAAATCTCCCCATCTGCTGGAGACTGCAGTTCACAATTCTTTTCAGCTGACATAATCCAGATTGATTCGTTCAGCAGATAAAATTCAGGCCACTTCTGCCCTTTATAGGAGCAACATAATACCAGTCTTTATTCAGTAACAATGTAACATAATGGGATCGGAATGTGCAAAATGACTGTTCTTAAATTACTGTGACACACAAGGGTCCAACACAAGCTGTGGTTTAATGTAAAAAATCATTAGGCACAGATTACTAAAGTGGTCCTGCATTAACAAGGTCAAACCAAGACTGTTTATGATATTTTTCGGGAGGGAAAAAAATAATAAATGTTTTCTAATATCTAGATTATGAATGTATTTTTAAGAGGGAAAAAATCTGCAGGGTTTTTTTTTTTTCCCATGAAGAAATGCTGTTTATTGAATAATGAGTGCAACAGTTAAGGATTCTATAAAGACCTTCTCCGCAGAGCCAAGTTAATCTATTACACACTGAAGCACACACACAAAAAATCTAAATATCAAAAGGTTGTCAAGAGACTTGCCAGAAGCGAATATTTTGGTGCACTGCTATATCAAACAAATTTTGAAGACAGTCAGATTATTATTAACCCATTCTAGTTCTTTTCTTTTGATATAACCAGAGACCATTAGAAGGAATTTTGCCACTTTACACACCGCTGCAGGCATTTTGCATTTATGTAAATCATTGTTACTTTACAATATGTCACTCATACACTTACAAATCAACCTATCTACACAAAAAAGCCAAAGTGAAGAGACACAGTAAATTTCATCCTTAATGAACAGGTCCTTGCACCCTGAGAGTCCATTTAAGTCACCACTAAGTGACTCCAGGGAGTGATCATTTAAGATCACATATTATATGCATTTTCTTTGTACAGTTCTTTCTTCCTATTTGATAAAATCTAAAATTTAATATGTCTTACTTAAGAAACCCATTGTGTTATCACACATTGAAATAAAGGAATAAGTAAACAACTCTTTCCCAATCTATCAAAAAAACCTGCCAGTGTTTTCCTTTGGCCTTGATTTGGGGGCTAAGAGCATGTGAATGAAACCCAACATTGCAGACTGGGGCTAGGCTTGCTCATACAAAGCAGCCAATGTCAGCTGTTGATGGAAGTTAACCCAGAAGCATTGTAGCTCGGCTCCTGGGAGAAAAGGTGGTACTGCCAAAACCCAAGCAATAATAATAATAATAAAAAATAGAATAAACTGTTTCTACCTTGGTTTGTATCTAGAACTCCAGACCTGGTGGCTCTCATGTGAATTGAGGGGTTAAATTCCCCACATTCCACTTTCCCATTTTGACCTTGTAAAGAGTGAAAGCAGAATTGCAGAATTTTGCTGTCCCTTACTACTGTGCTCAACTACTAGAGCTGGGTAATTGTTGAAATCAGTTGCTTTAATTTGAGCTACTGCTCATTTGTGATGAATGTACAAGCAACGAGTGTATTTTAAACACATGTTCATGTAAAGCGAGACTTCCCTATTTGCATGCCACATCCTCATGTGCCCATTTCATCAACTGACAGAAACAGCCCCAAGAAACCTAGCTAGAAAATGACAGCTAGCACACTCCGAGGATAGCTGGAGAGGAACGCGTCCATTCTGAAATTCAGTATGAACACACCTAAATGCCCTGTACAGGTGGGCAACGGTCACACCCTGACCCTGCCAGGGGTGTTCATCAGCAGCTGACAGCAAGCAACCCCAGTAACATTTCCACTGGCACCGCAGCAGGTGCCCAGGACATCAAAATCAAAAAGTGGTCTCTTGAAATACTTTCATTTGAAGAATTCCCACAATTTGTGTCATTTTACAACAAAACACTGAAATGTTTCCCATCAACTCCATCCAAAGCAGTGTGGAAAATGAATTTATGAAAGTTCATAGCTAGACAATAAAATAAGCTATGTCCCTAATGTCTTCTGAATAACAAATGTATTTAAATGACATATGTTCTGCTAAGGTGAACTTCATAATCACAAAAGATTGTAGTTTTAAAAAGTAATGAAAACTAACTGCATCACTCCAACAGTCTTGGAAACTCATTACATTCAAATATTTACATATTCTAGTGAACTTAGGATGTCAATTTTGACTGCACAAATCCAATAACTGAAACATATAGCCTTGAAACCTGCAATCAATATAAACCTTTTAGAGCCCAAGCTTCAAAAAGTTATATCAAATATATATTCGATGAGAAGAAGGTTAATTGAATAATTGATTACTCAGTTACAATTAAGTGCTCTTCAGATATCTTTGGCAAATACCGAGATATAATAGTGATAGATGTTTATTTGTTTATCAGCTATCCCTGATTTATAGCTATCATTTATTTTTTATTTCCTAAGTCAATTTTTACATTTATATATTTTAACAATATAGTCCCAGTGAGAATCAATATACAGGGTTTTTTCACCACAGGGCTATCAAAAGCTAGCCTAGAAATCTATATCTACCAATTCAGCCAATTTCAGTGCAGACTTCAGCCTGACAAACACCTTTCTAAAATATTTAGACTTTGTCTCCAGATGGCAGTTATGTAGCCAGTACATGCAATATTTGTAGCAATAACGGTTAACCAATACTAACCGTGCTGATAAACTCTGAACTTAACAACAATTAAGTGAAAAGATGGCCCTTGGAAAAAAAAGCAAAAGTGTGCTGTTTGCATGCTTTAACAAAGTACTATTTCTTATCAAAATACAAACATGTTCATAAAAGTCCCACCCCAGCAGCAACAGCCAAGGGGATCTCTGGGATCTCTGGAGTGTTTTAAAGTTGACTAAACAATAAATCAGATAGAGTCGGGTCTTCAGAGCTGTCTGCACAGAAAAGTACTGTTAACTCCTTAGTAGTATTAATATTATTTAAAATTTATTCAGCAATAGCACCTATGTTCTCAGTAAGGAGGAGAACATTATTGTGTCACATACTGTGTGTGTCTCTGCATATGCACATTATGTATAGATGCATACATACGCATACAAGAGGCCCTGCATCTATTGACTGGTGAGCTAAATAAAGCTAGATAAGGTTTGTTAAAACATGCTGAATTCCTCTTAAAATGGTAAGATAAATTATAAAACCTCACTCTTCCTCCACAAGATGTGAAGGCTTTCAACCTACTCCTGCCTCCACCTCCAAGACAGTAGGATAACCATAAAACACTGCTTAAACAGCCCCTTATCTTTTAGGGTATAGCTCTGCATTCACTTCAAAACTTGAAGCCTTCTCTCACATCAATGGCAATTCTATACATGGTGTATAATAAAGAAAGATACTAAGTTGTTGAGGCAATATTTCAAATATTTTTGATTGCTGCCTCCGATTACAGTGTGTAATGATAAGAATGGGGAAAATAACTTCACATTCTCACTGAACAATAAAATCTTATTTTTGTGGATGTCCTCCTGCAATTACAAATGTTCAGAGAGGGATGTGTTTCAGGGGAGATAACTAGTGTGAGGCATGAGGAAGACTGAAAAGAAGTGAAAATTTACACTATCTTTTTTCTTAGTCTAAGTACCTGCTACACCTAACCCTTAATATGCTCTAAAACCTTGTATGAATTATCCTTTCCAAGAAAGTGGGATTCCAATTAGATAAATTCAAACTTGAAGTAACTACTGGATTTTTCTTTCACTCTCCCTCTGACTAACAGAAGCAGTGACAGATACAGCATTAGACATGCATGGGCCACAGAAGACTAAAATATCATAAATATGCTCCTTAAGTTAACATTTCTTGGATGAAAATCATCACTTAATTTTTTTTTCTTTCAATCTTCCACCCTACTGTAGTCCAAACTAGGCAGAATTAGGTCCTCTGATGTCAATGAAGCTATTGTGGATTTTCAACAGTACGGTTGAGAGCAGAATCTGGTCTTTGGAGGATATTATTATTTAATATGAGCTTTCAAAACAGAACACTTAGACTCCACGGACACCAGGCATAACCCTCTTTACACATTGCACTTTATAGTGTGTCAAGGGTGATGTACGCTTTATGTTGGGCCTCATAACAAAATGACAGGCGTTGCTGTCCATTGACAAAGCCACATGACAGCGAGGTGTCACAGACAGAGAGTGCAGATGTATTATCGCTCTACCACTTAGACAGGAATGACATCCTTTGAATCTCAAGAGACAATGTCGCAGGCGAGCTAACCTTAGTGTGCTGGTTGTACGCTCAACAGTATTGTCAGTCAACAATTCCACGCACATCCATCGTGAAAGAACACTGAGGTCTAAAGACAGCAGTTTGCAGATTTCATACGTGAGATAATGTTAATAGACAAAGGATGACTACGAGCAATATACTTTAAAAAAGGAAGTTAATTTTCTATATTTATGTTCAATGCTTCAAATGCACTCAAAAATTCTATTTTTTTAAAATGTTCCATATTCACATCCTGCAGTACAGAGAGAATTATTCAGAAAGATGCACCATTAAAATTCTTTACAAAAGAATTTAACATATAAAATAAGAACATTTCATATTAATTAGTCCTGATTTGAA
The DNA here is from genome assembly GCA_013398125.1 of Aegotheles bennettii. Taxonomy (NCBI): domain Eukaryota; kingdom Metazoa; phylum Chordata; class Aves; order Caprimulgiformes; family Aegothelidae; genus Aegotheles; species Aegotheles bennettii. Next base: position 469,114 of record VZRW01009901.1, on the reverse strand, counting down.
ATCCCAGAAATTAGCTTTCTTTTGAATATGACCAAAGATAACATTATAAGCTAAGTCCTGGCGGACATCACAACACTAATGTTACCCACCTACACTTCTGAAGCAGGTCACATACTTTCATAACTCAATTTACTTATATACCCTACAATATTTTCCAGATTTTATGAAAGTTTATAGAACATTTTACAAAATCAGCACTAATTTGGTAAAAATCTCTAAAAATAGAGATAAACTCACTGCATTACACAGGTCACTACGTGTTCATCACTACACAGACGGTACTCATAGTCATTGGTCCCACATAAGTAGGTCATTGGACCTACTTGCCCTTTTCAGTGATCCTGAAACATGGTGGCATACTTGAAAAGCCATACAGAAATGTGGGGCTCTCCTGATAAATCATCCCAGGATCAGCTGCTAAGTCTTGCATTCAGATTCAGGGAAATTACAGTGAACCCTATTGAGATGCAGGGAACTGGGGCCGAGGAGGTGATTAGCTCCCACCTTTCCTTGACGGGGACTCCCTCTTTTCTGGCAGAACAAGGAAAGGTTGAGGCAGGGAGAAACCCTGAAGCAAAAGCCTGGAAACAGCAGCACCCTTCTGAAAGGGGTGCATTGGTTGGTAAGAAAGCTGAAGCAGAAGAATGGGGATGGCTGGGACCTCACTCAGGAAGGCAGCTGAAGACTGACTTTCTGCAAAACCAGGTGAAGAAATCCCTCCTTCTCCTTCCTCCTGCATAAAGTCAAAGGGGGGAGAGAGAGAGAGAAAGAAAGATAGGAAAAAAAAGACTTCTTGTGCTACACTGCTCCCTTCTAGGAGTCACATCTACAGCCTATGGGACAGACCCTCCATCTATGTGAACCCAGACATTAGCGGGTGGGATGTCTGCATTAGGGCCACTTGATCTTAACTTCAGTGCTCTTGCTCTGAAGGACTACAGCAGAGAAACAGGTATTGGGGCATCACTGCTTTAGGGGGCAGGAACATGCTGGCTATAATCCCAACACACATGGTCCCGTCATGCTATGCTCTGAGCTACATATAGCCCCTCTTGCCTCTGATGTAATCTTTTGTCTGATACCTAATAAAACAGAAAGGACTGCTTTAACTTTGCATGGGGCTGCGGAACAATTAGGGATTTTTTTCTCCCGAAAAAAAATCTCAGTGGCTCAAGGTAGCAACAAGGAGTCCACCGTTAGGTATCCAAGATTAAAAAACAAAAAAAAAGAAGGGGAGGGAAAAAAAAATAAAAGAGTTAAGCTATCAAAACCTTTTCAACTGCATGAATTGTGTATGTTAAGAGGCCTGGAAACTGCTTCATGTGTTTCACCTCCTGCTGTGCAGTTTTTATGCTGACAGGACTGAAGATAGCTTTTCTAGCTCGTAATATCACAGGGAAAATGCTTTATTAAACTTAGACATCTCTGATCATATGCTAAAAGTGCACATGTAACATGCTCACGATAAGTCCATTTATCATTAGACGCAAGTTTAAAATATAATGTTTTGAGTTTTTCCAGCTTACAAAAAAATATCTACTTGTTCAACTAATTCATACGTGCCTTGAATTTTCAATGTATAGTAGTTCCACAGAACAAAGTGAAACTTCTCTGCAAACACAGATTTAATTTGTTTGTGGTGAAAACTGAATGTAAACACAAACATATTTTATATGACTGCTACCCATACCTGGAGCATCAGCTCAGGCTCATGCTAGGAATTTTAAAATGGGTACTTGGCCTAAACATGTTGAAAACCATCAATATTTTTTCTTAATCTGGGTACTGCATCCCCAGGTCAAGTGTACAGTGTGAAAAAACTCCATCCCTTGTTAAGAAAATTGCACACTCCCTTGCAGAAAAAGTTTAAATGAAACTTTGAATGTGAACATCCAGCAAATCTCACAAGTTCAAAAGTAGCCTCTCCATCTACCCAGCACTTTGAACTCTGGAGAGAAAAGGGCCTGGGACACAAGTAAAGTGTTCTTCTCAGCCTTTGTCTTCAGATCTTCCTTCTGACTCTGCAAATGTGGAGCTTTATCCTATGTTGAGCTATATTCTACTATTTGCAAAGTAAAATCTTTCACAATCTGATTTTGATTTTTTCATACTTTCCAAAGGCAAACTAAAATTTAGTTTTCAGTATCAAATAAATTAACTATTGTAACTCTACCTGGACAAAAGCATGTCTTAGGAAATGATAAAAAGGTTTCCTAAAATGGATTAGCTAAAAATTCATAAAAGACTGAAAATAAAAATTACCCTTGAATTTCAAAACTCTAGATTTTTCATAAGAAAACTGTCTACCACAAACCCGTTTCATATTTAAAACTGTACAAAACTAATCTCAAATATGAAAATGGAGACCTACTCTTATTACTGCTGTCCTTTGCATCTTCTGTCATCATATCATTAGTTATATCACATTTTGCTGCTGCTAAATACAACTGGACTCATTCTTCAATGCACCAGCACTTCATAATGAAAAAACAAAGACATTTTAATTTAAAAGTAAAGAGAATGGAATGTCCTACAAATATTCCATGCAACAGAGGTTCTCTGTGAAATAATGAATTTCTCTCTCTCGTTAGGAATGACCACGTATAACGGATTCACAGCTCTGCTTTACTTCAGCACTTAGCATCTTTCAGGTTATCCCTGACTCGTGAAAATAACATTTTTGGATTCAGTACTCTTAATGCATGAAAATTACCCCTCCCTTCAGAAAGCCTGCAGTACGAGAAGCTAGCAGGATGGTGGGAGTGAAGAAATTTAACCTTTGAGTGCCCTGGAAGTTCATGGAGATGTTGTGAAGCCCCTCAATGGTAGCACATGAGACCATTCTTTGTGGTCTGAGAAAGGGAAAAATGTAATGTGTCTCTGTCGGCGGGTCTCAGCTTCACCAAGCCAGACTGAGCCCTGCTGCAAAACCTCCTCTGTGCTACTGCCATCTCCATTTATTACAGCAAGGTGGCCACGGGAGTAGGGAACTTGACAAATCTTCATCCTGGGTGAAGGGAGGCTGGCTGGTGAAACATCACAACCAGGAGGGAAAGGGGGGACATTACACCTTCCGAAAGTTTCTGTACGCATCCAGAGTACTATCTGAAGAATCACACACCCGTTCTGCTATGGACCCCAGCACCAAGCATCTACACAGCCTAAAACACAGTTGAAGTTTCAGGCCTGACACCATGCTGGGTCCCCGTTACAGCTGCTGTCACTGCCATGGCTGGTGGTGCTGCTGCAGGCAGTCCATGGTGGGGACCAGCAATGGCCAGGCAGTTCCTACCCCTGAATGTCTGCAGGATAGAAGGCACCAGGCAGATGAGGGGAGAATTAGGAAAAAATATCAGCTGCTCATCAAGGCTGTTCTTAATTAGATTATGCTCTTTTGGCCAAAGATATTTTTTTTCAGATGTTTGTTTAGTACCATTCAGCTGGAGACCAAAATTCTTTTACTTTTCATTACCAATTTATGTTGATAAAATAAAAATAGTATATTTCCCAGTTTTAACACACATGTTCAACCTCCTGCCCCTTCTGTATCACGAACGCCACTACTCAAGGAAGGAAAGGGGGAAGGTAGGAAGGTGAGCATCCTTCTATGCACTATAAACTTTTTCCCTCCGTGCTGTTTTCTCTAGAGTAGCTTATTTTTCCCTGTGTTAGCACCAAATGTTCACTACATCTGCTGCAATTCAGACATGCAGGTGGGATCTCAGAGATAGGCTTGTGAGTCTATCATTCCTGCAGGAGGTACAGCACAGATAAAAAGACATGAAATCTTCAGAGCTACCAGCTATAAAGTTCAGAGGCTTCTCCTAGACTGAATAGGGCAGAAACCCTCTGATGGCAAATGTAGTCCCCAGCCAGGTTTAGCAGGAGGTCCAGCTCAGCAGAGAGCTTAGGTTGTGTCAGCCTGTCTTCGTTTGGCTCGTACCTGGAGCTAAACTGAAGCAGCTTGCTATCTCACCTGATAACCCTTCCCCAGCCAAGAAGGGGAATCAGGAAGAGGAAAGAATCCCCAGGAAAGAGACCCTCCCTTAGCCCACCTCCCCCTTCATAAAGAGGGTGAGTTGGGTGGGGAGGGACCCCCGTGTCAGCCTGTGGGGCAGCAGCCCTGACTGAAGCTCCCACTGATGGGGGCTGCTCATGGCCTATCCACCATGGCTGACCTGGGATCCTCTCCCAGGCACGCTGGGACACAGGCTCCACCTTAGGTCATGTATAAATCCAAGAAGATCAGAAGAAGAGAGGGAAATTAAAGGTTAGTGCTAAGTATCAGGAAAGGACCTGGGATGAGTTTTTTTATGTAGTCTTAATGAGTTTTGCCATCCTATATCTACTGACATTTTAATAACTGCTAAACCCCAGAAAGTCTCCAGAGAAGGTGCTCTGATACTATGATGAGCATAATATAAATGCATAGACAGACAGACAGATATTAATAATGTCTTCCTACCAATGTATGTGTATATATTAATCTATAATAATACAAACCTTTCAGGGTACTTTACCCCTATTCAGCACAACAACATTTACTACTATCAGTCTAATCATAAATACAATTATTCCTGAGTACTCTATTACAAAAACCAATAAACTAGGCCTCAATAGAGATTCTGAAATTACTTAACTTTTCTTTAGAAAAATATTAAAACAGTATTATCACATCAATGAGAGGAAAAGACAGGAAGATAATAAAGTTATGTTAAACCTCCCTGTATTTACTCATGTGTGAAACAGTTATGTCTGGTCACATAATTGCAATGGTTCTGAGAAATATTTCATATTTTATAATGAACATTAAAAGAGTTTGTGGATCATTACTTTATATGAGTTCCAAAGTTATTACATAAAACCCAACAGGAATGGTTATAAATTATTTGATCCTCTGGTCTGGCCTTGGTAAACATAACATGAAGGCTGAACTATCTCAGCAGACAAGATTCATGATAATAGGTAAAGTACTTCTACAGTTAAAAAAAGGAAAAAAAGAAGAAGAAAATACCAGGATACTTGTAAGCAAGGCTCTTCACATTTTTTTCTTTGCAGTTTCAAAGAAATCCTTTTCTGCAATGAACTTAAGACATTAAAAAAAAAAAAAAAGAAAGAAAAAAAGCTTTGTCTAGAACAAAAGAAAACTTGCTCACAGGCATGTTCTATCTTCTACCAATTTGGCGTTATCATAACCATGGCCCTAAAGTCACTGTCAAATTCTTGAACTTACAGCACAGTATGTATTTAAAACAATATACTTACCCATGAAATAATATCACAAGCAATTATTTGATTTTTCAGAAGGATCCTGAAGAGCATCTCATTGAAATAGGAAAAATAATAGTATACTAACAAAAATTACACACTCGACACAATTAGAAGAATTTTTGTCTTCCCACTACAATTGGCAGCAGCATTTTAATTAATGAGTGATCATTTGCTCCAGAGATAAGTGTAATACTAAATGAATTCTGGTCCACTTCCCTCTCTCAGCTCATCTTTGTCTCCAGCTCCCGTGCTTTGTGTCAAAATACTTTGTGGATGTTTTTGTTTTGTTCTATAAATGTCTTCTAAGAATATTAATATGGAGAATTAATTCAGTTATGCACGCACAACAGTTAATAAGATTGGAAAACACGTTTATATATTCTTGTCAATTTATAAAATATATTTAATGCGGATCATATCTGAGGCTCAAATCCTGCAAATTTCTGCTCACAGGTGCCATGCATTCGCATGTGTGAGAAAACTGTTTCCCTGAATGAATTACTGGGGGATTCTTTTTGGGCCATGTAGACAGGAGCCTGGGCTGAGTGACTACGATGGTCCGCCCTGGCTCAGTGCCCTGCTGTAGGCTTCCAAGGCCACAGTTAGTGGGAAGGAACTGAGGACCACTGATGTAAACAGAAAAGCCAGGGCTGAACTGGGAGGGCTCAGGACCCTGCCCAGACAATACCTGCTATAGCAATATGGTGTCAGGTCTCGCTAGCCACTTCTAACTTTGCCTTTTCTTTTTTCCCCTCTAGAATTCCAGAAGCTGTATTGAAACACTAAACCACACAGCCGAAGGCACTTAGCCTCTGCAATCTTTCATCACAAAACACTTAGGTATGAAAATTTTCTGTCTTGCAAGTCATCTAGTTGTCTGATGCCAGGAGTGCCTACTATGCCCTGGCACTGCTGGAAATGCTGCCAGGGTGGGTTGTGGTCCCACCCATGAGCATCTCCTGCCCCAGAGAATTTAGATTTTTATACTACCTCCTGTTCTACAAATACCCCTTTGGGAAAGAGACTGTTGAGCCACCCAAAACCACTCTGTGCTTTAAACAGCTTACCACTCTCACTGTCCAATTTATATTATTGCTACTATTTTTCTATCATTTTAGTCCCTGCATCATAAACCTATTCCCTGCTATAAAATTTTTCAAGCTGGAGCTCTATCTACTGCCCTAACTTTTGTCTCACTCTTGTCTTTTTTTCTACAGTTGAAGGCACTAGTTGTTTCCATTCATCAAGTAAGTATGTAATTTTTTAAATACTAATGTCTTTCTTTTGCGTTTTGGGAAATTTCAAGGAAGAGCGAGTCTCCATAACATTGTCTGAAAATTTTTCTTGGCTGGCCAGGGAGCTCATTTTCTGGATTTTTCAAGTGACATTCTGACTTTTAGCAGCATGTTTTTGCATTAAAAATATACAACTAGCAGTATCAACACTGAAGTATTTTACAGAAAAGTCTACCTTAAACATGCCATAAACACTCACAAGTTTGTGTGTCACGAACGCAGGGGTGCTGCAGAATGGGTGTAGCTTCAGAGAGCAAAGCAAGCAAAACTTCCAGGGCTATTGTGGGGAAGGCAGAGATTTGTTTGAAGTACTTTGCTTTTTAAAGATAATCTATTCCTCTCTGGCTTTTTGTACGACCAACATTTCTCAGCCATCTGTGTCGCATCCTCTAGGTGGTGCTGATACTGCACAGCTCCAGCTTCCCGCACAATGAAAACATTAATTTGCTATGAGATAATTTTTGACGTAAATGTAAAATGGTGCCCATTCGAACTCAGTAATGAAGCATGGTGCATTTCTACAGCTCCTAATTTGACTAGTTAAATGACTCCATTACGTGTCTAACAGACAGAAGCAAATAATTTCTGGTCAGTTGACGCTCACTTATCCGTATCATTTTACCCTGAAAATAAAGTCTCTAATCTACAGTTTCTTTGTCTTAGTTTTTTTTAATATTATTAAAGCAAACATACTTAAATAATAGAGATTAAACCAACACAAACTAACAATTAAGGCTACAATACAGAAATCAAGTTTATATAATGTGGGAGGATGGATAAAAATGAAAATTAAATAATAAATTAAAGGATTGCTTATCTCTGTTATTTCCTCTGTGAGATTTGACAACATTACTATTTAGGAAAAGGAAAATATCTTTCTCAAATTCATCGCTTTTGAAAACCACTTTAAATACTACCTCCAAATCTGCCTATAAAACTTCCCTGCACAACTTTGAGAGTGTTTGGAAAGACTCTTTACAGTACAGAGCAATAAAATAAAAATGTTGCCTTAATAAATATCAGGTGATGAATAATTTTGCCCCGAGGAAAAAAATGGTTAATGCTGAATCTTAATGTTCCTCATCTAAATGCTTTTTTCTTCCTGCTAAAAACAAGTTTAGAATTAAAGCATATCACTTTACACATATTGCATGCATATTAGCGAGACACAGCTGCTTATGCCCTACTCTTAAGAGCCATATGATTAAGTTATGGGATATCAGATAATCCAAAGTCCCTTTCTATTGGTCACCTTTCACAGACAAAGGCTTTTTAGTTTTAAGTCCATTTAATGACAGAATGTCCAATTCTATAAATGTGTGAGTAATTCCAGTGGAACACCTGTGGCTCTTTCTGCTAGAATATAGAAGGAAAGATATAAAATGTCATTACAGTAACATTCAGTGTCTGACTTTAGCAAAAAATATTCGCAATCAAGGCTGCCACTCCATCCCTGATGTATTCCATCATACTCGGGTTTCCATGGTCTCAGAGAAGTAAGTGTGAGCTTACATACCATATGTGGTACCAGCCCTCATCACAGTGGGGTGAGCTAAGGACAGAGCAGCAATTTTCTGCTTGAAGTCACGGGTCCTGTGGGCTCATTTCCACGATGGTTTGTGGGGACAGAGGCATGTGACACTCAGTGTTATTAACAAGGGAAATGTAAAATAAAAGTTTTCATGCTACTCCTGAAACAACCAACCCTGCCAAAACCTGTACTTAACCTTATTTCCCCACATTTTTCCTCTTGTCATTTAATCATATCTTATTTTCAAAGATTTAAACACTGTGTGAGCAATTTTTGTATAAGTACAAGTTTTTAAATGATAGGGAAGAAGGACAAACAGATTTTGGTGCATCTGATGCTATGTCCAGGAAACCTGAGTTTTCTACTGATGTTTTTGCAACCACGACAGTGGAAATGTTATGACCTAAATCTAACTATGGAGAGTTACATTAAAATTAATGAGCTTCTTCATAGTAGCCATTCTTCAAACAGAAGAAGCATTCAAGGAGTAGGAGTTGGATTTACAACTAAAATATAAGGCTCAATATGTTCAATTTCAGTGGGGTTAATTTTTGAGAGCATGCTTAAAGTGTCAGTGAATGGCAGGCTTGCGGCTGCTCTCGAGGAAGGCAATGGCAAAACTCCCAGCTGACTTCAATGAGAGGAGGAGCAGACCCTGAATGGAATAAAGGAGCAGAGGAAACAACTCCATATGGAAATGGCAAGTGTTCAAAGATGAGTTCATATCAGCAGAAAATACACATGCGGCCTGTCAAAAATACACGAGGGGTCAAAGAAGCAATCCCTGTCTTGGGGATCCAAAATAGCAAGCGGAAGCTCTCAGACTGAGGAAGAAGGATGATCTGGGGACAGGACACTGGACTCAGACTCTGAACCTCAAGCATAGTTTCTTGGTTTATTGAGGACCAGGATGCACACAGGGAGGCTGGCGTGAGGCCACCCAATGCCACGCACAGGCAAACCAACCCACCGGGGCACCGAGCAGGACATCTGCTGCCAAGGTCTCTGCAAACATCAACCTATTGAGCAGCTACCAAGGCAGAGAAAGATGAATAAATGAAATGAAGGTGAAGCTGTAAAAATGCACTTCTGTAAGTAGCTAAATGTCAAAACAAGCTACTGAAGATGGGATGCCTGCCAGAATTTGCAAGGAAGAGGCAGAAGGAAGGGGACACTTTAGCAAATATCTGTGAAACATCTTTAGAAGCAGGGGAGGTACCTGTGGATGGGAGGACTAATGTAACACCTATATATAATAACAGCTCTAGGGAAGATCAAGGAAATTAAACACCAGTCAGCCTGCTTTCAGCAGTGGGAAAGATATTGGAAACACTAATCAGGGACAAAATAGGAAAAGTTATGATTTAATTAAAGATATTCAGCATGGATTCACAAAAGGGAGATCATACGTAACAAAACTAATAGAATATTTGGAAAAAAATAACTTAAAAAAAAACTCAAAAAGAATTGAAGGAAGCCATGAGCATGATTTACGTGGGCTCTATGAAAGGTAATGCCATACCATCCCCTAACAGGCTACAACATTGGAAGTTCTGATGAGAGGGTGAGCTAGATAATGGACCAGACAGTGTATGGGAGCACAGCGCTTCACATCAGGGGGAAGAGTGATGGGAGGCGATAGCTGGTCTGTCCCAAAGATCACTAGCAAAGCTGAGTTTATTCCACTTCTATTTCAATAGTATGCAAAAACAGGATGAAATCTATTCAAAGTAGAAAATGGAGAAGCCACAGACAATATGAATGAAGGGACAATATGTAAATAAAAAAATCCAGCCTGCCTTTTAGTGATCAGGAAAAGTGATGGGATGTGATTCAATAAAGAAAAAATGTCAAGTAACATTGTGGCAAGAACAAAAGGCAGGCACCACTTGCCATTCTCCTCAGCAGAAACAAAAGGGGCAGAAGTGCAGTGAATGATTAGAAATTAAACTCTAAAAATCTTAAGCCTAAGACCTAGTGTCAGCATAAAAAGGAGCAGAGATATTTCTGGAATTTCCAAACTGAGGCACTGACTAAACTGTGTGAAATCATTCCTCCAGCGTGTAAAGGGATAACAAGGAAATATTTGGAAGACTGTACCCTAACTTTGGCTATCTTTATCATTAGACATGTACAGAAAACCCAAAAAAACCTAAGTAACAAAATTATTCCAGTGAATCAAAACCAAACCATATCAGTGTTCTTTAAAAGCCGATGTAGGGAACACATAACTGCCGAGGTAGCCTCAAGTTACAGCCCTATCTAACAAGTGGGCATGAGCCGAAGCTAAGGAAAAGCAGGCACTAATGGAATTTAAGTGGAATTTCTTTACACAGAGATGATAGTCAATGTCACATGCAACCCCAGGCAGCATTAGCAACATGTGGAAAAAAATTATTGTGACTCATTCAGAAGAAAAGACAAACAGTGAAATGATGTCCCTAGCTTTTCATCCTTTAGTACTTTGAAACTATGCAAGCTGCTATTCAAGTGAATTATTAAAATATAGACTATTACATTTGTCTCCTGGGCCAAGTAAGCACATACATGTAAGCTGGCACAACTCTGCAAATTTCATGCATGTAACATGTGAAGGCAAATAATTGAGAGGTGTCAGAGGATGCACGAAGGGCCACCCCACACCCTCGGGCTGCAGAGAAGCCCCACTGCCCCTGCAGATCTGCAGTCATGCTCAATCTGCTTTGGTGGGTTTTCTATTATTTTCCAAGCAAAAATACATCACAAAAATGGGCCTCAAGGGAATACTCTTGATGACATTGTTTCCCTCATAGTAGGTCTTACAAACCCGACATGAAGTTACTAGAAATGTGAGGCTGGAAATTCTGTTGCTCAAACTATCACAGAAACAAATGGGATTTACATGCAATAGTACAGCCACAGCACAAGTGATAGACTGGTATCTACAGCTGTCTGTAACTGATAGCACAGCCCTTATTGCCTATACTGTAATGCATTTCTATTCTTGAATGTTTTCAGCAAAACACCACCAATCCAGTAGCATGGAGCCTGTTGCAGAAGAGATCCCATACAGTTCCATTTCAGTGGCCCTTCTTAGGGCTTAAGGACTTCGAGCAGGGAGTGATTCCTTGCAGAAGGGACCCTCTAGGGTTTTGCCTTCCAGATGGCTTCAAAAGGCAGGAGAGAAGGGTGGAAAACAAGCCAAGAAAAGATGCAACAACATGGGGTTCAGGGGAGATATTTAAAAACAAAACAAAATACCACGACCACCCCCCCCCAAAAAAAAACCAAAAACAAAACTGCAAAAACATTAAGAAAAAAAACAACTAACAAAAAAAAACCCCAAAACCAAACAAAAAACAACAAAAATCCCACGCTCTCAGTGCTATGAATTTGCAGATTTTCTTACAATCAAAAGCTTTCAAGTCCATGGACAGTTTCTCACTGATCTCAATCAAGCACTGGGCCCATTCTTACTCTTTCGGTTATAATACAAAAACATCCTAAAACTGGCCACAAGGCTTGACACTATGTAGTCACAGACCTCACTAGCTGTTATTTTCAGCTACAGGGTCTTGTACGTGCACAGAGTGTACAAAGTCCAGCAAGCAGCAGCTAAATCAGCACCTGCTTTGAGAAGGGGCTTATCCCCACGTGACCCAGGCACGCACCTTCAGGGTACAGCCTCAGAAACGGGGCTTTTGTAATGGAAGTCCCAAGAGACACCTAACAACAATGTCACCTTCTGCAAGCATGGTTTAATAAATACCAGAAATATATAGATTGCACAACCAAAGGGCTGGATCAATAGCAAAGAAAAAGAGGGCGAAGGAGGGAGACAGAGGTAAGTTCAAGGCACTCAAACAGCACTACCAGGGCTCTGGGCTACAAGTGCTGTGTCCCCAGCTGCCCTGCATCCCTTCTTCCCTCCCTCGCTGCTTGGGAACTCATCTTCTAAACCTAACAGGGAACACAGGTTATGCCTTTACCATTCCGCACCGACACATCACCATCATGCTACTTCCCACTGGGACACGAGGCAGATTCAGAGGGATGGTTTGGGTAATGCATGGCATAGGTATATTTTGTTCAGAACAAAGCAGGCATCCCCTCAGTCTACATTCCCACCACCCATCCAGAAAAAGATTACAATGAAAATACAGCTATGGAAACTCATATAAATAGTACTAAACTTTAATTTACAACAGAGCCTAGCGCAGTGCCCCTTAATTACAACCAGACCCATGAATGCAAGGTGTCTAGAATGAAAACAAAGGGTTAAAATACCTGTCTGGATTTTTTCTTGAAAATCAGTCATTGAGAATCATCTGTCAGTAAGACAAAATTAATTACTACATGTAAAATTGGGAAAAAAAACAACATAAATTTAAATATTACATAATATTACAAAAATGTTCATAAAATCCTATTGTTAATGATGCATGTTCACCTTTCTAACACTCAAACTAGCCAAGATTATTATACTCAATTTGCAATAATCAAAAAGGAGAGGGGAAAAAAAATAACTTCTTTTTTAAAAAAAATATTATTTTATCTGACTTTAGAAGCTTTGGAAAAAGCCTTCGATAAATTACAGTAACTTGCAAAATTCAGTCATGTTTTTCAATACTCTTAGAGGGCTAGTGCTGAAGAAATTGCCGGAGTTTAAACTCTAGACATTTAAGCTTAACAAGGCTAGTAAACTGAAGCCTCAACCACTTTCTTCACTCAAATCAGGGCAATTATTGCACCTTTCTCTTGCAAGTATTTTACTAATTTATGCATAGTTATTTTACTTCTACATTACATCAAAAACTGGTAATATATTAAATATGTTTTTAAGTTTAACACTTGAATATAGTTCTGTACTGGAGCTTTAAGGCATTTTTTGGAGAAAGTTGTATGTGTTTACATTAAAAGGACTTTCAAAATTTGGCCGTGAATATACGCACAAGTTCCCTAGAGCAGAGGCACAAAACTCCCATGTGCCCCAGGCCAGTGAGCTGCTTCCCAGGGCAGCACCCAGCATGCCTGGATGCTGCAGGAACCGAAGGCAAGAGTCCAAGGAACCACCTACCACCTCCCAAAAGAGATCTGGTAAAAAATAAAAAAATCGCTTCAGCATATTATGTGGATAGCTGCCTCCAGCTCGGATAGTTCTCAACTTAATACTAATTTTTTTTTTAAAAAAAAAAGAAAAAGAAAAAACAAAACAAAACCAGAAAAAGCACCTTGCTCTAACAGAGGTATAGCACTTGCATCACCTCCTCCAACGCTGCTCTGTTTGGCACAACCCTGCACCTCTCCATGAGACCAGCAGTACTGTTATGAGGGATAGGACACAAGCCTGGCCACAGCTCCAGCCTTGCCCTCACATGGCCTGACAAACACTGCTCAGCCCTGTCCTGTTTGTTTCCCTTTTCAACGCAGGACAGTTTATGGCTGACTCCCATTCTCTGCTCCCCACACCACCAGCACTTGGTGCTGCATCTGACCTGCCTGAGCTTCTGCTCTCTGCACCAGAGTGAGGAGGTGACATGGCCAAAAACAGTGAAGGTGAGACTGGGACAATCAGTGCTGATCATCTCGTATCAGCTCTTAAAACCAGTCCTTGTCTATCAAAAGCTAACAGGATTTTACGGAGTAAGATCAGCAGAAGCCGGCTACATTTGTCCCTGTGAGATGCTGCTGGATGCCTCATGTGAGAGTCTGAGCAGCCTTCTCATTGCAAAGAGGGTCCTTGGTATTGTGCAGTGCAAGTCCCTCAGATATCTGCCTCAGAAATAACTCCATTCAAACCCTATTGGTAGATAAACAGGCATAAAAAGAAAGAAAAAATAATGAAAAATCACTGAAATTAGCAAAGAGCTTTTTTAAATCATCAAAACTTACAAAAACACTAAATACTGTGCCTCCATCCAGACAATATCCTCTGGCTGACTCTCAGACTGGCAGTAGTTACTGACCTGGCCAAAACCAGGTATCGTCAAAGCGTGGAGCTTTACAGCTAGAAGAGCAGGGGATGGACAGATCATCTGCTGTGACAAATGTATACACTGTGAAGATCTTCCCTGAGCACGCAACACCCCCATGGCACCTTCCACAAAGCTTCCATTAAAAAGACAAAAAAAAAATTAAAAAAGAGGGAAATCTTGCAAAACAACCACTAAGGCTTTGGAGTCAAAAGAAGTCCTACGTTAACAGGGTAGAGAGGTGGGGATATTCACAGAGCAGAGCAGTTTTGAGGAAGCTACTGCCCCCAGTTGGACCAGCACCAAAGATGCAGAAAGGATCATTCCATAGGTGCTGCCCTGAAAGCCAGTAAGCAAATCACTAGTTCCTTCTTGGACACAGTTTCCTCAACCAAGAAAGCTGAGACTGCAAATTGCTAGTAAGAATTGGAAGGGAAAAGTGTCTTTTGTTGAAGACAGGGGGGTGGAGGGTGGGGAAAATAAAGCAGCAGAAAAAGGGAATTGGTTGCCAAACTGGAAAAATCAATTATTCTACTGAACAACACTAGTGACAAATATAGCTGCCTCTACTCCCTCCTCCTCCTCCTCCATTGAACAAATTGTTAAAAGAACCAACAATCTGTTGAACGACAACCCCCGGTATGGTGTCATCATTTAAAAAGTGAACACAGAAAAGGTCTTGCTAAAAAGGAGGCACAGAGCTCCAGACACGATTTTGGATTAACCCTCAGTGAATCCCCATGTTCATTTTAAAGCAGCCATTCTAAACTGGGTGTTTGATCATATCAATGCAAATAAACACTTGAAAAGCACCCAAAACAGCCCAAATCATGACAACAGTGTTTGGACTCATTCCATCTAAGAGCAAACTCCCACAGCCACTTAGCCCCCCACCTAAGATCATCTTTGCTTGGCTTTTATTTTTAAAAACACCCAACACATATACCAGCATTGTCTCTGGTCCAATTATTTCACTTTTAAATGCAAAATGAGGCTTCAAAACCAGCTGATGAATGCTTCTCTTCAAGCAAGATGAATAAAAATCTAGCGGTGACACACCAGGTTGGCAGTGCTGTGGAGAAGAGTCCTGTGGGTTTCTTTGGAAGAACTGCTCTCACATTAGTGGTGGACAAAGGAAAATGGTGGGAATTTTTCTTCCATGCCACGTTGGTGAACTAGGGCAGCGCTGAATGATATCGGAGTTGTCTGTCAGGAGAGGCTGCAGTGCAGGGGCTGAGGCTGTGTTTGTGCAGGACGAGTGCTGGGAGAGGGGTACCTGAGGGGCAGCAGCATGGCTGGGGACCCACAGGTGCCTGTGCCTCATCTGCTGCAGCAGTGGGGCCCATCTCTTCTAATTTCTTTAAAGATATTTTACATCTTTACTGTTAAAGGTAAGAGATGCAATGCCGAGAGAGAATGAGTACTTCCGAGATAAACCATAGAAGTGATGTGCCATGCCAGGAGAAGACAATGGCCAACACACCATTACAATGGTTGCCGTTTGGGCCATCTCAGGCCACCAAGTTATGATTTTTTAACATTTCCAGCCTGTGGCAGGTGGGTTCATGCATCTCTGATAATAAAACAGGATCTCATGGCAAGCTTCAAAGCTGTCTTTACACTTGTCCTCTTCGGCACTTACTACAAGGAATGTACCCATGCCAGTATGCTTTGGTTGCCAAACTGATAAAATGAATAATGCTGGACACCATTTTTGCTTTCTTTTCCTTGTCAGATGAATACATTAAAAAAACATGCTAAAAAACTGAGAATCTTTATAGCTGTTGAACATTCAGCAGATGGTACCATCTAGACCCATCTATTTCGAGGCCAAGCAGTCTAAATCCCTGTTGTAGACAAGAAATAAAATTTAATAGTGATAAACAGGGGGCAAGGGCAATGACTTGAGAAAACTGAGGGAATCGTCCATTCCTTTCACTTGGAAAATAAAGGGCAGTTACTTAGTGGCAGAAGATTTGATCAACATGCCAACAAAAAACTGAACTTGATTCTGATCTAATCTGTAGAAGTGCCATTTGAGCAGCCACATCTGATTTACAGAGGGGTAAAGAGATCCAAGTCAGGCTTAATTCTACTTTTGCTCTACAAGAAATATATTTAAAACGCTAAACCTGGGAAATGGCTGAACAATCACAGAAACTGCTATGTTCCGTTAATATTTTTAAAGCTATTTTTTGAATTCTGTCTAATGAGGAGTTACTTTTCAGAGAGGAAATCATAGCAAAACTGAAAAAAAGAGAATGATTCCTGAGTACAAAGTGCAATGAAAGGCTGTATATGCTTTTCATGTAAGCACACATTATGCCTTCCATATTGTTTAAACTTGCTCATCACTGAACTATTTCTACATGTAACTAAATTACAAATGGCTCAATGCTAACAAAACATAGCAAATTAAGACAGAATCAGGTCAGACTTCTCTTTGAATTATCTAACTGAGTCTCGAACCTGGCGCACTATTTGGCCACAGTGAAAAATACATTAAATACATACAAGCATATATACACATACACGTTTGTATGTCTATGAGTGTATGAACAAATCCATTAAAAAAAAAGATAAGTGCAGGAGCTGAAATCTGTGTGCTACAATACATTGCCAAGGGATGAGAGGGGAAAACTGGACATATTTAGACTAAGGCTTCTTAATTGTGGGTGCAATCAGACCCACTGAGATGCAATTGAAGCATTTGCATCTTTGGACACCTGATTTGATCCTGCCATCAAGTAGACAGGCACCAGTTCAAATACTCAGAGACTGTGTGAAATTATAGTCAGAAATCTATAGGTTCACAGTAAAAAACGCTAAAGGCAGCGAACAGTCTAAAAGGTTCATTGCTAGGAGAAAGCAGTAATGCTACACATTAATGAAAGCCTGGACCTATCACCTCCTGTAACAATTATCATGCTAATACGGGATTGCCTCCGTTTGTGTTTTTTGGCATTCCCATTACTACCAGAAACTGCAAATTCAAACACTGCATGTGCAGCATATATTAAAAGATTCTCACCTTAATGCTGTGCCGAAGAAATAATTTTTTTGGTTTGTTTTTTTTTTTTTCATTTTCACTTTTAAATTTCTCTTGACTAGGTGAACCTCAGGCCAGAGAAATGCATACAGGAATTGTAGCTACACAGATACCAGCATACAAATCTCTTCTGTACATGAAACACATAAACACTAATCCATTTTCTATTAAAAAAATGTAAAACTTCACATGTTCTGTTCAAGCTTATTACTGACTAGTATCTTAAGCTTGTCAAGTGTTTTAAAGGAGCTTTCCAAGAGAAGTTTGTAGTTAAGCATATGGTAAGCTCGTCCAGTCCATATGACTGGTTGAGCATCGACCACTACTGTTGATACAGTTTCCCTCAATATTATGACAGTATTTGTCAATGAAAATTAAATTGCTGTCAAACTTTTCCCACTAAACTTACGGCACAACACTCGGAGAGAGCCAGCTTCATGACTCAAACCAATAAGTCCTCTTCTAAATGCTCCTCTATTTTACCTATTTGTGGAAGAGTCCCTGCAGATTTATTTCTGATTTTTGCAATAACCAATAGAGGCTTTACAGTGCTTTCTGTGGAAAAAACTCAGTGCAGCCATATTTAATGCATTTACTGTTTTTTCTTATATTCTGTGAAAATCACATACGCAAACAGCCGCAGCATTATCTGCGCAATCTGTAAGCGCAGGTGCATTTACAGACAGCAGAACAGGCGACGCTGGCGTGCTGAACATGAGGGATCACACGTGGATGTAACACGTCCTGCTTGTGTACACAAATATCTGCTCTAGTTCATATTTTGAGGGTCAGGTGTTTTTTTTTTTTTGAAAAAAGAACTAAACACAGAACATCTAAAAAACCCTGGACCAAACAGGTCCAAAAACAATTACAGCTTTACTATCTTTAAAATTATTCAAGAGAGTCAGTTGATGAAATGTTGCACATCTTAAACAAATATGCTGCAGGTTTCTTCTTTACCTCTAAAATATTTTTCAAATGCCAAGAAAAATTCTCTACAAACAAAATATTTTAGAACTTCGCCAAGCAATGACACCAAAGAAGGCTGTTTCTTAATCAACCTTAAAAAAAATATAGCCATTTATAGCTTTTTTTTTTTTTTATATTGCATTAAAAAAAGGTGTAATGGAAGATGTCAACAGTGAATAAGCAGTCTGGGAAGAAAAAAAATGTATAGATGGGCATACCAAGAACAACACCACATTAACTGCAGTAAGTAATGAAAGACAGTTGCCACTTTTATTTGGTGTTTTACCATCTCCTCCCTTCTACACATGAATTTAGCCTCAGCTACAAATGTAGGAAAATACTTGTATGTGAGACTGATTTATAGGATCATTCTGGAATTGTACGTCTTTGCCCCATTCTCCGTGCCTTTCCTGAGCACATTTCTCATTAGGCTATGCTGCCAGCACCTCAGGATCATCAAATCAACACTACACAATATCTACTGAAAACTACAGCACCAAGCTTGAGAAACCTTAGCTGGTGTGCTGGTGCTGGGCAGCAAGCTTGAGCTTCAGCTGGGCAGACCACGGGTCCCAGTTTTGCCTGGGTGAACTGGTCTGCTAGATGCCATCATAGGTGTTAGGGGCTTTTGAAGTCCAGCATCAGACTGGGCAGCTCCAAAATCGGGGCTTACCTCACCCCGGGACTTTTATCTGCAACTCCTATTGAGTTATCAAACCAGTTCTGCTCAAACAGATGGGCACCCTTTCCATCCAAACACAGGAGGTAGTAAATACCTTGCATCTACACATCCTTCAACAGTTAAGGGCTTCAGTTTGATGTTTCTGCTGTAACAGATTGAGTATATGTGAAGATAGTGCTGTGGTGAAAAATCAGAAGATGTTTTTCTCTTTTCTAATCTAGGGCTGCAGAAACACAAATCAGAAGCAGTGGAGGTCTCCTTCTTTTGGGATCCCTTTGTAAGGGACAGGGTATAGTGCCCAAGGTCATTGGTTTTGGTGTTTCTGGCAAAATTATTTGTCTGCTTTTAAACTCCATGGGCAATTTCAGTTGCAGCGACTTCCCAAAGCCTAAATTTGGCAGTTTGTAATACTTAGTCAGTCTGTTGGGAAGGCTGCAATGTCCCTAAAATACAGATATGGAATTAAAATATGTAGCAGAACAATGACTCTATTTGTCTCTTATATGGAGACACATACACAGAGATTACTCAGATGGAAAAAGGGATATAAGAAGAATCCCAGAAATGACAAGCGCACATTAAGCATCGTCATGTTTTAGACTGAGATATTTCTTTGAGAAATTATTTGCAACTCAAAGCCGTACCTCTGCAGCACACACATGGCTTGGGTACGATGAGCAATTGGAGCAGAGATTAGCTGGAGACTCTAGCAGAGAAAAATGGGAGAAGGCCGATACATATCTATGTTCAAAGGTGATAACGTCACCCTGGCCCATCACAATTTCAGTAGGTTGATGGTGGAATTTAAGACTCTCTCATATCGAGTACACAAAGAGGTACATCTTGGCAGTATAACAAAAGCCAATGTGGGTGGCAAGGTAGCTGCAAATTTAAGCATGAATGCTCTGGATGTGGGGGCTTGCACCTGATTACCAGATGCTTCAAGCAGATGGCCAGGGAGAGGAGAGAACAAGGCTCATGGTTGCTTTGATAGGGTTACAAAAAGCACCAAAAACAGAGAACAGAAAAAAAAAAAAGCTTCCCTGACTGCACAAGGTATCAGATCAACAGGGCCACAGAGACACAGCACGCTCAGCACCGGATCTGCGAGGTGAGTCCCCAAATCAGGCTGGTGGTTAAATATCAGCAGCAAAACTGATAGAAATGGGTGTCAGGAGAGGAAAAAACAAACAAACAAAATAACTTTTTTTAAAAAATTAGCCCTAAGCAGGGGGCTGCTATTAAGCACAGGATATTCTTAGGGTTTTCCTCTTTGGATGAGTTCCTCCCATAGAAGGCTTTGCATTGATGTATCGTTTAATATGTATGGAGTCAATATATGATTTTTCTTTGAGGCTGCGAATGAGTTTTACTACAAGTGGTCAGAAATAACAGGGCTTGTAAAAGAAAAAAAAAGTTGCAAAGGAAAAATCAAAAAGCTCACTTTGTTCACTTTTCTGGAAGACAGTGGCAAGGATTTGGGAAACAGCACTTCAACTTCACATGGCACAGGGTAAAAATTTGAGAATTTTATTCTATTTCACCCTGACAAATAACCTCCTCAAGGATCTGAGCAATATTTGTGTAATGGGATGTCCGAACCTCTCTCAGAACCGTTTGACCTGGCACTGTCAGAACGTGGGTCTCATTGGTAGAGGGGACAAGGCACCTCCTAAGACTGCCACGAGCCTTCCTGCTCCATGTCCCTAATGGCGTGGTGGGGGAGAGCGTTACAGCACTGGTGTAAACCACAGGTAACTGGTGACCTGGAATCATTAAAAATCTCTGTTCATCACATTTCTCAGGAGGAAGAGGCTTCGGCCAGGCATCTTGGCTAACCTCCCACTCCGATCACCGCACCCTGCCAGCTCCACTGCTCCATGTCCTTTCAGTTTAGTATTTTATCCTCCATAACCCCTTCCCGGTATTTGAGAAGAGTGCACAGGATGGAGGTGGCTGCTCCCCACAGGCGCCACCAGCAGACAAACTGGTTCTTCCATACTCGAGTGCTACAGAAACATACGGCAAAGATAGAAACCTCTCACTGAGCTCCCAAATACAGCATCCAGCCAACACAACCACCACAGACCCTGCAACATTGTGGGTTCAGGTCCACATTCAGAAACATAACATCAGATTTATGCTGCCAGCCTCCATAAAATGTGCACCTAAGCTAGGATAACAAAAGTTTGTCTGTTTAATGTGGTTTGAAAATACTTAATGTTCTGCAGTGGAAAGACAGAGCTGTTGTTAGCAGGGTTGTAGGGTAGTGAGACATTGCCTTCATGACTGCCAAGTCCAAAAGCCCCACCTCACGCCTTTCTGGTGGTGGCAAACCATGGCCAAGAAGTTTGGTGCATCTGGGGAGGGATGTGCAGACAAAAGAGACTTTTGTCAGGGACCGCAACCCCTTCAACCACAACAATGCACAAAAAGTGTCCATCCTAGCCACAGGAATGCTTTACTTGACATCTGACAGCCCAACAGGCACCTTTCACAGGGGCCAAGGGGTGCAGTTCGCCCTCCGTCTCCCCATGCCGTTCACCAGTGCTTGAGAGGAGGGAGAAAGGGCGGCTGGGGGAGAAGAAAGGAGGTTCTCACTTACTGCAGCCTCTCCTCTTTAGTGAACTAATCATTACAGCACATCCGCTCAGCATTACTTTTTCCTTCTGCACAAATAATTAAGAAACACCTGTGCTCTTTTCATTCAATAATGCATGTTTCAGAGAAAGCTGCTCTTCTAAGCTTAGATTATTTTCTCTTACTGCAATTCAGCTGACAAAATAACAATGACTCACTTTGCCAAGGACTGAGAAAGGGGGAAGGGAGAGGCTATCAACCATACCATTTAAAAAAAATAAAAATCAAATAAATATTATTGAAAACAAAAAAGAAGCAACCTTAACATTTATCTCCTTCAAAATGGCCGGTGCCCCCATGCAACTTTGAAATCTGAATAAACTCCTGGAGGTGACTCTTTGCCAACGTTCACTCTTATGCCAGCTTTCTCACAAACGAACAGCTTGTATCTCCATGAAAACCAATGGATGGAACAAATTGTATTAAATTATGTAAAATGATACTAAAGAGCACAATCTACCAGTAAAAAAAAATATTTAAAAATTGGAAAGCCTTGTTTTTATAAATTTGAGAAAATTTTAAAAGATAATTAGGAGGGGGAAATGTTAAATTTTTATTGCACTTAAAGAGATGTCTAGTGGCTTTAAGCAGGAAATGAGATTTATTCTCTCATAGGTCAGACACACATAATTCTTGGTGCCGTTGACACCTGTGAGTTATTTAGCCTTCCTCATACTTTAACATGTAGAGAAATCCCATCTCTATGAAGCTGAGCGTAGCCCTGTGACAGTCTCAAATTGTCCCTCCCCATCACACTGTAGGAGCTGTCAGTGCACATTATGTATCCAAATTTCCTTCTACTTCTCAGAGACCCTTTTTGGAGGGGGAAGGGGATGCAAATAACTGTAATTAGCATCACATTTGCTATATCCTCAGAAAATGACTAAGGATATTTTCAGCACCTTTTGGGGACTTTTGTAATTTAAATACACTGCCATGTCCATGCAAAGAACATTCCAGTAACTTTGCCTGAAATGGGTTTAAAATTGATGATTTCTAAGCATGAGTCAGTTAATCACGAACAAAAAGATCTGACTATTTCTGTATCCAGGGTGGCAGAGAGGGTGAGGTTGTGGGAGCTTTTGGCTGGTTTGAGACTTCAAATGACACTGTGTTGGCATACAATAGGAAGCTGTAACTCAGGGCTTTGTTCTGACAGCACACAGCCCTGTGATTGCCAAGCCCCACGGTTCCCCAGCCTCGTGCAATACCCTGCCCATGGGGTTGAGGCAGATTTTAGAAGATAAGCCCATCCCCTGCGATGGCAGTGGGACCTGGCTGAGTTGGTGGATCCTGGCGGGGTCCCATGCCACAGGCAGAGCCGGAGCATCCCCCAGGGCTGCAGGAAGAGATTGGTGCCTGGGGCACAGGCTGGGCTCCCTCATCTGCCTGGCTTCACCGAAGGTGCCGAAAAAGGAAAAGGGTAAGCTGGATATATTGTCTTCAATTGAAGAGACAGAGCACCATTGATCCAGTTTTAAAATAAAGATGTTTATCCGAATATGCATTTTTTTCTCTTATATTTTTTTTCACCTTTTTTTTTCTTCCCCCCTTTCCACTACAAGACTCTGAAATGCAGACTCATGATACTTGGCTGCAACAGATAGTTAATTTATTCTGCAACTGCATTAACTTAGTCTACATCTAAATCTTCCTAACCTATCTCTAGAAGGATATTTCTATGCCACATCAGTGAAGGTTAGCTTTAACTCTCAGTCCTGCCACATAGCTCTCCACTGGAGATCTTTGCATCCTAAATAAATAAATAAATAAATAAAATAACTTCTGCAGCCAGTAAAGCACATACAAGAACTGCTCAGCAGGACAAATGAGCATTGTAGCTTCCATAGTCACATACGCCACAGGGAGCCCCAACTAATTTCCACTCTCAATAGAGCTTATACAGACCTGGAAGCTTAAAATTGTTCCTGTCTTTCCATTGAATAACACTGGGCTCCTGTAAAAAAGGCACTCCTTTCCCGAAGGGCAAGAGGAATTTGAAGGCCTTGGGACTGCAGAGGGAGGGCTGCTCTGCCCCTTCCCTACGCGGCTGCACAGTGGCCGAGGAAATCAAATATACCCAATAAAACACAGGAGCTTTCATGTCCCACCACTGTCTTGAGCCCCACCTCCACTGCTGGAAAACGAGCCCACCCGAGACTGCTGGAGCTTGGGAGCCAAGGACAGGATTTCCTTCTGGAAAACGACAGTGTGGTTGCTATTTTTGCAAACAGGTAGTGCTTAAAAGCTGGCCTCGAAGGGTTAACGCTTTGACTTGACAAATAAAATTTCCCCATCTCTGCGATCCAGTCGCCACTGACAGCCTATCCTCATGACTCACAACAGCTGGAGCTGCTAAACTGGCAGCGTCGCAGTGTGGCATCAGGAAATTTAAGATAAAAAACATATACAATATAAAAATAAACCTAATAAATTCTGGAAAACGTAGACGTGTAAAGCTCCATGCGCTAAAAAAGCATCCTGCCAGAGAAACTATTTTTAAAAAGGCTATTAGGAGGTGTGAAAGCAAAGCTGTCTATTATGTTTCTAAAGAAAGGCACCAAATGCTTATTTTTCATCCCAATGAATTCTGAGTGACCGTTTTTGACAGACAGTTAGCACAAGGTCACTGCCAGTCAGCGGGCTGCCTGGCCAGCAGAGCCTCCCGGGTGCGGGCAATGGAACTCCATACATCAGAAGGACCAAACACTTGGGGAGAAAACTGAACTTGCCGAAACAACGTTGGTTTGATCATCTGAATGAAACCTGATCTCAGTTGCTATTTTCTGGCTTTCTCTTCCGTACCTTTTCTTATGCAGGAGGATAATTTGATATATTTTTTTTCATCATTAAAATACAGCAGCTATTCTACTTACATGTTTTCCATGTGGTAAATTGAGGGAATAATAAAGTATAATAATAAAAAAAAGACGAGGAAAAATATTTCCTTCCCCTCTGTGTGACGCCCACCGCAGACAATGCAAATCCCACAACACATGTTTGCAGGGAAATCAGAGCACACTCAGGGCTGGAAGTGCAAATTCATCTCATCTAAATGATTAAACTAGTAACAGTTATAAACAAGGAGCTTTTTATCCCTCTGATTTTGGGATGGGTTAGTGCTTTTCTCCAA
Source organism: Aegotheles bennettii (assembly GCA_013398125.1). Taxonomy (NCBI): domain Eukaryota; kingdom Metazoa; phylum Chordata; class Aves; order Caprimulgiformes; family Aegothelidae; genus Aegotheles; species Aegotheles bennettii. Next base: position 444,593 of record VZRW01009901.1, on the reverse strand, counting down.
ACAGTCTTCAAATAGTTTATGCTAACCGAAATATCCCTCCAAAAACACAGCCTCGCAGTGACCAAATAAACAAGAGGATTACTCCAAGGGGGAGAAGGCAGCACACGGGGGGGAGACCAAACTTTGCAGGGCTGTGCTGGGGTCCTGATAAACCAGGCAAGCACCATGGCCCCCTTTTTGCCCATGTACAAGTTTCATTGTATGTCCAACCTGCAGAAAAATGGTGTATTCAGAAACTCCTTCCTTCAGCTTTAATTCCTGTAATTTCAGATAAAAGTCCTGTCAGTTTTTCTAAAAAAATCTAAATGTTTAGGTTTTCAGATTGATTTTAAAAATAAAAAAGGCAGTTCTAGAAGGAGCTTTGAGAAAGCACTTTTCAAAGGAGATGAGGGACTCTGGGGTAAAATTTGATCTTTATCAGTTGCCCATTATCACCTCATAGTAAGAGACCAACACTCCCATTTCCTCATGCTTCCTCCTCCCTGAAGGTACAGGCACACAGAGATCTTTACTGACTCTGCACAGCTTCCAAAGGAGCAAGGGGATTTTCCTGGTCTATGTCAAAAGCTGCACACTGACTTCAGGAGCCTTTGAATCAAGCCCACATCCTTAATTTGCTATCACGGCAGTTTATATACATTTTTAAAAAATATTAAAATAATATTTCATAATTACAATCTACATTTTCGTTCACATGTATAATTTTCATTATTTTTTATCAATTAATCTAAAATGACACACCAAGTTCTACCTAAAAAGCCAGTTCAATATTACTTCTTAGAAGGAAAACATCTGACTGATTTTGCTCAGAATTCACTTCCATGAAGCCATCGGAGTTACATGGGTATAAAAGTGAAATAAATAAGATCAGGATCAGCTTACAGGTATTAGGTAACAGAGCAAAAAAATACATTCAAATAAATTCTTACATGTATGGCACTCTATACATGTGTTTGAAGTGTTAGTTAAGCACACTGCAGTTGAATGAATAAAAGAATGTCTTTAAAAAAAAAACAACCCAGAATTATTTAAATGTCATTGCAAAACACCATGGGAGCAATTGTTTTTTCCCCCAAATGTTGTCTGAAAAATCCAGAGTACACGGACTAGTAAGGACGCTCTCTGAATTCAGTGCTTCCAAAAATATGAGGACTATCATAAAAATACTTGCACAGGTGATAGACAATTTTTCCATCAGACTTTTATGCAAGAAATTGGGCTTGCATATTACACATGATTCAAAAAGAATAATTAAAGTCCTACATGGACACATATCTGCCTCAGGGCAGACCTTTTATGTTGTTTTGCATTCCATGTGTCACTCAAAAGAATTGCAACTGGGAAATGATGTTGAACTAAAATAAGACAAGAACACATTGACTAAAATTATACCCTGTCCAATTTGCTGACACCCCTTTAGACATCTTGCCATGATTGCTCTGGTGCAACCACTGTTCCACATATATGTGACATTTAAACTTAGCATAGTTGTACACCAAAATCAAATAAAGGATTTGAAGATTTTTTTTTCCTCCTTTTAGTACCAAAAAGTACATGAGATTTGCAAGCAGAAGAAAAAGGACACACTTGGAGCAATGATTTTCTTTTGTTATCCTGTGCAGAAAAAAGCATTGTTGGTTTTCTACAATTAATAGATTTGGGTGAGAACAATCAGATTAGGAGCCTGAATCTTCAGCCCTCGTGTGCCCAAAACTCCTGCAGAAGTTAATGGGAGATTTCAGCTTGTGAGGATAACAGGGCTCAGCCTTTATTCTGCAACATCAGATTTCCTGAGGCCCTGACGTGCAAACACATTTAAGTCTCCCATTCTTTGTCCTAACACATGGTTTGCCCAGTTCAGCTTGCTGTGGATTTAGAGGCTGCAACAGCAGCCCACCTTCCAGGGCTCCAGCCCTTGTCATCCCAGCAGCTGTTCAGAAAGCCAGGAGCAAAGGATGAAAACCCCGGGATTTTTATGATACATTAGATCCTTTTTTAAACCACTTAGAGCTAAATTTAACACATCCTCTGCATGCTACCCATCCCACCTTTCCTTCCCACCTCTAGCCTTCTCTTTGGCTGTTTTGTTTTCTCTTTCGTTTCACTCACTTCCTTAATTAAGTTGATAATGTAATTATGTCACAGCTGTAGCATCCTCCTCTTGCAGAGGTGGCTGGATTTCTGTAACTTCAGCCTGTTTGATGATTGATTGATATGTACGGAGATAATTGTAACTTTTCAGAAATGTTATAAATAAGTTGCAAAAGGAAGGTACTGGCTACGGCACAAAGGGGACTGATGGAGTGGGTCTTGCTTACTCTCCACAGCAAGCCAGAGCTACGCAGGGGAATGGAAGCAGCGGGGAATGAGGGTTTTTAGTGTAGAGTTCTTGAGTGCTGGGAAAGGGAGGGCACTTGAGCTGGGAGAGGGAAGAAGAGATCTCCATCTCTCAGTAATTGTTGAGGCAGGGGCAAGAAAGCAGCCAGTTCAGTAAAACCTCAGCCTCTGTATCACACTCCCCCAAAAAGAAAACACACCAAAGGGGTTGCAATGAGCTACTGTACATTCTCAAATGGAAAAACCTGATACTCTGAACAAAGGGTTCAAACTAATTTGACAGATAACTTGTAATCAATATATTTACCTTCCTATTTTGCTGAAGAGTAGAATTTCCTGTGAGGTACTTGATATATGACTCTTGGTAATGAAAGAATAATATCCCTGACCTTTTATTACATATGGAAATATTTAAGTGTTTTACATCAACACATCATGGCATATTAATAGGAGACAATCTAGGAGAACAGTTAACTGAGAAGAGGAAAAAGCTTCATCAACTACTCAAATTTCCAGAAGAGGATCAGAAGAAGTACTTGCCCCTATGAACAAACAAAACGTATCCACTGGGAAATGTAAACAGAGTCAGTGAATCATAAGACCCATCATGTTTTAGAGCAAATCTGCAAGCAGATGCATATTCCAGAAATAAAATCTATTAGCAGGAGGTCAAGGTTGCACATTGAAACAAGCAAAGAGCTAAACCTTGGCCTTTCTTTCTTTGATGCTGGCCTGTTGCTTGTTCTCTCTTCATACACTACCACTCTGCTCTTCTTGATATCCCGCATCTTTCAGCGTGCACTTAGGAGACACGTACATGGAATTTAAAGTTCTCCTCGCCTTGCCTACATGTGCAGCACAGCCTGCTTTCCCTTCTGAGTGCTGGGAGGATCGTTACTAAAAATACCACTGTCAAAACGTTACCATGCGCACACCAAACTTTGATCTTCCAAGCTCCATATATCAATCAGAATGAAACCCATTTTACTGTCACATGCGAAGGCACTCAATAGCTGCCTATCAGCCTCCAGGAAGTTCAATGGGGAAACCACCCCAGATCCCTGGGCTCTCACAAGCACAGAGCTCTTTTCCCACATCACTACCTCCACAGGCAGAGTACATGGAATCTACACCTTTAGCCCATGAGCAGGAAGTTTTTTCTACACCAGCTTTAAGGCCACAGCTTTTATAGATGGTTGTGTGTTTTTCAGTGAAAGTAGAAGAATGGAATGCCTGTCTGGCATGTCTGATATTCTGTACAGATTTTATCACATGCAGCACTTCCATAAAGTTTTGCAAAGCTGTTTACAGAGAGCACATTCCCCCAAGGAGTGAGATGTTTCTGGTATTTAGCACCCAGTAGGGCCGGTCATTAAAATACAGCAGGTTTTACTGAACGAATAGGAAACCTCTCTGCTGGTGCCAGGCCTCCATAGGATCAAAAGACATCTACCTCAGACATACCTCCAGCAAGCCTTTCATCTGCCTCAGGTTTCCCCACCAGGAGAAAACCATGAGGTTCGCACAGCTGTAAGCCAGGTACGACCATAACATTTACCAAGATCTTTGACCATTTTCCGTCTCACGCATGGTCAAATCACGAACAGGCTCCAACGTATGCACACTGTTAATGCAGCTGTACTCTGAAAAATGCACTTTAGAAGCAGTTACTCTGAAGTTTTTCAACACAGAAAAGAGATGCTCAGACACTTCCTAAGAATTGCGTGAATAATAGTACACAAAGTTCTATGACTTTAGGGAAACACATCATAGGAACAAGATCACGTGTGGCATATAGTGCTATTCTGATTTTATGGTGGTTAGGAAGATGACTCCTAGCAAGCATCTGCAACCAAGTTGAGGTGTAGAACTGCTAATGGATACTTCAAAACTTTTTCATGCAACCACTTTTGCCCATGTTCCTGCTCAGGGACTGTGAATCAGAGATGGGTGCAGTGCATCAACTGTGCTGTATATGGTGGATATTGTTTCTGATAATGGAATCACTACACCAATGTCAGGTGAATAAACAATCTCTAAAATACACCTTGAGAACTTTTAAGCTCTGTTGAGATATTATGTTCAGGCAAAAATCACAGGTCCAGGCAGTACGGACACTTCATTACCATCTCCATGTCACCACAGCTTTAATGTTCTGTTTATTATGCATCACTTAGATCCATTTCTTCTTTAAAAAGCAAGAATACAGAGGGGAAGGGAAAACACCAAGAAAATAAAGTCCTAAAGTTGTGATAACCTACTGTGGTCAAGGATAACAGTGAAACAGTGATAAACTTGACGTAGTCTTGACATTATGGCATTAGTTATTAGACAGAGATATCTCCCAAAGAAAGACAACAGGCTCAATCTTTTTTGCATTTCTGGGAGTTCTGTGTGGACTAAGATGGAGTCTGCTGTGCAGCCCTGTGGGATGGAGGAGAAGGTGGGCCCTCTACCATGCAGCAAAACCAAAACGTGAGGGATGCAGCCTTCACAGGAGGACTCCAGTACCAACTGCCAAGAGCCTTCTTGTTATTATGAAATGGAAATTATTTGTAAAGCAAGGTTAGAGGTCATGCACAGGCATTCACTGGGAATTATTGACATAGGTATGACATAGATGATAGCCAATCAAAAAGCAATTTTATAAACATTGTTATTAAATAGTAGGGTAATTGCTTTAAGTACTGGAGGAATGTCAGGGTCATATGAGAGTTTCATTGGTGTCATAGTTTTTTATTTGACACTTAGTGGATCAATGACATTAAGTATATTTATTCTGAAATGTGAGCTGTGTCACCAGCCTAGAAGCTAATCCACATACCACATACTACCCCATACTTACATAGAAATTATTTCTGATTTTTATTTAATTCACTAAGTATTCAGCAATGCAAGCCTCAAAGCTCTCCACACATAAAAGTATGGAAGTAATTAGGGATTATGTGGTAAGTGTACAAACATAGTTTATATTACTGTGTATTAGAAAGGACCCCTTTTATAGCTGCCTTTGTCAATTTGACAGAGCAAAGGGTTTTAATGTACTGTAATAAGAAATGTAAGAGGGGGCAAAGGACAGAGTGGCTGTGATGCCTGTTTGTAAACTGCCTGGCCTCAAGGTCCTCCCTCTCTTCTACTCATCCATGCTCCAGGCTTATTCTATGGTCATATACATTTTAACCGAGTTAATAGCAGTCTGGTGGGGGGAGAGTCTGGGGGAAGTCCCTTAAATGCAGGATGTCAGCTGCCTCCAGAGCTTATAGCAGGGCTTCCACCAGGGCAGATGCTTGAAGAAGATGGCACGGTACAGATGATCAAAGGCAAAATTTGCATTATAAAATATTTTATGGAAATATTTTACTGCTTTATTTTCTTCTTTTTTTTCACCCAGATTAGGTGACTGATTAAAAATAAGTAAATGCAAAAACTGCATGTGAGGTGAACAGAGAGTCAGGGTGACATACAGGTAAGCCCCTGAGCTGATGTTTTACGAGCCTGAAATTTGTAACAGGGGTTCCTGTATGCTCAGTGGCTTTGTGGTGGCTTTGCTTGGCACCTGTTCCTCATCAGGACTGCAGAGCCCTGAGAGGGTGTGCAGCGAGGCCTGCAATGCCTCTCCCCAACCAAGCCACCTGCCCTGTTCCCCCCTTTAATGAAAAACAGGTCAGGTACAAATGTTTCTGCAGCCTTCTCATGACCTCCGTAGGGGCAAGTGGAGGGGTGGAGGGATACAGGTTGTTTTTTACTATTTAGAAGGCTGACAGCAACCTTTGCTTCACACGCAGAGCAACAGATGACAATGGCCCTTCATTGCAAAGAGTTCAGAATTCAAATTATAACATGAAATATATACTACCCAGTAACGTCCCTGTCATACTCTGTGAACTTTAGCTCAATTAAAAAAGAAACCAGCTGACATTGATAAAATGCTATTTTCAATGTAACTGAAAGGAAAATTGTACCAACACCAATTTAGTACAATTTCAAAACAAACCCCAAAGGGAAGAAAGGAGGGGAAAGAAAGGACCACAGTGTATGTTTTATGTGAGTACACATAAAACACAAACAGTACATTTTGAAAGATGTGTGATGCCTACAGTGTACCATTTTGAACCTCCCTGTGCTGTGAGTGTAACAAGCAACACCTCTTATCATCGGGCAGGTGAGGCAGCCAGCCCTCTGTCAGCTGGCCCTATTCTCGCCTGGGACTTGCACTACACCACGGAGCAAACCATGCCAAAAGTGGTTAGTGGGTAGCACCAGATGGAACTTGACGGAAAATCCAGCACCAGGGTTACACCATTTTTTACCTAAAGGACTAGGTATAGAGAGGGCATGCTGGTACAGAGCTGCCTTCCTCCTTCCCTGGGCATGGGAGCTCTGCCATAGCCGGGATGGGGAATTTCAAAGGACTCTTGTATTTGCTCTGGACTTTTACCTATTATGCCAGGTTCATCCCCAAGATCTACAGTACACAGTCTAAAGCCTTAAATAAAAATAATCTTTCATTGAAAATGTGAAAATCACATTTTACTGTGATTTATGCAGCAGATAATATGTTCTGGCTGCAAATTGACTGAATTGGTGGTCCCACATTAAATCTGTAATCTGAAGCATGTGAAGGCTCTTCGGCAGAAGCTTGTGCTATAGCATAAGTGCTTTGCTTCCCTAGCTGTAATCCAGAAGGCAACCATTTCCCGAAACAACATTAAACAAATCAGTGTTTCCCAGTTCTCTGGAACTGTAATAATTAAATGTGATAGTAGCTGCTTGGCACTTTGGAAAATCAAGCAACTGAGTTGGAGAGCTCCGCAAGGGGGTTAGCGGTTTTGGTCTGGGAGTTCTGATTCCCTAGAAGCTATCACTGTGATTTTTGTACAAGGATAATAAATCCAGGCTGTGATAGGGAGCTCACATTTAAAAATAAAGTCACTGATCTCTATTTGGCATGCAGCAGAGGTGTAGCAAGCATGATGAGAACAGGAGAAAAGATCAGTCACCAGAAAAAATGGAGTACAGGAAACAGATGATAGCTTTAGTATAATGAATTCCTCATCTTAATTTTTAAGTTTATTACTTAGTGACAGACATATGTCTAGATGGTACAATTTAGATACTCAATTTAACTCAGCATTAAGAGTTTGGAAATACTCAGCTCCTATCACAACTTTGGAGAACCTCAGGCCCTACCTATGCTGGATCAGGGGAGTCCAGCAAGTCGTCTCCACTGGGTTCACCTCAAACCTGATCTCTGCTGGCTACCTCCCATCCACACCATCCGTCTCTCCACCTCCCACACCTCTCTTTGCAAGATCCAAATGCTTACACTGTGCTGGGTGCACAGAACAGCTATGGGATGCTCTCACTGACTGGCAATGAAAAGACAACACAGCCACTGGAATGGGAGCAAATGAAGACCACAATTTTACTCGTGCACATACTTGTGAGCATATGTATAAATAACCATATCAAGAGTACAGGTTTCCATCTGCAACATGTAGTACAGGACACCACAATCTCTCACCATTGCTAGATAACTGTATTGCAAGGAAGGAAAAGGCTTGGTCTGCATTCCTGCAGAAATCTCTGCAGTTCCAAAGCTCAGGGTCTGTTAGTCCATCCCTAGCACTTTCTGTTGCTGACTGGCCTTTGACTATTAGTGGTCCATCACTGTACAGCAAGATGGTTTATCTGGTTATCCAGCCAGACCCCAAAAGACAGTAAAACATATTTCCCACAATAACAGTTCTCCAAACATATTTTTTCTGGCTTGCACGCCACCGAATCCCACACATTATAGCATAAAAACAAACTCCCTGGTTTAATAGATGACCACTATGACCCAGGAATGGTCCCTTCCTCACAGATACCACAACCCTGTGCTGAGGCGCACCCCTACTCTTTCCACACCCCCCTGCCCATCAAGTCAGGTCTCCTCCAGCAGGCTTCCTCCATGCACCTCTGTCAGGCAGCATAGTGCCAAAGCCTTCTGTCAGCCCTTTTCCTCGGATAAAATGGAGACCAATTTAATCTAGGTCTGAGATAAAATAAGTCAGCCTCAGGTGAGGAAAATTATACAATAACAGCCCATGGTCACAACATTTCCCAGGGTGATAGGAGGTACCTTCATGCAGGGTAAGACAAAACCATGCCTCTTTGTCGAGCAGCACTGTGCTTCCCATCATCTAATTACACACAGTCCTGGATGATCAACACTGTTATGTAATGACTTAACTACTACTGCAATATAGATACTGAATCATAAGAACCAAGGAACCAGTAGAGAAACTGGAGACTTGTTAAGGGTGACCACTGCAGAAGTGGGGGTGAGGGGGAAAGAACACACATTTTGCATATAAAAAAAGAGTATTCTAATTTATTTGAAAGCCTAGTTCTTATCTACTGCACAGTAAAAATGTGAGCCTCATGAAGACAAAATTCTCCACTTTCTCTTTCAACATATTCAGCATGTAGAGGAGCATATTCAGAAGGTTTCTATATTTGATGATCTTTTTCCATTCAAAGTTTCTAATTAGTACTATGCCCTATTCTGTGAGTTTTATTTTCAGCACTAGAGCCAGCACACAACACCCAGAATGCCTCTCCTTCAACCGGATAAAAATACGTACGTCCCATTCATTCTGTAGCAACAGATCCTTTTTTAACTGCTTGCTGAGGACTCGGAGCTTGGTTGACTGAAAACCAGAAACTGAGAATATTGTCCCTGTTACACCTCTGTTCATCCATTCCCATTTTATAACAGAAATACTTTTAACTAGTGACTGTCATTGAATGAAGACATGTAATAGGTCAGTCAGTCTAGCAGCATAGATTTTTTCGAGGCTTAAAAATGGGGAGGGTTTGTAGCACTGGCACCTCAATGTGAGCCCTGTTTCCAGTGCTCCCTGCAAGCATGGCTGCCTGCTCTCTGAGAGGAGGGGGCTATATTCAACACTAGGTTCTACTTCAGCTGCATACAGTTCATATGACTACTTGTCTCCTGGCTTTGTTCTAGGATAGTCTGCCCCAACTCTGAAACATAATCATCAGTGTTGAGTTAGGATACCACAGAGCACAGTGTGCGCACGCTTTCTCTGCGCCTCACCAGAATATCTCTTCCACTATTTCGCCTGAGGATGAGGGACAATGCTCAGTCATCCAACTTCTCACATTCACACTCCACAGAAATTCCCTAGAAACTTAAAACTACACAAAAGGGAGAAGCAGCCAAACCCCCAAACAGTATGAATTTGGAGACACCAACACTGATTTCCTCCCATCCTTTCTTTTTCTTGCTATAGTTTAACCTCCAAGACCACAGCAATTCTGCACGGCCACACAGGATCAGGGATGGCCACTGCTTGCCATGTGCATGCTCTCCTCCCAAACACACCTGAAGGGCAGCTCTGGTTCTACCCACAGTCCACAACAACTATTCCCAATATAGAACAAAGAGATGAGCAGGCAAATAGCACAGCTTGGTGGGATTTCCATGTGCCAAACAGGCAGCTATTATGGCCTCCGATCGCTTTGACCCATATCCCATCAGTCAGCTTTGTTATCCTAACTATTTAGGATTTAAGACTTTTTTTCCTGACTCCTAAAAATCTGTCAACAGGCTCATATTTGCATTCAAGATTAACAAAAGAAGAGCGGAAAGCACAAAAAAAATTCTAGGGGTGGGAGAAGCTGGAAGGAGGTGTAATAAAATGAAGTCAAATTAAAATAAAACAAAAGAGGAACATGGTACATAGCAGGAAAATCAAAAGACAAAAGGAGTGCAGGTAAAGATAAAATTCAAAAAATGCTTTAAATGTTGATTCTCTGAAACACCCTACTGTTTTTGTTTCATGCAGTATTTTGATGCTAGCATCTAATTATTCTTTGCAGTGTTTTATCTCCCCCATTATACTATCACCAGATATTTTTTTTATTGGCACTTTCCTTATTAATGATTACAACACCTACCTTTAAGAAGCTAAATGAGTTCTCTCTTTTCCTGAGCTGAAGAGAGGGGGGTCAGCAGAGAAATGAGAATTATTCTGTTGTATGCAGATGTGTTATACTCGCAATTCTTTTTGGCCATTGAAGTAGCTCCCATGGCTTGCTAAGGCAAAAGAAAGAATCCTCCCTATTCCTAGCTGTGGCCCAGGAAAGGCAAGGAGAGCTCCTTCTGCTCTCCAATCAGTCACAAGAGGAATTTAACAAATCTTTCAGCTTCGGTCTACAAGTATTAACAGTTTCCTCTTAGATATCTGTTCTTAATTAAACTCAGCTTTCTTTTCAGAATCATAGAGCACAAAAACATGTCCACGAACAAAATGTATTTACCTTTCTTTCTCTCCACCTTGGATTGGGCAGGTGTAGGGCTTCTGGGGGTAATTGTATAACAACAGAAACCTGGGCTGGCAATAAAGCAAGGAAAGCCCAACCAGAGAGGGGAAAAAAAGGTGGTGAGATATTTACTGTTTACACATTGGGCAGAAAAAGCAATGCAGGGTGCAAATAACTGCAAATATACTTTTGTCAAGAGCCAGAAATTTTCATACCTATACAAAGTTGGCAATATGCCTCAAGCTGACTACTTTATTTTTTTTCCTTTGGGTTCCAAAATATATATGCTATGCTCCCCACACAAGGAACAAGTGACAGTAATATACTGGGTTTTATTGTGGTTTTCATACATTTCAGTTTCTCAGGCATTAGAGATGTTTTAGTAAGTAATTGAAAGAAATTAACAAAGATCTGTATAAATATTGTTCTAAATAACTGCTTAGCAAATCACTATGTATTTATATTAAATTGAATAAATCAAATTAACACAATCAAAGTTTGATGGCAAAGCAGTAGAATTATTATATTAGAGAAGCAGACAGACAGACAGCCATTTGGGGAGACAAAAGCTAAAGCTTTCTTAACATAGAAAATGTTCCATGAATAGGGTTAAATACTTAATGGTTGCTAGCAAAAGATAAGACAAATATTCTTTGTTAATATTTATAGAATCCCATCAGGAACTCTTTTGTCCTAGCATTGTTTCCAAAATTCAATCCCCTAGTTATATCCATCATTTTTCATGTGATTAAAGGAATCTAAATTTGCTGCCTTGTCTTGTAAAAGAGTAAAAAGTTAGATCTGTATTATTAAAGCCTCTGGGTTGGAGCAGCAAATGTAATATTGATAGTCTATGGTATATAAGTCTAAAAAAACAACTGATCACACACATGCGTGACATACAAAACGCATTCATAGGATTCACGATATTATTGCTAAGAGTTGGGATGCAGCTAAAAAAAGAGATAATGACGTCCTTCCAAAAAGAGACAAATATAATATTTCAAACCGATAAAAGGCAAGAAATAAAAGACTAGAACAACAAGGAAAAAAAGGCAAAGGCCTCGATGATAGGGAAATGACAACACTTTGCTGTCACGACTGCCCAGCATTCCCTGGGGCAGGGGGAGGGAACCCTTAAACCCTGCCCTGTGCCAAACCAGGGAACAACAACTGTAGGTAGTCTTGGCCATCAGAGGTGTCCTGGTGAAAACAGGCATGTGGTCAGGGTATGGGTGGAAGCTGCTGCCGGACAGCCAGCCACGTAACTTCCTCATTAGTCATTAAATGGGCTGGGTGCCTGACGGTGGATGTGAGGGATCTGTGCTGAACTGACAAGAGATAACATAATGCATGTCTGCAGGGGGGGTGGGGAAGGCACTGCACCCACCAGACACCCCCAGGCAGGTCTCACCCAGCTGCCAACACCAGCTGCAAAAGTGGTCGCAGCATCATCCCCAATGGGCCAAACCCGAGATGTGTGCCCAGCCCCTGTCACCACTTGCCCATGGCCAGCACAGTGGGACGGGTGGGCCTCCTTTCCCCACCTGCAGAATGGGAACCCCGGGAGCTTGTGTTATTTTTGGTGACGTGCTTTACCTCTATACACAAAAGATGTATCTTCATCTCTAGAAGAGCTCAGCATTTATCAGCACTGTTAATTAACATCAGTATTAAAATGAAAGTGGGCACCTCCCTGAAAGAGACTCAGCATCCCTCCTCCCAGGTGTCCACTGCCCTGCCGACCCCAGCACCTACTCCAGCAACCCCTCTGCAGAGCCCACACCTCCAGCCCAGCCCTGGGGCAGGGCGAGGGGCCGGGGGCCAGGGGCCGCCTGGCAACTCCATCTGGGCATCTTTATTTCAGAAAAAAACAGTAAAAACCATAGGTTTTCTTTCACCTTTAGAAAACCAAGACTCAGTGTTGAATTATTCTCAGCCTACTAAGAAGTTTTTTTTATAAAACAGGCAAAAGCCAAGTCCTCATTGATCCAATTTTTTTTTTTACCCAGAACTTCTTAACAGCTTTAGAAAAATAGATAATTATTGCAGTTAATTTCAGCAAAACAGTTCAAACTCATCGGGGCTGCACAAGTATAATTTACTACTCCTTCTGACTTATTGTTTTGACTAGATGTAGATTGATGATTAAAGTGATAAACAGTAACATTTTTATAAAATGGCTGACTCTGCCAATGGCAACTGAATAAGAAACATGCTGAAATAGCTGTGCTGTTATTGTGATTGTACTCAAGGCTGTCAACAAAGAATATAAGTATTTGACAAGGTGTTATCTAATTGTGTTTTTAAAAGCCACGATACATACATCTTTTAATGTGTCATTTTAAGCTGCAAGAGAATTTCTTTTATTAAAAAGTACAAAGGAAAAATGAATGCCTTGCATTTTCTTGTTTCTTTTTCCCAAGCTCTGCCCTTTTGCCGTCATTCGACGGAATATATTTGCTCTTTAGTCAAATTGGCTTTTATTTAAATGGTAGCCCAAAATAGCACAGCAACATTAGGTGTATAAGAAGAAAGAACAGTGTGTCCCACAGACAATTTTTACCTCAGCCCTGTTGGGAATTAACTGATCGAAACACAAGGCTAAGAATAAAATCCTTTTGGTGCTTAGAGTTAGTAAAACAGCATCTGGGAGCAAGGAAAAGGTTTTCGGTTTTTCGTTTTGTTTTTTTTTTTTGAGGGATCACCAGGAAAAGTATCTTAACATCCTGCCTTTAGAGCTACCTGCAGTTCTTTCACAGTTCTTCATGCTACACACAGGCAGCTTTACATCCAAAATACAGCTATCCTCAGAAAGCCCCTTTGACCTAGGGAAAGGCTAACAGCCACGCTGACTCCAGAGCTGCAGACTGGAGCCTTCTCCTCCAGCCCACCTCAGCCTACTGACCCTTTTTCTGCTTGTACGGGAAACCTGGAGACCATAAGAGAAGAAGGGGCTTGCTTATAAATTAGAAGAAAGATGCAAATTCTGTGAGGGGTGAAGTAGTGGTGACAGGAGGGGGCACTGGTGATGGGGTCTGCAGCTCCCCTGCAAAGGGCAACCACTGGCCAGGAAGCAGGGAGTTAAAATGGACCACAGAGGGAATTAAATAAAGATGCTACAAAAAAAGGAAACTCCTACTTCTGTGTTCTTGCCTTCTAGGATGACAATAGCATTGTGAAATGCTGCAAGGCATGGAGTGAGACAGGGAATTAACTGTTTGGAAGCCCTCTTACTTAGTAGGAGTATGAAACACAGAGGGAGCAGAGGAGATGGCATTGACCGATGGTGCCTCTGAGGATCTCTCTGGGCCTCCACGGGGCTTACTTTGGCAAGGGCTTGGGCAAGGCATGGCTGCAAAACTTTTCTTTCCAGCTAGGTAGGAACCTGACAGCTACTGGAGGAAGCCTTCACTGCTGGAGCCTTCCTGTCAGCACATGCTACCACTGTGCTCTCAGAAAAGCGGTATTTTGTTGGCAAGAGCAACATGCTGCCAGTGTGTTTTAGGGTAAACAGTTGAGGGTCAGGCAGCGCAGCACGCCAGTGCAAAATGCAGCCTCCTGAACTGCGCTGAGATCTGACAATGTCATCTGCACACCGATCCCAGCAGCACCGCTGAAATATAGAGGTCAATTTGGTCTATTATGGGACAGCAACTTCTTATTTTTAATCTCAGTGGTATTTTAAGCATGGGATAGAAGTTAAAGGGAGAAAAAGCTCTTTATAATGAAAGATGCAGACAGCTACCATCTGACCTGATTCTGTGAGGTAAGGCGCTTCATCCCGTCCCGGCCTGAGCTCTGCCTGTTTGTTTGTCTTTGAAGGCACAGTCACCAGAAGTTGCAGGGAAAGATCAGAGTCTCAGTTTCAGTGGTTATGAATATCTTTGATAACGTTTGAGGGCCTGGGTTCATAGCACTCCTACAGATCATTTCTTAGTGACAATTTTAAAACTGCCTCGGTATCGAATTGCTGGTACCTTTTCAGAGGGAAATGAATAAACACTGTGAAGATAATGACTGAGTGGCCTCCAGGTTTTGCATTTAGAGATGTAGAATAAGAGAGACGAATGCTGGAAAATCCTGCACGTCCTTCTACACACAATTGGGAAGGTGCGAGTCGTGACCTGCTGCAGCCACAGCAAAATGCACACAGAAAATAAATATGAAAAATAACTGAAAAACAGCTTATTGTTAACATAGAATCTCCTTTCTAAGTGGGGATCACAACTCTTGTAAGAACTATCCCTAGCCAGTTCAAAAGTTTAAAAGTCATCAAATTTCCAATTCAAAATCCTGACCTTTATGCAAATAAATGAGAAAAAAAAAACAAAACAAAAAACCCCTATCTTTGAGAGCAGCACGAGCAGTTCAAGAACCAGGGCTTGTTGCTGGGTGCCCAAACACTGCCTCTGCCAGCCTCCGTGGCGGTGGCAGTGCCCTGGATCTGGGGTCCGAGCAGCATCGCTCAACATTAAAGCGGTGGAGCCCATGTTTCACTGTTGAGAAATGGAAGCAACGCCGACCTGTGGACCCACTGCCTATTTCTAAACAGCAGCTGAAGTTGGCTGCTCTGAAATGACCTGTGACAGTGCTTTCCCCCTTCTACCAACTCACAAATGGGAAAAAAGAGACAACACATTCAGGCTCCTCTAGGTGCCTAAGGACAAGCAATGCACCTGCTCCTGGAAAGGGCAAATCACGTATAAGAATCTACAGCAGCCATGCAGCCAAAAAAAGGATAAATCAATATAAAAGAAAAATGCATGAAGAATAACCTGGTTTTTTAGTTTTTCAGCCATGAATGTTGGAAATGATGTAGTACTGGCTACTGCATGGGCCTAGATCCATTCTTCCCACCTGGATTCTCAAGCGTGTTCATCAAGAGGAAAAACAGTTCCCTGTGAGATTTTAATTTTTAATAACATTTTGGCTTTAGTTCTCTTTCAGGTGCTGCTATGCCCTTTAGTAGCTGGCTCCAAATAAATTATAATACTATAAAAGGTTTTACCACCCTTTACATGAGCTAGAAGTATGAGAAGTTCCTGAAGGCAAAGATAAAAAAGTAATATAATTAGTTAACTTAATCTGAAACAGAACATCTGACTCATTTGAGGTGCAGTCCCAAGGAAAGATCCTAGTAAGTTAATGTAGAGAAAGAGTTTTATATTGAAATGGAAAAAATTTTGAGGGAAACTACATAGTTGGAGTCAGACCCAGAATTCTTTTTGTCATCCTTTGTCTTCTCTATCCTTTTCTTTTTTTTTTTCTTTTTTTTTTTTAACAAAAAACTGTACTTCAAAGGTGCTGCAATTTGCCATGATTTAGAAGATATAGTCAAAGTATTTTGAACCTAACGGGAATTTAAAAACTTCCTTTACTTAATCTGTATTTCAGAGTGAATTCTGTGAATTTGGAGCTTCTTTGGAAGAGAAGTAGTAAAAGACAGTCATAGGCTCCTGCATTAATTATGATATTTTTAGTTATTTAGCTAGATTGAGGAAAAATAAAGTCAACATACTCTAAATACATTCCCAAATCCCTAGCTTTGTGGTTCTCAAACTGAGCCTCAGTGGAAGAGCTTCAAAACCCACATAATTTCTATTACAAAAACAGTAAAACAAAGATTTGGGCTGTCTTGGAAATTTTCAATAACATCACTATATAGCAACACTACGGATGTCTAAAAAAGAAATAACTTGTTTACAAGTGTGTCAGTAGGAAGGGGTTTATTTTTCAAGGATTTCAGTGTACAAAGAGCTGGCCAGTATCAGAGCAGTATAACAGCTTCAAAACCTTCCTTACTCCCCCATCGAGGTGGGCCGAGGAGTAATGGCTAAGGAATCATAGCCCTGTCTTTTGGTCAAACAATTCCAGTGTCATGCAGACAATTAATAACCAGTCAGCAGTGTCTGGAACCAGTGATTATATGAACAAAGGGGTTTGCTTTTACATTATTTCTCAAGCCCTGGTACAATATGTTGGAGTTCTTAGGCAATTGCTCATTATCGCACTCATTTCCTGAGATCTTGTTTTAACTAAGGCACTGTCAAAGTACTTACTTTGTTATACTCTCTGTATACTTTTTTTACTGAAGTTGGGAGGATTAGATACAAAATATGATCTGGTATCCTGTGATGAGAGTATCTGAAGATTCTTCCCCAATATACTTTCATTTGAGAAGATTCAGTTATTTTTAGTATCTGAGCAGTGAGCAACAGTGAGATAGTGGTGTTCTTTCCAAGTATCTACCCATCTGAGGGGTCCAACTCAGTACATCTACATTTAGGGCTTTTGTGTTCTCATGCAGGAAATCCTGCAGGGAGGGTGATGATGCACACGGGGCATCTGCACAGCATTGAGACCCTGAGCACTGAGGTTGCTTCAACAGGCAGCACACCAGTATGGCTGCTGGTCCAGCTCCTGGCCATGGGATGGCACATCCCACCAAAATGGGGAAAATTACCATGGAAGAAAGGAGGGAAATTAAGCTCTGCAGTCACCCTAGCTATCCTGCTGCTTCCCTGCATTGGTCACATTGTTTACAAAAAATCCCTGTGAGGAGCAATGGTGTCCAACTGTGACATTGAACTGTATCCACCACTAACATTGAATCAGTTTCATGCTAAAGAGAAGACAGACTTAAAGATGGACTGACTGATCCAGGTGAGGACTCAGGCCAGGCAGTAACTAGAGATACAGGCTGAAGGTTTGTGCAGGCTTGGTCCTGTCCTTTTGGAGGAAAAGCATCATGGTTTGGTGAGGCACAACAATCTCATCATGGTTACCCTGGTAGCTGGATTACTGATTCTCAGGCTGAATATCCCCACACAGAAACAATTTTTTGTCACCAGAGAGACTATGAAGCTGACCAGTCAACCCAGAAGAGCTAGCACTAACCAGCCACACAACTGGAGTGAGATCAAAGTCCTTGTGCAGGGGTCTAGCCTGAACGTGTACTCCCAGCAGCACTAGCATGAGCAGCACTAATAATAAAAATAATAACAAATATTATTAACAAAGCGTCATTCATCCCAGGCTATAATGCAGACATGTCATCTCTTAGGAAAACAACATTACAATGCTCCGCTTATGTCTTCCAGAGATGTATTAAAAGGGATGAGGACCATATTGTAGAATAACCACCATATGCCATTCGTCCTTTGTTCTGGCTTTTTTTCCTTTCTTTTTTGTTACTCTTGTTACAACTTTCTCTTGGAAGAGTGCCAGCGTCAGAAGTATATACGTTATCCCTTCTTTTGGCTTCTAGAGATCTGAGATAATCTCCTCATATACAGTACGGGGCGAAGTGTCCGGTTGGGTAATACATGGTCACATTTCTGCTGCTCAGCCTTGGGAGTGTTTAATAACCTGTAATCCAGACTGGATTTTTTTTTTCCCCGAAAAAAGCCAAAAGCATTAGGAATGATAATTCAAACCTTTAGGTTCAGGGACAATTCCCCTATTTCCATGCTCATATCAGGACCATTCAGGAGAGAAAAGGGTTCTTACTAAGCATATATTAGTGGGGGGTGTTTGACTTTTTTTTCTTAGGAATGATTTTTTCTGTTACTTACGTAGCCACAACAATTTCCTTTTATTACCAGCATATTTCTGATTTATTGCAATGTGAGACCAGCAAATAAGATTGTTGAAAAGAGTATGTGTTTGTTACAATCCACTCAAAAAAAATAAAATAAAAAGGATTTCAAAAGAAAACAAATTCAAGCCAGTTTTAATTTTGACACTGATTGATGCTGATATTTCTGACCAGTTTTGTGTTGCACAGATTTTAAACGATATCCTCCTCTGATCTTCAGTGCTGTAGTTATAAATACTTGATAGAATTTTCATAAAAGGATCTTTTTACAATATGCTTAATGAGAACTTCTGCTTCAGTTATACAAGTAAAAAGAAGCCTAGACTAATATGGTGATAGTCAGATACTCAATAAATGGCATATATTCTCAAAAACCTCTGACAAAAATAAGTTTCAATTATAATACCTGTGCCTTTCACCGTCACTTTACTGTATCAATTATTCATGTAACATCTAACTGAAAAATGTTATATTTAGCAATCATTTTTAAAATTCTCTAAACAGTAGCATGACAGCTGATATGACCACAAAATGATCATTCATCACCTGTTTGTAATGATGAACCTGCCACAGACTGGGAAGAAAAAAGTTCGTTTTTTTCTCTTGGCTTAGAAAAAAACCAACCAAACAAAAAACAACAAAAAAACAAAGTTATTTGTGATTATGCGACATTTGCTTTCCATTTCCACAGCCAGTTAGGGTTCACAAACATGAAAATCCATTATGGAACGGTACATAAAGTGTGACCGATTCTTGTTCAGTCAATTAGTGAGCGAAGTCTGAATATGATGTTTATCTGATAATCTGCATCTTTAGTACAGACACCAGTAAAGACAGCATTAACAAAGGCTTGGGTTTAATTTTTTGGGAACAACTTTTTCAACAAATTGCACTTTTGCTGGTTATATGTTCACACAAAGCATGCAGCAGCCCATTTCCTGTTTGTGATAGAAGCTAAGGACTATATATGGAAGAATATAAGCATGTGACAGAAAATAAAAGATAACACTTCATGAAGCTTGTTATTAATGTAGGACTTTTCCAAAAACCACTGTGTGGTCTCTTTGGTTCTACTAAGAATCACTCTTAAATATGGACGTATTATAACTCTGAATACAATGCTATTTTTATTTTACAAGAATTACTCCACTGACTTTCATATAGAAATTATCTCACACATCTGTATTCTGATTATGATATTTAGTACAAGGGTCATGAATAATAAAATTGCTAAATATGCTTATTGCCATCTATAAATAAAGGTTATCATATTCGACGTTTTGGTTTTGGAGTGTTGGAACAAGTAGGGTTAGTTGCAAGACAATAATGCTTTAATTTTACTATGAAAATAAATACTTAAATTTATAAATACTAATATTATTTCCAAGGTGCAGTGAGCCTAAATTAATACTTTCAAAATGAATGCAATAGCAAAATTGCAGAAGTTCATGTTATCCTAGAAAGTTCACAGATCTACTAGCAATGCACCTATAAACATTAGAGTCCTACCAAGTGGGAGATCAGCACTTGCACTGATCCCATCGCACTCAGTGGTTACACTCCGATTTATTTCGGTGGGGGAGAGAAAAGCAATTCTTCATGATGACTATGAAAATGAAAAATGGGCTTTAATTAATTGCAATTTTTTACAATTGGTATTTATCCACAGCTGTAACTGGGGGGGGAGTGGGGGTGTCCCTGTTTTGATGTTGCTTGGCCACATGAAGCACATGCTGCCTGCATGGTTGTATCCAAATGTGCTCATAGAAGGACTTCCTTATAACTGAGAGGTGCTGTGGTATGGACACACATAAAAGGTATCAGGCATGGCAAGGTGCAAGAAGCACACTGGAGTTAAAGGAGAAAATATAGATCATTATTTTAGAGCAAAACTAAATCTCACTGAAATGTAGCTGCCAAAGGCCAAGATGAGAAACAATCTGATTCCTACCCGACTCCTCCAGCCTCTCTAGTAAGATCTCAGGAACTGGAAACAACATTTAACTAATAATCATTCCACGTTTCTTGCACAAATTCTTAAACATTTAAGACTGAATTATCTGTACCTTCTGCAGACTTCGAAGAGATGATGCAAAGTAGTTGAACAGTTCAAAGATGCTATTCAGTTTTGTAAGTTTTAATGGTGTTTTCTATAGACTGGTTCTTATGAGAGGTGGGCAGATATGAGGGTAACTTTTCTACTTATTTAAAATGTCTTCTAGAAATTAATTCCTACCCATGAATTTCTGGAAGCTTTTATACAGGATCATACAGCAGTAAGTGTATGATCCTCATGCTTTTCCATGCACTAGAGGTGGGTCCAGGTGCCTGGTTGAAGAGGCTCCTGCCAACCCTGAGCAGCTCGCCTGGCAGCGAGAGGAGCAGTGTCCCTGGCCCTGCACAGCCACTGCTGGGGTTCACTGGCTAGGAGAGGAGCTTTCCCAGTCAGCATCGGGGTCCCCTGACACTCAGCTACATGCATGGATACTAACTCTGCTGATGGTGAGGTTGCAGTGCAGTAATGAGAGGAACCATGTTGTGTTTGATCAGTTTGATAATTCATTTAAAAGCATTGTATCAGAGCCATTGCGACAGAAAGGCACGCCATTGTTACAAACTGGCACCATCTCGTTATGTGAGGTAATTGAAACCTGTGGGAACAATATATGATTTAAAGCAGACAGTGAGGTTCTTTTTTTAAAAAGCAGTAACATTGTTTTTCTGTGAGCCTGATCTTGAGTAAACTTTTCTAAGCGAGGAGTTTGTGAAATTTTCGATTGCCGATTTTTAATGACCAACGATGACTTTCCAGGAAGGTCATAGAATTGGGCCCTCTTTCAATAAAAATTTCTTCAACAGGATGCCTGTGAATTGCATTTCTACACACACGGGTGGGTTTCCAAGTGCTCCATGTGTATTTAAGATCAATAGCTCAATTGACAGTAAAAGATTTGCACTGAACTATGCTGTAGGGTGGCTGTATGTTTCTTTAGTGGGTCTTGACATTTGCTGGGCTAGAGGGATACTGAAAACATTGCTCCCTGCTTCGCGTTAGGTTTATGTCCTGATAGTAAAACATCAAATAACAGAAGAAAAACTCTAAGTGCATTTTAGTATTACACACCCCAGAGGTGCTCAATAGGTGCTGAGGAATTTCTTTGCCATAATTAAGAGGTTTGGAGACCAGATGAACAAATGACAACCGATCTTGATTTACTAGGAAAAATGAGTCATATCACTTATTATTAACTATTAAAGTAATTTAAACCCTTTTGAGAATAGATCTAACACTGCAATGCTTTGAAGGTTTGATATGTCTTGTAATCCATAGATTATTAAAGTTAATTTCTCTGCTGAGATCCTACTTTCAGTAAAAAATGCATGCACACTAAAATGGTGTTGGTTTTTTTTGTTTGTCTCTCTCTTTTTTATAACAAAGATGTACTTTAATTGGCTTTCTATTTATACTGCACTCAATAAAGATATGGAGGCTGCAAGTGGGAGAAACCTTCCACAATTCCGGCTTGCAAAGCATACAGAAAAGCACACCATTGATCTACAAGTACCCCCAAACCTTTCATTTGAGTTGGGTTGTGCTTGTGGGTGCATGGCGTTCTTTTCTCTCTATTTGTTCTCCATGTATAATTTAGACTACATTTTGCTTTAGAGACCCTTAACGGATAAGGAAAAGAAGGCAATAACAATATGTTGATTTATATCACCATGAAACATTTTTCCCCCATACTTCAAAGTAATTTTAATTGAATTTAATCCTCTTGACTTTCATTTACTTATAAATGAGTTTTAGTTGTAATGTTAGAATGAAACAGACTTTAGCAGTTAACAGGTTTTTAGTGTTTTTGATTATAGATTATTATATAATGCTTCTTGGGCTAGAAAATACTGAATGCTAAATACTGTCCCATATTAGATCATTTTAAATCCTTCCTCTCTTCTACAAGTGGGAGAAAGGCATACCAATTTAGGTTAAAATACAGTTCATTTTTAAAGGTGAAAATGTTTGAGAAAATGATTAAAAGTACTGCAAATCATTTACAGCTTATGTCCATGCTCAAGAATATATTTAAGCAGAAAATTGAAAAAAAACAAACAAGAATATCTTCCAAATGAACTATGCTATGTATAATCCCATCAGTTGTGTGCATGCATTTATCATTTTTTAGCTCTTCATCCATAGATCATAGGGCACTAAGAGCCCAATTCATTAAAAATTGAATACTCTATTTAAGCTGGATGTTCTTATACTTGGAGAAAAAGCATGGAACCGTTTTTTTCTCTGAAAAGTCACATTTTTGCCATTCAATGAACCCTTGTTTCTCTCAGCTTCTAACTGGACAGCACTCCTCAGTTAATTGCTACACAACTTCAGAGCTTCATAATTGAGGGTACAAAAGAAAATTTGACTGAAAAAAAGTCTGCTATGTTCTTTGAAAATTATAGAATAATTCCCACCTGCCTTTAACATGCACACACATGTACCCTGTCCTGCTCTCTTCCACCACAGCAGCCCCAGCTACAAACTCAGCTTACCAGTCATGTCGTATTTGAACTCTCCTTGAAGCCCATCAGTCAATCCCCTAATCAGTTACATTACATCAACACTATTGGGTGTCATATTTGCAATTCCTACAGGATTTTCCTGTCCCTGTTTATGCAAGTCTCTCTTGCACATCTAAATCACTTGTTAGAAAACATATTCGTTCAGAGGACAATTTCCAAGTCCTAAGTAGCTGTGACACAGCCTGGTACTCTCAGCAGCATGGACTTTGAAGGCATCGCTTTGAAACAAGAAGTTTGGAAGTACCAGATGATCTAGTCTGCTAATGAAGGAGATCATCATAATGATGATGTAGTCTGCTAATGAATAAGCTGGGTGTATGGGATAGGCAGGAGCAGCCAACGAGTATTTTTTGGGTTTCTGAAGGGATGGGGAAGGCTTTGAAGCATTTACTGGTAGACTTTTCTGTTCTCTGGCAGGAACATGGTCAGATGTATGGTGTACAAACCACACAGTACCTACCATTTCAAAATGTGCTTGCGTACCCAAAGGATCTTAATTACCAATATTCAGATTGATGCCTTACATAGTTACAAATCTAATTTTGATATTAGCTTTAAAGTTAGCAAGTCTGTATTTCCATTGTTGACTGGGTTTTCTGCCACCCATACCACTACAATCCTAAATTTGAAATGCATACACAATGTCTTCTCCATTGGAGCACAGAGGTTCCTTTCCTCTACAATATATGATGCAAAAAAAAAAAATCCTTATGTGAGGCAGCTAGGAAAGAGCAAGCCACTCCTCTCTCTCAAGGTGCATATCGCTTGCATACCAACTGTCTGTTTTTCTGACATATAAATCACTTATTCAGTAAGTTGTTATTGAAATGTATTTATGCTCATCAAGATAAATCTCCACTCACAACACCTGAAACTTTTCTGCCTATTAGAGGATTTCAGAACTTTATTCATGTGTCCTTTGCAGACATAACACCTTTACTGAGCCTATTAATGCACAGGCTGCCAGCTAAGCTTACTAAATATAAGGAGTTACATTTTCCAGGGAAAAGCCCATTAAAGCCAAAAGAAATTGGCTGTCTGCATTTGCATCCACTGTTGTGGAAGAGTACAGGATGGAAAACATAGACAAGACAGGTGCAGAAGTACTGTTATTAAAGGTGTGCATATAGCAAGCACTATCCCACGCTCTTAGTCCTGTAACCACTGTATCCTGCTATACAATAACATGCTATTTCCTACTCAAAGTAATTACTGTTGAGGGCAAATGCTGAATTTTTAATGGTGCCCACTGTAGGCAGCAAAGCGCTCTAAACGAGAAATAATAAAGACCTGGTCCTAAGAGATGTATCTGCCTATAGACTTCACTTAAGAAAATTAAATGGGGCAAATGAAGCATGTAAACATGGAGTTCACAGAAAATGCAGATTAAATGCCTCGTGCTAAATAGACAGATGTGGATCAACTGAAGTTTCTCCTCAAAGCAGCAATCATCTACTCATTCCACGTGCTATTGTCACGAGTGGAAAAAGTTCTCCTCCAGCATTATCAGCCACCTATGTCTGATAGACAGACCTCTTGGCTTTCTGCACCGGGAGAAGTCTGCTGGACGATCAGCCACACAAAGCAAGTCAAGGTGAGCTGGAATAAAGACCCAGAGTCTCCCTGTGAGTCTGAGCTCTTCAGATGGAGAGAGAAATGGTTAAGGAAAGCTCCCTGCAAGAGGCCATATCAGAGTTTTGCCGTCAGTATTTTTCCACTTCTCCTGGGTGTTGTACAACAGCAGTTCAGCCTGCTCGGTAGCTGCTATGCCATAGCATGCCTCATAACATACCCTAATCCTTTCAAGTACTTTCAGTACCAGCTATGGATTCAGTAAATACAAGCCAGGTTAAAGAAACAAAGCAATCTAGTTTTCCTCTTTTTGTTCAAGTTCCTTCCTAGGAGTACACAGGAATCAGAAGTGGACCCTTTTTTCTTGTACATACAGGTGCCTGTTACTAATTACTATGGTTGAGACTGTGGCCTGAGAACTGAGCTGCAGCAAGTGCTGCAATCGCAACTCTTGTTCTCCGAGGTTGCATTACTGATCCTGGAAGAGGGAAAGGCACAGTTTAGCATTTGTCAGGCAGAACGAGCAAAGTATTTCAAGCTTTATTTTATATAAACTATTGCTCTTCAGTTTCTGACATCACTTCCAGAGGTTGGGTGTTACCATAGGTCAAAACCAGAAATTATGATCAAAGAGGAGATGTGTGATTCTCTATGTAGAAGGAAGAGGTGTTCAGGGAAGGCAGGCACCACATCAGCATGGACAGAGCCACATGAAGGAGCTAACATAGCATCACTGCCCAGAACCCATCACCCTGCCCCAAGGCTCATACCCAAAAGAGCCTACTCCAGTTGGAAAAAGGGGCTCTGCTGCACATTCCCTGGAGGCATTGTGGCTCCCAGGGGTGCAGCCACCCCAAAAGGGCATAAATTACTCTGGGACCATTCCCAATTTATGGTGCCAGCAGGCAGTGTAGGAGCAAAGTCCTCTG